>NQII01000282.1:746509-799009 GCA_002778355.1 Clitarchus hookeri | reverse complement strand
AAATTCTCTTGTAGTATAGGTAAATGTTTGAACTTATAAACACTTTGTGGTTACAGGTAATGAAGACATAGACTGGTGTAATGGCTTGGGGATACTTATCATCATGGTCTGCTTGCTCTACTTCCTGATGTTCTACTACTTGGTGGTGAAAAGGTTGCTTGGCGATACCATCAACAGGAACATACTAAAACCATGCAGCAGAGCCTGGGACAAGGTCTGGGACAGGATGTACGTTACCAAATTGCTATAGTGCTCCAGCAAATGACCACATGATGATGATGGGATACAATTATGTGTCATTATGAACAGCAGCAAGCTAGTTCTATGGTTCATTAACCTTAATGCTGCCAAAGCAGTCTTAATTATTTGCAGCCCACATTTTACAAAATTTAGAATGTAATTGGCCCTGCTGTAATGTCACATTTGGGAACGTACCTCTCTTTTTAGGTAAACTTGTAATTTATCTCATTTTGTTTTTGTACCTGAGACTATGCTTTCTCAGAGGTAGAACTTGGTTCTTGGTAAAGTTAACATTAGTCATGTTGTGTCCACGTTTACATCTCGACTACACTTAATACTTATCAGAGTACATCTTGGTACACTTTTTGAGAGGGCTCTGGCACTCCGAACATCTTGAAGGGCGCTGACAAGTTTTCACTGGCTGTTAGTGATGAGGGATGACATACTGACAATGGTGTTGCTGCTGTCTGGTAGTTTTGTGCCTAAGGACACCAATGACTACGCCTCAACCAGCATCTTCTCCAGCTATGGCAGTTCCAAACTGCCGTCTCGGGATGATCTTGAACTGCCATCATGGAGCGGTCCCGAACTGCTGTCTTAAAGTGGTCTGAAACTGCAGTCTCCCCTCATCTTTATAGCTGTTGCCTCTCTGCATACCATTATTCCCCCATAACTATATATATAATATATGTTGACCCACTTTAGAGTGAATTGTCCCTTGTCTCCATTTCTGCCCTCCTGCATAGTTTTGGAACAAAACATCATCATCCACACAAAAATTCTGACCCATTGCCTCTTCAGATGATTGCACTGGTGCATTTGAGTCCTCTTTTACCCATGGGTCCACAAGCTCTAAAGCCGTTCTCAACTTACGGCCCATCAGCAATTCAGCCGGTGACTAATTACCACTTTCAAATGGCACAGATCACAGAGCAAACAATGTTCAAGCTAATTGTGTCTGTCATCAGACAGTATTTTCCTCAATTTACATTTCACTGTTTGTACCATCCTTTTCTGCCTGCCTATTGCTAGAGGGGTGGAATGGTGTGGTCCTAATTGGGTGGATTACATTCTTGGTAAAGAAGTCCCACATCTCACTTGACACAAAAGCAGTTCCATTGTCTGACACAATGTACTGGGGTAACCATGACAACTGAATATATCCCAGAATTCACTTATCACCCTGGCTGAACTTTCAGATGGTATCTTCCTGACTTTTAGCCACTGAGTAGGCGTCTAAAACAATCAAAAACCTTTGTCCCTGAAAAGGTGCAAAGAAGTCAATGTGTAACCGACCCAATGTTTTGGGGTGCTGCCCAATGAAATATCCTGTTTAGGTGGATTTGACCGCAATTTCTGACATTTGACACACTTCCCCACAAATTGTTCAATGTCCCTATCCATTTCACATGTAGCTTCAAGCAAGGGATTTTGACCATACCATGTCATCATGAGCTCTATACAACACAGTCAACAAGGAGACCCTTAATGATGAAAGAATTACTAGTCTAGTACCCCAAAAACACACATCCTTTATATACTGAAAGCTACTCTCGATGTTTCTTATATGGGTGTGTCCAACCATGACACACCCATTTTCATACCTCTGAAAAGACAGGATCCCTTCGTGTAGCACTCTGAATGCTGGCATCTACTGGAGAATCTGGCATGACTTGTAGCATCAGAATATCGCCCACTACTGGGATTTTTACATTCTTTGGCACCGGTAGCGTACTCAATGCATCAGCATGGCTGATGCTACACCCAGACCTGTAAATCAACTGATAGTCATACATGGATAATCACAAACTCCAACTAAGCAACCTTGGTGACAGGATGTCTGGTGTCTGGTAGGATATGTATAACAATCACAGAAGGGGCTTATGATCGATCACTATGGTGAATGGGTGGCCCATTAAATAATGTCGGAATTTACACACAGCAAACATTAAGGCCAATGTTTCTTTGTCCAACCATGAGAGACACCTATTTTCTTACCTCTCACAAGACCAGATCCCTTTCCGGGATGCTCTCAATTAACAACTGTTATGTAATTTCTTTCATTGTTCTCTAGTCATTGACCCAAAAATTACAGGGGCTTCAGTTGCATCCTCCAGAACATGTGCCAACACCACTCCTACTCCATCCATACTCTGGTGCATCACAGGTTAGAACTGATGATTTCTCCAGGTGGTAATGAAAAGAATGCTCTCAGATTACAACAGTTTTTTTTTGCCTCTCAAAAAGTTTCATCATGTTCATTAGTCCACTTCCAGGTGGTTACAAAATTGGATTTTACAGATGGTATATAAATTATAACTGTGACATCTCATAACTTTTGATGAGCTACATCATTCTGCAGACAGTGAAAAAGATTCTGGGGTCTTTGTGGGCTAACCTGATTGCTTGGGATCAGTAGACTGTACCAGCATTTATATATCATTATGCTTTACTCGCAGTAGTTGTTGGCTTGACCTCTCATGAACTCCACACCAACAAATAATGCCATAGAAGTGATTTTGTGAGGATAGGAATGCCAGTAGTCCTTAATCTTCTCTCACCATCTCTGTATCATTTCTTTTGCATTGCTGCAATCCACATAAATTCACATATTGACTTCCCTGTCATGTTTTTACTGTATGCAAACACACACAGTTACTTTTCCATTTATTTACTGTATTTACTCATGTAAATGGTCCACATTTTCTAATAAATTTTGTTGTTAAAAATAGAAGTGGGGCATTTGCACTGAGTGTGTGTATGTGCGTATATATAATATATTTTGTAATGTTCCAGCCTCGCGTTTGGGCCCATATTTGTAGCGTGGCACCTCGCGTTAGGCGCCATATTTGTAACGCTACAGCCTCGCGTTAGGCGCCATATTTATAATGATGCACCACGCTGTTTAGAGTGCCATATTTGTAAAGATGCTCGTCGCGTTATTGACGGCTGGAAATTACAACTCGGTTAGCTCAATTGGGTAGAAGCATGAATCTCTTTAAAAAGGCGCCAATTAAATAATGTCAAGTTCCAATTCATTTCTCTATACTTTTATTTATTAATCACTTGGAACAGTTCACATACGATCTTCAGGCATGCCGAGTATGAACAGGTTCACAGTAAACAGACAAGTACAGAGCAGCGCCACAGTCGTTTATCAATTCATTAACGTCTCAAAAACTTGCCTCGCAAGAAGAAAAACAGAGACGGTGACCTCCCACACCGGCTGAGAATTAAATGAGCAGACTAAAGTTGCCGGTGTGGGGGCTATTTGCCACGCCCAACGCGGCTTCGGCGAGTCGCTGGGTGTCGACTGACCTGCCGGTGATAGGCACATTCTGTATTTGTCGCGGGCCTATCACCCCCCTCTCCTCAAATAAGGGCCTGGCGTGGGCCGGCTTCCTTTTCCCACGCTCGCCGAACTGCGTAGCCATTAAAACTGCATCGTCATTGGTAAAAAATCAAATCATCTAGAATAAAACTGTTGACGCAGTTTGGAAAGTTTCTAATCTAATGATGACGCTTACTGAAAACTACGACTTTTGAAACGGAAACTGGATGTCTGATAAACCAACTACCACCGCTTTAATTTCTAATTCCAATAACAGATTACGAAGCCCCGTTAAACGAAAGTAAATGAACCGCGTATCTCAAAAATTAATAATACTGCGTCATTACAATATATATATATATATGCACAATCACACACGGAGACAGATATATATATTCACAGCCAAATATCATGTTTTTTGGCACAAATGAATAACAGTGAAATCTCCAAACATCATAAATTCCTCTAGAAGAATAACAACAGGCACCATGCACGACCTGTTTTATTTAACAGCGGCCCTGCTGTATAAATATACGCATAATGAATGGCTGGAGAGTTGGGGCGTGATGGAAGCAAGAAGTAGGTGAAGGTTACGGGGTAATCGTGGAGAAGGATGGGAGAATGAGAAAGGAGTGAAAAGAAACACCATAAGCTATATCATGCGCAGATACAGTTAAATGTTTCCAGCATATCTAACGGAGTGCCGTAACGTCCTCATGGCATAGTAGCAAAATATGTTTTCCGCGAAAACACATTAATTTTTTGGTGCCTTCTAAAATTCTTCCTTTTATTATATCAACACCTGACACATTTTGGATTAACATAGTATTTTATTGCAGCAACGCGTTTCCCATTTTGTACAGCGTAATTAATAAATTGCATGAATTTGACTGTGTGGTTGCATTTTTTTCTGCCCATTACTTTCGGTTGTGTTTCACTATACTATCACATTCACCCAAGAGAGAAACTTCTATGTGCAATGCAGTAGCAATGTGGCAACACTGTAGAGAAAATCAATGACAAATTTTTTTTGTTTAGTGGAAGCAGCAGAAAGTCACAGTCAACCAAAGAGCTTGCTGGCTAGTTAGGCCCACTTTTCCTCTCGCTTACATCCATCTCGTCCTCTGCATCAGATTTTATCGCCACACCCCCTTCTCCTGTGAAAAACATATTGATCAATACCACTCATACTGCAGTCTTCAATGGCATACACGTCTGTTTTTTTTTCAGCCAGCGAGACTTGCGTCGGCTACCATACTGCATGTGTTGCCAATGAGATAACCGTTGCTGATAATTTCTTACCTTTTCCCGTCCATAAACTTTCAAAAATAAGGTGGAGCATTTACGTGGGTGGGGTGTTAACACGAGTAAATAAGGTAGTACAGTCAATCCAGTTTCTTGGAATGTTGTGAGATGGGTTTAGTCCATATTGGAATTAAGGGTGTTAACAGCACCTCTTGCACCCAGAAGTTCCTTGTTTCAGCACAGATGGCTTTAGCATGTTATCTTCATGCCAGAGAGAGATGTAAGATATGCGAGAGCAATGGAATGCCCACCACAGTGGTATATGTGACAACCATGTTTTATTTTGCACTATTTTGTGTTTGCTAGTTAGGTATTTCTCTGCTACCACTGTGTCAGTTTCGCTGTGAAAATATTTAAGTAAGCATTGTTTATTCTGCAAGTTTTATTGGTGAAGTTTGTAGTTTTCATTAGCAAGTACTTCCACATAGCATATAATAACTAGCCTTAAGTGCAGGAAGAACTAGTAAAGTTTGGTTCCCATTTAAAAGCTGAAGCTTGTGGGGTGATATTGTGTGTAAAATTTTAGCTGTTGTTACAATGTGTGGCCAAGGCAAGAGTAGGAATAAAACAACAATCTACTGCCTAATATTTTTTCATTAGTAGAGGGTATCCTGGAAATATGAAGACACATACCTTGTAGGCAAAGTGTCGCTTAGGGAAGTTGGCAGATGGGCCAGCAATGATGTGACCCACACACTTTTTCTCTGGCGCTTTAATTTCAGTTTTAAATCACTACTCCCATATCAACTGAAAATAATAAATTACTGTTGAAATATTAAGGAAACTTTAGTTGTTTAGTTACACTTGAAAATATTCCACGTTACTTAAGATACAATTAACTGTTTTGTACAGTTATTTTACTTCCCAAATTAATGGCATGTGAGGTTTTTTTTGTGGCAGCAGGTTTTTTGCCTTTATCAGTTTGATGTACATTAACAAAATGTACCCTTTTAACTTCACAGGATTGTAACACAATACTGCCATTGCAATAAAAACAGCTTCTTCAAGTTCTGTCCAGGTATACTTAATATTGTGTTGACTTAAATTGCATGTACGCCCAATAAGAGTAATGAAACTGACATACTCATTTTGCAGTAACCAGAAAGTAATTGGAAAAACAAAGATAAAATATCACAAAATACAATAATTCACTTATTAACTGTATAATGTACAGTCCTTTTGCAACAATTTTCATAATGAATTGGTTTTGAGTCTGTGTTAAAAATTATATTTCCTGTCCAGCAGATGAGTGTTCACTCTTATCTTTTGGTAAAGTTTAACATCTAGAACATACCAAAGCACTTTGTGCGTGCAGGCACCAGTTAAATTTTTAAGTAATAAATGACCTAAATACATTAAATTTTTTAATGTATAAAGTTAATGTTATACAAAGAAACTTTTTTTTTTTCCCCACAAATTCACACATTCTTTCAATATGTTAATACATGGAACTACTTTTTGTAATTTGTTGCTAACTTTACAGAGTGAGCAACCAATGTTAATGTTGAAATGTATAATAGGGAGTTGGTTTAAAAGTGCTTACTTTATCATGAACAACCTATAAATGTATAATAATATCAGCCACAATGAATGTTTGGAATATCACCAACATTTGAGAGAGAAATTATAACCGAGTGCTTTATGATTGCAGTGTGGTATAAATGAAATTAATCTAAGACAATAATTACTATAATGTGTGAAAACATGTTTTTGTTTACAGATTGATCAGAATGTTGGTGTATTTTGTGTTGCTGGCAATGTTGGTGGTTTTCCTAATCATAGACACCTCTGACAACAGGCAGCGACTCATTTCATTCCTGGGCCTCATCGTGCTTTTACTGATTGGCTTTTTATTCTCAAAGCACCCTGACCAGGTACAACATACACATTATTGCTAATCTATCAGAACAATTATGAATGTGACAAAATTATATAAAGAAACTAATATTGCTGGCAAATACCATAAGTAAACTATTTAATTACATAAAAATAAAATAAAATTGAATTGCAGCAATATAAGAATGTTGTTCTAGGAAAAATTAATCTGTTAAGTTAGTTTCACAACAACGTTATGGAAGTGATGCGACGAGCAGTAGCCTATCGAAGTGAAGCAGCTCGTCATCACCGACTGACGTCAAGTGTATTGTTCTCTGCACATTGTTCCTTCTTGTTTTTCACCATTTTTTTTTTACTACTTCCCCTTATGTTTACACAATGTTTTTTGCTGTTCTCTCCAATAGGTACTAGGTAGGTCTGAATGCTTAGCTAACTGCACTTCCTTACCAATTTTTTATTTGAAATTTATTTTTTTACAAGAGTTGGTGTAGTTATGAGAACTCTTGTAGCATTACTATAGATTGAAGTAGATTAGTATTTAGTGTAATTTCTGTTTAAAACATTATTACAAACATTTTTGGGTTTGTAAATTTACTCTCAGGTAATATTTTATTTTAATAAGAATTAATACAGAGTATTATGTTTGAAAAGATTTTGAGATGGCTTTCGGCTCGTTTCTTCTCATGCAGCATGACATAGGGCTTGGATACATCAGCTTGTCTTTTTTGTTACGATGCTGTACTGATTTAAAGTTAGTTAGTGATGCCGAAACAAATGTCTTAAGTCTGCATTTGCATGGGCAATAGCAGTGGAAAGGCCCTCAAACGCAACATTAAGTAATTTAGTATTTTTAATGTGCCGACTTCAAGACTTCCATCTTCAGAATGCGGGCTATGCTTGAAAAGGCTGGGCTGCGAATGCAGCTGTCGTCGGACGTGAGAGATCTAAATTTATCTTTATCTTAATTGCCGCCCTTTAAACATGTAAATGAAAGTGTTCTACTTTTATTAATTTTTTTAGTGTCCTTGCATACACATGTCTACCTGAACTGTGGCTGACTTTCTTAAAAGTTTTAATTTGAAATAACTGAGATGAGTATATAACCACTAAACAGTTAAAAGTGAAAACTATTAGTTTGCTTATTGCTTATGATGGCGCCACGAGGGTCACATGTGGTTTCTACGTGCTCAAAAAATTGTAATGTAATACATAACTACAAGTGCGGAAAATGCAGTAAAATAGTTCGTAATGGAGTATTGTGCGACAGTTGTGATGTACGGTTCCATTTCAATAAATGTAGTGGCATAGATTAAACGGTGTCACTAGAAAAAGATCGGTTTTGTGTGCAGTGTAGAGACAATATTAAAAATGGCGAAGGGAATGAAACAAACGAAGACGTGTGTACACAAGAAACTACCAGCATCTGCGAGAATGGCTTCGTTAATAGTGAGGTAATTCCTAGTCAAAAGAGCTTGCAAAATAAGCATTTATCTTGTAAGTGTTGTTATAATGAACAGTCGTTAAATACTATTATTGACCTAAAAGAAATGCAAGAGTTGAAAACTAGGAATGAACATCTTCAAAATCAAATTGTGTTGCTAAGTGACAAACTAGCTAAACGGGAATTTGCTGAGCCAAAAAAAAAACTGCCAGACACTCACATACTACCCCAACCCAAGCAAATTTCAATTTTCCATTGAAGAATAAATTTAGTGTTCTTCACAGTGTCGAAGATTTCCCACCGCTAAAAACTAGGCCTACTTCAATATCTGGCCGGTCAAGTAAGTTACCATCAAACAATTTCCAAAAACCCAGGAAGGTAAAGTTTTCTCCAAAATCATCACAACTTCGTATTTATTCAACTAGCCGGGGCCATGGACTTGCAGAAATAGTCCTTAGCAAGACAACAGAGACAGATGTTTTCAGCTCGGTGAAGCCAGGAGCAGTATTTAAAGATGTTGTCCAAGAGGTAAGAAATAACTGTCATGATCTGAACAGAAATAATCTAGTAGTGATTTATGCAAATGGTAATGACATCTACAAGAACCAAGATGCAAATGTAACAAACTTAAAATCATTATTGCCTGTCCTTAATCACACTAATGTAACTTTTTGTAATGTAGCACCCAGGCATATGTTGAGAAATAACTGTGTTGTTGAAATTGAGAAAACTAATGTTCAAATTGAAAAGTTATGCTGGCAGTTTAGTCCAATTGCATTAATATCAACTTTTTCTAAAAATTTTGTATAAATGGCTTGTACGCCTGGACAATAACAACATCCTAACCAGTACACAGTATGGTTTTAGATCAGGGCTATCTACTAGTCATGCTGTGTGTGTGTATATATATATATATATATATATATCTCTCTATCTCTATATCTCTCTCTATCTCTATCTCTATCTCTCTATCTCTCTCTCTCTCTCTGTGTGTGTGTGTGTGTGAGAGTGAGTGTGTGTGCGTGAATGTGTGTGTGTGTATGAATTAAATATATATATATATATATTTAATTCATTCTCGTTATACAAGAGGTGCCCAAAATCTTCATGTACCACTAAATAACCTGAAACTTTTCGAGAAGGGGGCTTACTATTCATTTATTTCTTAATTTAATAAATTACCATGTCATCTAAAAAAAAAAAAACTTAAGAATAATCCCAAACTATTTCAAAATAACATAAAAATGTTCTTAAAGCAACATTTATTCTATTCTTTAGAAGAATTCTTTAATATAGAATGGACCTAATTGTGCAAAGCAGTTTTTTTCATATAGAATTACATGTTATTACACTTGTATTGTTTTGTTATATTATTGTAGCCTTTCATTTTGAATACTTGTATTACTATTTTTTATTATTATATTATTGTGTATTTATGTTTGTACATTTACGAATATTTCATATATGTGTGTTTGTACACTGACATTTATATTATTACTGTATGTTATTATTTGCACACCTTTGTTGACGTACTCTACACCCTTGACCCAGTAGGAGTTTGAGTTAGGGTTTTATAGAGTTAAATAAATAAATAAATAAATAAAAACCTCTGAATGTGTAAACAGAGATTCAAACACGGCATGGTTGCAGTTCAGCATGTCAACCACTGGTTCATTATGAATGGATTTTTTACCCTTCTGTTTTGTTTTTAGAACTTTTGCTCTTTCGTATCTAATATGAGGATGGGAGAGGAGGCACATTTTGTTATAAATTAGCGAGTGCGGGGGAGTCATTTATACTAACACATCATGACCAGTACAGCTTTCTTTATTTGCAATTAACTGGGCAAAGAATATACATCAACAGTGTTACCAACAGTTGAATCAAAGAGTACTATACTAGGTTATACAGACAGTGTGATGGACATTAAAACACTCGAGCGATACTAATATTTAACACATTTCACTCTGTGACCCTTTATCCTAACTTCCCATTTTTGAGGTGAGTTGGAAAATTTTTGGGATAGTTATGTCATGGAGTATGAGATTTTGTTTTGTATTATCACTTTCACTGGTAACTCCTCCACTGTTTGATATTACCTCAATTATAGTCTGGTTGACTCTGAAAGTCAAGTGTTCCCCTCAGGTACAGCCTCCTCTCACTTCATTCATGTTAATTGTAAGGTAATGTGTTGATTATTTATAAGGGCAGGGATGTGAATATTTATATGTGAATGATTATACTACAGTGAAGTAAATTAAATATACCGTTTAATAATATATACTGCATTGTCACATTATATTGTAAAGGGAACTGTGCTAAAATGTATATATTGACAGCAAAATGTTAAATTATATGTTCATCTCCCATGTTCCATGCAAAGTCAAAGAATCAAATATAAATTATATTTTTGCTATCATATCAAAATAAAAATTATCTCTACATTTCCAAACAATTTTTCTCTATACTTGGATGTTTTGAGCTGAGAGATTTGGGTGGCTCTTAACGAGGTCTTGAGAGACTTGGATGTTTTATTCCTTCTTTTACAGATCAGATGGCGCCCAGTGTTCTGGGGTCTGGCAATGCAGTTTGTCTTTGGTTTGCTGACAATCCGCTGGGTGATTGGTCGGCAGATCTTCCAGTGCATTGGTGATCATGTCACCACCTTCCTACTTTATACCAACAACGGATCATCGTTTGTGTTTGGAGACTTCCTGGTTATACAGCAAGGTCTTTTTGCATTCCAGGTATGCTTAAAAAATAACTTGCATATATAATTAATAAAACTCTCTGTGACTGCATTATGTAATTTTTTATGTAAGAAAATCATATATTAGATTCTAGTTGTCCTTGGGTGAGTTGTGGATGCAGTATTTTGATAAATCACAAACTTGAATTCCTGTTCATGTATGGGAACAGAATACAGGTTTCCAGCATGTTACATACACATCATACCAAAAAACAAATAAAACTTTTGCTGTGCTATTTTTGTCTTGAGAGGTTGCTAACTGTCATTACACAGTAGCTATATTTAATTCCAATAACAGCATTGGGAAGGCATACCTCATTGGAGTATTAAACTTGTGCTGCCCAGCAGGCATTCAAACCCTCAGCCTGCTCAGCCACTACGTAAAACTGACACTTAGCTATAAACTGATGTCACAATTAGGACCTAGGCATAACTTCAGAAAGTGTGTAAATACTTATAGTGGGAAAAGCAATTTTTTAAACTTGCAAGATGTCTGTAACATAGCACAAGACCTGTGAGTTCTTGATTGGCTTGTGATGATTTTGAATATACATTACATAAAATCTTACATGACACATGATTACAGTTGGGTAAAATTATTATACATATTTGATCCGGAATATTGGCATGTTACCATATCATTTGGTGTTGGAGGTGAAAATTCATAATTGCAGGATAAAGCTTTGTAATCAACATTTTGAATCAAACTCCATATTTTACTGAAAACTACGATATAATATGAATAACTTAAGTTGTGTATATAACTTGTGCCATTTGCAATAAGAGACTTGAATGTGTAAACCCTGGAATATAGGTACAATAATACTTTTGTTAGCTGCTGCTTAAGTAGCAGCTGTGACCCTCTACTGTTTCAGTGCATGAGAAGCCTGTAGAGACAATTGTGGGGACAGCCTTTGTAAGTTGGGTACCAGTTATTTACCACTGTTAACTGCATTGAAAATAAGATGTGCATACACAGGTTAGACTATTTCATGGGAATTTTATCATGATGCTAACTTACGTAAAAGTGCACTACTTGCAAATGTGAACAAAGACATTTAAAAATGGAAATTATGTCTTATGATGTGTTAAGTTTTGATAGGAATGCTGCTGGTTACAGTGATGTCATGTACTTAGTAGTCTTGTCTTGTCAGTGGCATATCACAATATTTTGTTATAGCAATACTCGGTGGTGCATGTTCTTTCCAATTAGTAAATACGAAAATCAAAAATTTTCTTTACCACAAAAAATGTAAAAATTTAAGGATGAAAATTTTACTGGCTAAGCAAACTTACATATTGTCTTTCTGTTGTGATATAACAGGTTTTATGCATGCCACTTTTGCAGTCTTATAAATACAATACATTATCAGGAAAGAACTATGCTTAATCACACATAATAGAATGGCTACTACTATTGTTCTCAACAATAGGCGACATGCAAATTTTGCAAATATGGTTGAAAATGATACAAACACATTTGTATATGCGTATGAAAATTAAAATGTGCCGTTTGTTGCATGCAAATTGGTTTTGACAAAGTTATTTTAGTATTAAAACAGTAACTTTTGTGGCCGTTGTCACGTTAATGCGGAACGCTCTCCCATTGGTTTGACGTCACTAGTCGTACGCTGGCGGCCGGCCCCGTCACGTTGCGAACACGCACCACTAAAATGGAAGGCAACTTTGTGAAAGCGCAGTCGGAAAATCTGCCAGGAGTAGATACCGAAATGGTACTCGATTATTTAAATTCCCATTGTTTTGTGGAACATGAAATAATAGGTGTAAAATTACAAAGGTAAGAACGTGTCTCACATCGCACAGTCATATTCAAAGTGAAAGTAGGCCTACATCACATGTTAAAACTTATTTGTTGTACGTTTAATTGAGGTATGAATGTATGTATGTATTATTATTATTATCATCTGTGTTTATGTTTATGGTTGCTAAAATTCAAAGTTGGAAATTAAAATATGGAATAGGAATTACATTCACAAGAATAACAAAACTGTAATGAAGGCGACTACAGTGAGCGCACTGTTGTCATGCGCCATGCTTGATGTATGTGATAAATTAACTACATTATTTAGAAATGAAACGTAATGTAGTTTTGAGAAAGAAGGTTACAAACATTTCGGGATTCTAAACCACGTTTTAGTATTCACAGAACACTTGTTTTGCTTAATAGATGTCAGATAACGAGCAGTATGGTCGCAGTAGGCCTAAAGCTAGCATATAGTCACTACCTGACACAGATGGACTCCTCGAGCAGCTGCGGACAGAACGCTCTGCCGGCCGGAAAACCTGTATTTTCCGCGTTTCATCACGTTTCTAAACATTATATTTGAGGACTCAAATAAAGTGTTTAGAAATTAAAAAATTATTTTAAAATAACTTGCTTATCTTATTGTTTTTTATGTTTTGTTTACCTAACGTACCTTTTATTATTCTGTGTGTCTACACTTTCTTTTTAAACTTTAAGAACTGTACACATAAGCTGAATATATATATAATATGGTAGTTTGAGAAACATTTAATACCTCGAGTGAAATTAAATATAGCAAAGAAAATCCTACTAATATTATAAATGCGAAAGTGTGTGTGTGTGTGTGCGTGTGGGCATGCGCGTGTGCGTGTGCGTGTGCGTGTCACCACTCAGCTCCATAACGGCTGAACGGATTTTGATGAAATTTTGTACGTAGGTACTTTAGGTCCTGGAATAGGACATAGGATACTTTTTATCCCAGAAAATTGTACGGTTCCTGTGGAACAACAACAAAACGTAATTCTGCAACGGCTGGGAACGTGACCGAAATATTTTTTACGTCTGGTGTCAGAGTTTATCAGGCCGCCCAAGGACCTCTGAAATGGCTTAATGACTGCTATCAATCGATAACAACTGAGACCGAATATTTAATGTGCCCTCCGAAGCTCTGAAGCGCTCAGATGTCCACTAAACTGTCACCCATCCAAATGTGTGCCGCTGGGAACGTTGCTTAACTTTGGTGATCGATTAAGATCCCTCAGCCAAGCGCAAAAAGTAGTACCTAGGTACACTTATTTCTAAAGCTATAACTTGATGAAACTCACATTTTGATTTTCATACATCGACGCTGGAAAGCGGAAATGTGGTAACTACGCGATAGTTGCACAGATACACTCCAAAAACAATACCCTACTTCTTGGCTGTCGGGTAAAAAACATTTCCTTCCTTTTGGGTTGCTGTAATCAGTTAAAAACCTAGGCCAACATAGTATAATTTTATAATTATGTTTTCACATAAGTGAATTGTCTTTTCCAAATTAATTTATTTATTAGTGTATCACTGTAAAACTCAATTGTACCCGGGTGAAACCGGGCCGGTTCGCTAATCTGTAATAAAGCTTAAGAATTGGTTTTATTCTCAAAAGCTGTTTTCTTTCTGTTTATTTATGGGATAATGTTATAGAAGTAACACAGCTTACTAGCGTAAAATGCATAGGCTATTTAGTGTAAATTTTGTGGACCTAGTCTCGTCATTTTTGTAATGTCCATCTCAGTAACTTAGAAAAAAAAAGTGGAAGGGCAAATATGAAAGTAAGATCATTCTTGATAAACATTTCTAAAAACAGGTATTTTAGTGTTTTGAAAGTAAACATTAAGTTACTATTTATTTTAAATGGTTAGACTTATGAAAGCTAACTAGAGACAAATCAAAACAACTTTAATTTATTAGAAATTGCTATGTTTTAAAAATACTGTATAATATAAACCAAACTTTTTACATGAGGGACTCTCGAGTCCTACCAAAATAATTTAATGTTTAATTTGCACGGCTTAACATTGTGACATGATATTATTTAGGCATACAATAAGAATGTAGCCTTAATATGATAGCTGTGTTCTTGAAACTAATGTTAGAAGTAATATTAAATTAATAAAAAATATCTATACCAAATGTTGTATGTTAGGCCTAACTTGGGATGTATGAACTTACAAAATGTAAAATTTACATAGTGTGGCTATTTTTTTTGTAAACATATTTACATGCCTTTATTATTATAAAATACATTAACATATTTTTTTATGCCCATTTCTACATCACATACAAATTTCTAAAAGCGTTGTGGTCCGTATTAAACTATACCATAGTACCGTAATGAAGGTTAGGTCAGTTGTAAATAGTAGATATTAAGAAGTACAGTGGTAAAACTAGTAGGGGAAACATAAACCCCTTAAATATAATTATGTACATCAAAATGGTCTTCACAAACAAAAAGAACTAATTTTGACGAAACATCTTTAATGTTTCACCTAACTACATTAAACTATATCTTCGTGTTTGTTTTGTTTTTTGTAACTATCAAATATTTTATCAGGTGTTTTGCGAGATGTACTAGTACACTGCCGTACAATAAACCATTTAAATTATTTTGGTATACTTGCCTGTTTTTTATTTTATTACTTCAAACAATTTATATTTAACCAAATAGGCATCACCGCTAAAGTAAACAAACGCGACGGCCGAGGTTATATCCGACTTGTGATGTCACGGAGCGAGCAGGCGCTGCAGGCACGTTTTGGCGAGCGTTTCAAACGTAAAACTTTCATTCATTCATAACGTTTTCAAAACTAATTTTTAAATTGTGATACTTTACATTTCTAACACATAAATAAATGAAAATCAAGTGCCAGCAAAAAATGTGCATGTTGCCTATTGGCAGCTCCTAATGATAGAGAGGGACAGAGAGGCATCTTAATTTATATCTCCTGGTTAACACATTCTGTACATCTGTAACAGTGCGACAAAGACTAGTCAGTTAGCACATATCCACTACCACACTCCCCGCAACGTGCTCAGCAAATACTACGACATACAAGCCAGTCCAGGCTTGCATTTCACTAGAGATCAGAAAAGGGGCAGAAAGCAGAGAGAAAAACTAGACTACTAATCATCTGTGCTCCACAAATACATATGGCAAAAGTCTACTGCTAGCACCTTAAAAATATACTAGTCATTTTTTCACCAGGGAACACCAAGCATCTCGGCATATTAGCAGTATTGCCATGAGTTGGTTGCCAGTGATTTAGTGGTACAAAAACACTTGTAGCCACAAAGGTGGCAGAAATCAGTACCAAACCCTGACCAGATTATTATTACAAGAATACATTGAAGCTCTATCCTTTTTAGAGGAAGGGATGCTAAGATTAGATATGTATTTTAGGTTGTTGTAGTGGATGTGGGCTTGAACCTCAGTACACTTTGATGGCAGTTCATATAAATGTAACACTGGTGAACTCTTAACAATCACATATGAATTGAAGCAAAAATATTCAGGATGTTTACTAATTCTGGAAATCCTGGAAATCTCCGGGAATAAAATTTTTATCCTGGAAACCAGGGCAAACCTGGAAATATCAGGGACCTTTATGCTGTCGGTTAATAGAATTTAGTAATATCACACAAAATATATACAAATTTATAACAATTTTAGTTATATCTTTCATACTCAATCCTGACTGAATATGATTCATTTTTACATTCTTAACAAAAAATGAAAGAAAAGTAGAAGTAAATTGATCAGCACAAGCATATTTGGATAGTTTTCACAGACTACCGTAGGTGAGTCTGCTTTTTAAGCAATTTTATCTATTTTATTTATTTATTTAGTTTATTGTTCTATACATAACTGTTACCTATGCAATACAACATCCTGGAATTATTAGGGAATTATTTTTACAAGGTCTAGTAGACATTCTGTATGTGGTATGTGTTCATTTGGTACAGATTACATTGTTTACTAGTTTGAGCACAGACACTTGAAGCTGCCTGACCCCCATTGCAAAACATGGTGATTGAATGGTTATGCAAAAAGAGCATGCCTACAGGTTGTGCTAATAAACAGGTGCCTGAAAGGATCAATAACGTTCATAAATGTCATGTTTTCTAGTATAATCATCACACATTTTATAATAAAATTTTCTTAGAAAATTAGGTGTGCGACTATTATGTGAATAATTAGCTAGACAGTTAGAGAGAAAAACATTAACAGCGCTATTTTCAATGAAATGTTAATTACGTTCCTGGTTCGCACTTGTAACCAGCACAGATAGTCATGAAATTGTAGTTTGTGCAAACATCTAATGACTGAAAGTGAACTGCCGAGAAACAAGCATGGTATCCATTGCGATCTCCTCTCCTTACAATCTGCTGTTGGCACAGTCTGGTACAACGCTACTTCTTACCCTAACATGCTTGGCGAGAGTGGAGCAAGCACTTTGTTCTCTCCTTCAGCTATCTTTGGACACACTTGGATGTGGCTCATCACGGTCAGGTACAATACTGCTTCCTCCCCTTACATGTGTGTTAAGAGGGAAAGTGCTTGCCTAGCAACTAGTAGACATCCTCGTTGTCCCTCTCTTAGCCTGGTGGTGGTGGTAGGTAATGGCCTCCACACAATGTTCAGTTTGCACCTGAATAGTGGATGACTTCACAACTAAAGTGGTGGGGTAAGACTACTCAAAATGAAGGGAAAAGCACTTCTGTCATCTTTACCTACCTTCACAAATTTGTAGGGTTGTGCAAATACTTGGTGTAGCAAAACAAAAATAACAAATTTTAGTTTCATTTCAGTACGAAATTTGGTTGCCAAAAGTTGTAACAAAACAGAAATCCTAGATTTCAATGAATATTCTGGTGTTTAAAGAATGTTCATTTAGTGCAACAGCAAAGGAAATTTTTGTCTGTAAATCATCTTGTGAGTTTTCATTATTTTGTAACTGAAATAACTAATACATAAAATGTACCTTAAATTTAAATTTAGTCAAGGACCCTAATGGTAAATACTCCATCTTCCAATTTTTTTGTTTAGTTTTACAACAAATTTGTTAACTGTATAATAGATAATGTGCTAAAATGTTATGAAATTCATTAAACTGTCATTAAGACTGAGCTACTATAAAACTATTTTTTTTATTTTTTTCTAGTTTTGCAAAAGTTTATAAGATATTTTTTGTTTTTGTTTTGTGAGAGAAAGTCTTATTTGCACAGCCCTAAAAATTTGTTTGTGATTGGGGATCTGCCATAGGGCACCTTCCTACACCTGGCATGGCTGGAGTACAAAAAAAGACAACTTTATAAGACTATAAAAATGTTTTTTCTTTTCAGCATTTAGAAATTATGGTACAACACACTATGGTGATAAAATACAGTAATCACTTGTTTTGTTTTGTTCCTCATGATGTAGCCAAAGCATAAATAAAACAAAACATCGAAAGTCATGTATTGATTAATAACACACAGTTACACTGTACATTAAATTAAAATAGTTATAAAGTGAATGTGAAAAAAGTCTGCATTCAAAAGAAAGTGAAAAATGAAATTTGTAGCAACGAATGAAATGCTGTAATTTATTGCAAGTTGTGAAATTCATGGCAGAGATTGCCAAGGCACTCTCAAACCGCAAGATTCTACTAGATTTGATCCCTGAATTAGTCATGGATGTATGTCATTTTTAGATGTACATTTACGTTAGTTTACATGAACCATCCTATTCACATGTTAGCCTACCAATGTAAAGCTGCGATATTCCAAATGAATAATTATGTAGTGTGAAATGAACTACGAATAGACTATTGGTTACTAGAATGGTACATTTTCAGATTTCATTCCCTAGAAATGGCAGTCATTCACAAAGTATGGTGTTTGTGATGAGCAGAATGATGCAGTTGTGGGACATTGTGTGTGTTTATGCAGGTGATGCCTGTGATATTCTTCTTCTGTTTCTGCGTGCAAATCCTCTACTACTACGGCATCATGCAGTCCATAGTTGTCAAACTGGGATGGCTGCTGCAGAAGACCATGGGGACTACTGTGGCAGAATCTGTCAATGCTTCTGCGAGTGTTTTTCTTGGTATGGTGAGTCTGAGGGAGCCATTCTGATTAGCATAATGTTGTAGTGAAAAATAATTTTGTGTGGGAGGTAAATCTAAATAATTACTGAAGTAGGCCTATCTGACAGCATGAATGCAGTGCTGAATATTTTGTCAAGTTCCTACCAATTCAACCTCCACATGGGAGTATGCAAATGTATTTTCAACATTAGCATTTTAAAAATTATTTGTATAGTTTGAACTTGTTTTTGTTCTTGTGCATTTGACAGTAAGATTTGTTTACTAGAGCAGTTCAACATAGCTTATCCTGGCTCAGTTTCAGAGACTCTTACTTCTTCTGGATACTAAATACTAATATGTACTAATGTTGTGCCTAATAGCTTCATGAATGCTTATCAACTGTGGTAGGGCAGTATATAAACAATAAAAACCAAGCACATAAATCACTGTGTATTCAGAGATCTTACAAAATTATAAGCCTGCATGTATTGAGACAAAAACACCACAGGAAGTTCATGGATCAGCCAATTTAAGAATGTGATTGTTACAACTCAATCTGGGACATAAAATAATTCACATCACTAACATGTTCTTAGGGAGTGTTTTTCTCTTATATCTGCGTAATACACATTTCTCTGGCAATCAGGACTTGAACACATGAATTTTGTGTTCATAAGACACATTTTACCTTCCAGCAACAATTTTTGTTTGTTTTCACAATTTGATCATAATTCTGCTGTTCCGTGATCTAAGGCAGCTATGAAGCCAAAACAAATGACTATGTGCTCATAAGTTGAAATTGAAACAATGTTGACACCTACCCAGATATAACTTGTAGAGGTGTCTTAACAGTTTCTCCTTTGGTGTGGACTACAGACACCTCGTCTGTACTCTAGGATCAGGAGGACTGCTCGTTATTCTGTAGCTACTTCTGGTCCTATCCAGGGATTTTGAGGCCCAGGCATTTTAGTAGGTGGGGAGAACAGTCCTCGGGGAATGGCTGGCTCTACAGATCTCGTGTTCCAGCGTTTCCTACTGGCATGGTCTCTTTTGGCTGTACATACCAATTTCCCGCCCTGGGATTGTGTTTGGCCAGAAGCGGACCACGGGCTGCGGCGAATCCCTGAGGTCTTCGTGGGTGGTTGAAAGAGCCCTGGTTAATATTGAGGGAGTTTGTAGACTAGTCGCTGCTGTGTGAGGTGGACAAGCTCCCTATGCTTGCTGTATATCACCTGAGCTGAGGTTCCTGTGGTGTTGACTCTCAGGTTTCTCATTGTGCAGCGACTTTACGCTTCCTTTCTCCCCCTTGCTTGGAGATAGGCATTGGTAGGGGGAATAATTAGAAGTATTACAGGGATATCTCGATGGCAATGCAGAAGCAGTGTTCCCCTCCTGTGGAAGATCAGGTTCAGATAGACACCTTGCCATCCCCAAACCTTTGCACCCAGCGGCGAATCACGGTGTGCTGAATTGGGGGTGGTGACAGTAGCTTAGAATTGCCTGTGTGTAGCCAGCCTAATGCCGGCTTCTGGGTACCATACTTGACAGTCATGTCCGAAGGACGCAAGTTCAACCAAGACAGACAGAAGAGGCACAGTATCGGATGTATAGTTGCGATGGGATCCCCCCCCCCCCNGCCGTCGCCCACCACAGGAATTGTTTTGTTACTGTCTGGTTGATCTACTCATCACCGAGAAGTAACTACGGGTTGTTGACAAAGATAAGTTAACAGTGAGACATTCCCTCTCCAATAAGAAGGCGAAACTCTGGGATAAAGGGCTGCAGGGTTTTATTCAGACTTGACAAAATATTACACAGTGGGAAACCTTGCCCATTCAGTCTCTATCTACCAAGTTTGTAACAACTCTCAATCGAGTGTGACCTCTGCAAATAGCATGGTCTTAGCCTCGTTCAAATTTATTGCTGTCTACTCTAGCTCTCTGACAGTTCAAACACAGTCAAAGTCGCTGGTCTACTGCGAAGAGAGGGTCAGCGTAACAGGCATGGTCTCAGGGCACCTCGGAAGGCAAACTCAAGTGCAGTAACTGCTAGTTCCTGTTGGACAGTTGACTAGTAGTAAGCAAGCAGCAGAGTATTGCGGTGCTTGTAAGAGAGAGAAGTGTAGGTGATGGCTGAATAACAATTGCCGTTTGCTGGGGCTTAAACTCAATATATATCGGAGTGGCAGATCCCCTGAGGACTAGGGCCACGCGGGGGTGACAGACTGCCTCTTATTACCCCCACTCCATGGCATTGGCACAGGCTAGATACGCATGAGAGGTAGTGGTTGTGAGCAGTGGCCGAGCTAGGCCGACTTGTGAAACGTTAACTGGAGGTCATGCGGGTGGTATCGACGCTCAGGGGCAGAGCAACCCTTGTTCTGGACATCTCCCATTCATAGATGCTGTGGGAGGGGGCCAGGCAATGCTTGAACGTTGGTGTGTTTTGGTCTTCGTTTCCACGTAAACCTGCAATTTTTTTTAAAGTGTTTCCTTCCCTGCAGCAGTCATTAACTTTTTGCTAAATTTTTGTGTTTTAATTTTATGTTGTAGAGGTAGTTTTACGTTTCTGGCATTACAGTTATGGTTACACCCTCTTGCCCAAATTCCCAAGTCTTTTGACTCCTCAAGTAAAGAAAATGTTTTCATTTTATGAGGGCTACATTCGTTTTATGGGTGTGATTTGCATTCTCATTATGTTTGTTTACACAAATGTAGTGGTGCACAGGAATTCATTTTGAAATGAATTTAAATTAGGTACATTAGTGCTTAGGGATAGTAGGTTCAATTTATCCATTATCTTTTTAATCTAAGTTATGTAATTTTCTAATTTGTTTCAATGTTAACAAAAGCGTATTTTAGTATTGAAGTTATCCATTTCATCTTGCTTATATTGTGAAATTTACAAGAATACTTTTATATAAAGTACTTTATAAAACATAATAGTTCGCAAAATTCTTTTTATGTACTTTGTATGTGAATATTTTGTAAATTTTACAAAAAATGCAAATGAAGTGTTTAAGCAAATGTTAACTTATCTATAATTCAAAAAAAGAATTAATAAATTAAACGTGAATTATTACAGTTACAAGTTTATATCTCATTTGTAGAATAAAAAAATTTGTCTGGTTTTACCTTGTTGGTATAATAAGGGTTGGGGTAGAATGCCTTTTTTTGTGTACATATGTGAATAAGTTATAATTTCCTGTTTAGTGTTGTCTTGTTTGCAGTGCGGTTTCACATTTTTATTTATTCAATGGTAAACCACCTTTGCTTTGTTTTCATCACAAATTTATTTATGAAGCTGTGTGTTGCTAGGGAGTATCAAGTAATTTTACTTAAATTCTTGGTTACCATCTAGAAGTTGGCCAATCTAAAAAAAAAGCATACAGTTGACGCGTGACATCTGTGATTGACTGGGACGTCACGGTAGGGCTAATTTTAGGTGTGTCGGTCAGAGACACGGCTGGCTGTCAAGATTGACTTACGGTTTGTTCACTGGAGCCCGGCCGGTATACAACCTGGGGCACGTGGTTTGACGACTTGGTACAAAGTCTGGAGTATGCTGAATGACCTTACGTATTACCAGCCTGCACAGCGCAACTGGTTTACCTTTAACGGGCGTCGCCCGGGGTAGCTGCTGGCCCTGCTTCAGCTGGGGTTGGCTCCTGCTGAAGTTTGTGCCCAGGCTCGTGGCGAAGATGGTGCTGCGGTGTGTGATGTAGGTAGAGGCTCGAGGAGGGCTGCTGGCTCGGCTGAGGTGGCACCACGGGTTTGCGAGACCCAGTAGTACGTTGAGTCCTTGGCGGAGGGTGACGACGACGGGATGTGGGCAATGGGGGCTGAAATAAGGAGGGGGAGGAAGTTGGGAGGTGAGGCCTCACTGTCTGGTAGCTTGAGCTTGTTCCCGGGCGGTTATGTTGCAAAGTGCAGTTGGGGTTGGGTTACAGCCCAAGTTAAGCTTGGAGTTGGTGGCTGCCTTTCTAATATGCAACCTGGTAACACTCCTACGGGTGTGAGCCATGTAGGTAGGTTTTACGGTCGGCCACGCAAGAGAGGAGCAGATGACAAAGTACCCTAACTAAGGGTTGAGCAAAACAGAGGCCGAGCCAACCAGTGTCATACCCGAGTACTCTAACCGGCGACAGTGGTGGGTTTATCCCGGAAATCTGACGTGGGAGTGGACCAAAGGGGCCAGACCTCTAGACCCAGTCTCTCACTCTTTCCAGCGACAGTTCAACGCGGTGGATGAGGAAATGAACTGGGACTGACTGACTGACTAACCACCTTGTGGTTGTGGCCTGATGGTTGGAGCTCTACTGAACTGCACACCAGGTGCACAGTATGGGTGGCCGTCTAATGTTTTTTCTTTTGACGTATGTGCACCCCGTTAAGCCCTACACTAGGTTTGGAAAATAGGTTGGGAATGCCGCAGTCTCCTGCTCTTCCCTGGCGGGCTGATGTCTAAGGAAGTTGGAGTTAGTCACTCTTTAGCAATGAGTACTCGGAAGTTAATAGAAGACGTGTTTACTCCGAGAGGAATAACACTGTAGCCCATACTAACTTCTAATTTACTAATAACTGTAACGGAAGTTAACTTACGCAAATCAAACAAAGGGACCTGGGTCTGAACTAACAAAGCACATGTGGCTAGGTAGCTATTATACTGACTAACCATAACTAACTCGATGCTTGTTGTCCAGAAGAGACTCTGGTACCACTACGAGAAGGGTAGTGGATGTACAAAAGGGGTGGTGACTTCTTTGGAGGCTTCTGGTGAAGGTCTTGAAGAGCATCTGGTAGGTTGTGAAGACGTTGGTGTTAGCAGAGAGCTCCAGCACTGGAAGTGGTGGAATGAACTGCTGAGAATGAACTCTGTTCTGCGGCTGTACACTGACATATATTCCACCTACCCACAGGCTCTCTGAGGTGCGGGGCTGGTGGAATGAGCTCCTCCTCCTGTGGGTGGAGCTGTACTCTCTGGTGCTATGTCTCGGTCTTTGGCGAGAGCAGTCGTCTCTGCCATGTGGGGTTGCATCTATGGCATGAGCTTAAGTGCTTAGCAGGCACGCTAGGCTGGGGGTTGGCGTGACGTCTGATAATAAGGCAAACTAACTTGGCTGCCTTTGTCTGCGAGTGCCCCCGCGTCTAGGGGCATGCTGGTAGACTCTGGATGAAAGTTGTCTAAGGTTCACACCCAGCCTGGGTTACGTGATTCCATGTGCAGATGAGGCAAAGTCGTATTTATATTTAATTATCGAAATATGTTATGCGTCACTTGAAATGAAAGTGTGTGTAAAAAAGTTTGCGACAATAAAAACAATACTGACAAAAACTGTATTAAATAAGATGTGTGTGATTATAGGTATGGTATACCAGAGGTTACAAAATGAAATATATCTTTGCAAAAACTATACATATGATGTTACAGGTATGTTTACTTGTTTAAATGTTACTTTAAGTGAATATATTAAGGAAATAATTATTTTATTTGTTCTTGTTTCAAACTTACCATCAGTCTGAAGCACCTCTACTGATCCAGTCGTACTTGAAGGACCTCACCAGATCGGAGATACATGCCATCATGACTGGTGGCTTTGCAACTGTTGCAGGTATTTGCTCCCCATACCACATACAGTTCTGACCGCTATCTACCACCCAGGCATATGTTTGGTGCAGGGTAGCTTTCACAGCTCCATGCTTTCGATACAGAAATTTGAATGGTGTCGTTAGCATACCATAACTGCCTGTCAACAATCTTATTCATGTTTCGTGAAAAACCACTAATACGTGAGAATTATGTGGCAGTAACTATGAAATAGTAGTAAACTTAGTGTCTTTAGTGTATATGAGTATACACAAACTTTCGTATACGCTGTTCATGATAAAGTGAGCATTTTTGAAAGCCCTGCTTAGGATCTACTTTCCTCCCCCAATTTGTATCTTTCCACTATATGCAAAATTAAGATTGCCATGGACCACATCACTTTGTTCATGTGTTAGTCAAGTGTAATTATGAAATTCTCAGAAAAGTAAATATATTACTAATATGCTAATTCTCACACTTATCGCATAAAAAAAGATAAAATAAATTGATTATATTCATTGTTTACAAATGTAAACGGCACTCTTCTAATACAATGCTAAAGAGAGAATAAATTTGCATACATATAAATCTAAGTCAAAACTGAAATACATTGTAACTTGTATAGATAGTTTTTCAAGGGACCAAAATAAAAAACTGATGCATACAGACAAGAAATACAGACAGACTTGATCTCCATCCAGATGTCAACATCTGGTTTTTCTGTGGGTGGGTGTAATATATCACAGAAAACAATAGCATATTTATTAGGTTACAATAGTCAATCAGCTCTTAAGACCTGGATGTTAAGAGCCACCCAAATCTCTTCTATCGGTCGGTCAACTGCTAAGAAAAGAAAATCAAAGTTACGAGAATTTGTTGAGGCAGAAAATCTGCAACTTTCAATGTTCACAAAGGGAAGACGTTTCAATTATATATACTGAAGAATAACTCTGAACTAACTACCTGCAACATTTTGTGTTTGTCAAATTGGCGGAAAATTATATGCAGTTTACATATTGGAAGAAGCGCAAATTCGTTCAACCTTCCAATTTAAATTGCCATAGCTCTATTGGTTTAGGTAATATCTGTTTAGATTATTGAAGATAAGTGTTAATTCTTGTCTTTAAAGTGTCAAACATAGCTGAGACACTTCGCAATTTGTTTAGGAATAACATTGATTAAAATCTTTAAAAGAATTTAATGACTTTTTTTTTTTTATATAAACAAAGAGAAGTATTTTTGTAAAGAAGTTAAACTTCTCTGGTTTATTATTATTAATCTTGCATAAATGAGGTTGCAGTTAACTCTTCAGTAAATGTTGTTTCTATGTCCACATTTTGTTTCATAATATTAACAGAATTATGGGCAAAATAGGATGTGTTACACTGCTGCTTTAAACTGCAACAGTATTCATGTTTGATTTCAAATGAACAGGTTCACCTGTGTTTGCTTTCTGCCCCAAATATGGTTACCCATACTTTTCACAGTTATGAAAATATAAATATTCACTGGAATTTTAAACGTATGAATGTTGACAGGCACTGTACTTGCTGCATACATCAGTTTTGGTGTGGAGCCGGCACATCTCATCACTGCGTCCGTCATGTCAGCACCAGCTGCTTTGTGCTATTCCAAGCTGTTCTATCCAGAAACCGAGGAGAGTCGCAACAAAGTGGAACAAATTGAAATTGTCACGGAGTAAGTAGTAAACACCTTGCATCAGGCCTTGAAATCTACCTGCCATGCAATTGGATCAGTTTTCCAGCATTATATACGGTATATAACCACTATTGCTAGCAGCGCCATCCCTAGCGAAAGCAAGGTCCGGTGCAAAAACTTTTGCAAGGCCCTTCCCTTCCAAACTAGTTAATACCCTCTTCCCACAAGGCAATCGCCTTTCAATCAATATGCTCTACTCTCGAGCATCTGCACTTCTCGCCTAACATTTTATTGATGAAATATTTTACATTTTATAAACAAACATGTCTCAATATATAAATTTTATCATGAAATATATAACTCAGAACCAAACAAATGCTAAATATTTTAATATCTTTCATTAAATAAATCAAGATTATTTTCTTTCCAGACGCGAGGTCTCTCTTGACACAAGGCCCTGTGCAGCCGCACGTGTCTCATACCGCCTAAGGACGGCCCTGATTGCAAGTTAACATAAGTAATGAGAAATATGATGAGACAGTATAGTACGCAAATAACAGGCTTATATCTAAACTATGTTTTTTATAGGTAGTGATGTATTCTAATTCTCAGAAATCAAGACTTTTGTGAAACCATTCAGGTAAACCACTTGTTTCATTTTATTATTTCTGTTATTCAATTTTCCTCTGTAATTTTTATTATGTTGAAAACTACTATATCAAAATCTTTAGTAGGTATCTCAAAAGGGTTACGAATCATTGCAAGGAATGATTTCAAAAAGGTAATCTTGTAGCAATCCATATTACTTTTTTTAGTTTTTTTTTGTCATGGCACTTTTTTAATTAGCCAACCTTCCGTGGTGCAGTGTGTTGGTGCGCTGCTGATCTGCGATGTGGGAGGTTCAGGGTTCAAATCCCAGGTAAGGCATGGGTGTTAGTTCAAGTTAGGTCATAAGTTAGTTAGTAAACCGTCCCCTGATTAGCCTTCAGGCATAACACCAGAGGACGTTAATAAGCCCTTTCCAATTCCAAATTTTTTTAATTAGTACAAATGATTGAAGTTCCACCTATTTATCTGGGGATTCAAAATAAATGAGCACACCTTTTTATGCCCCTTATAAAGTCGTACAGTTGCCTAAACACACTACAACTGTTGTAACAAATCAAGAACTTTGTCTGTCTTGGTCTTTTCTCATTCCATCCCGTCACATAGTTTGCAGCTAATGTTGAGATGTGTCCAGTTATAATGAGTTCTCAGAATGTTGCGACTCATGTTTTTGCAAATACAGTAAACCCTTGATTTTATGGTTATGACTTTTACAAGGTAGCAATTTAAGGTCATTCTCAGGTGCCATCAAAATATTCCAAAAATAGAGGATGTATTAAATTATTTCTAAAAAGGTAAGTCATGATCAAAATCAATTTAAAAAACATGTTTGCTAGTGATAAAATATGTTTTTTGTAATTTTGTTGCCCTTATTTGGAACACAACAAAATGAAAACTAAAAAAACCTGGTGAAAATTAGTTTATAAACTCCATAGTTCAGTGACCATTACTGTAACTCAACGTGAGGGGAAAAATGGAAGGAGACACCAGCAAACCATCCTTCCACAGGCTATCTTCACTCCCACACGGTCGGCAATGAGAGGGAGGGCATGAGGGAGCCATGCTTGTTACTAGGCAGCTATCTCTGACCGTCCCAACTAAGTAACGGATGGAAATGAGGTCGCGTTCAGCCGTGCCAAGTATCACCAGAGAACAGCCAAGACTTATTACCTTCTGGCCTGATATTTAAAAGTACGTTGGCACCACCGTACATGCTTGGAGAGTGTACGCACATTCTATTGTTTTATTGATATATTTCATTTAGAAAATGTAAAATTTTTGTGACAGATGCAAATAAATAAGGTTTTTAAGATCTTTTTCTTTATTACATTCAATAATTAATTAAAAATCACAGCCTTCAATTCTTTTTAAGATTTCACTAGTGCTTGCCATGGATTAGGTGGTGCTCAGGCTCGGTGCTTATGCATTATCTGCCAAAGAGAATATCAGTTTATTCAAAAGATTTGTGTGTGTAGAAATTAATATTTCAATAACAAATCCTCTTATTTTCCCACAAGAAGCCACTGAAAATGGAATAGGTCAGTAAAGCTTAAGTACAACTCAATGTTTAAAATTTTTGGCAACAACTAGAGGCCAGGTATACACTTCTGAGGTATCATTTTATTCAGAAACCATTTGCCTATTTGATAAAACTAAAATTTAACTTAAGTCATGTTGGTTTTACACTAGAGACAATCAAACAATAACTCAATGGGAATAAAATGCCCTTTAGACACAATTTTCATTATTCAAGTGTTAAAAAAGTCAGTTTAGATTTTACAACAGTAGCAATTTTACGAAGTGATTCTAACACTTTTAATTAAATGTTTAAACAATGAACTACTTTCCCTCTGTCATTATCAACTTTACTGGTGCATGCCAGTCAGTGTCCCCATTATAATACAGGATGAGTATAAAAGAATTCCCCAACTTTGAAGGTCTATAATATCAAAACCAAACAACCTACAACCTTGATTGACCAATTGACCAATCAACTGAACCATGGAACCGTGAAGTTTGTTTACCATGCATTCATAAATGTTCAATGTGATCACCATGAGCGGCCCGAACGACATCTACGCAATAATAAAACTCGTTCCACGCTCTTGTCAGTATGTCCGGTGTTACGGATTGGATGGCATTCGTAACTCTCGGTTTGAGGTGGTGAGAGGGAAGCGAGCTTGCATTCGACAAGTCAATGTGAAGGGGACGGTCTGATGTTTCCTTTATGTGCTGAGAGATGAAACTGGGAGCGTCTGTCATTGCACTATGAGTGTGTGTTGTGTGTTAGTCTGCATCACGATAGCGATGGAACAACAGAAGGCGTTCTGTGTTATTCAGTTTGCTGAATGTGAATCGGCTGTTCAACGTGGATTCCGTCGCAAATACGGACGTCGTCCTCAGGTGGAGTATCGTAGATTAGTTCAGTCAGTTCCATGACACAGGGTGCCTTTGCAAAGGCAAAAGTTCCAGGCGGTCGCATGTCCGAAGAGAATGTGCAACGGATTCAACAAGTGTTCGTTCACTGTCTGAGAAAATCAACTCGACAAGCTAGCTGGGAAATGCAAATCCCTCAATCAATGGTATGGACAGTGTTGCAAAAGCAATTGCTGTACTAACCATACAGGTTACAGCTTGTACAGGCTCTTACCGAAAGGGATAAAGAACTGAGACGTGATTTCTGCACTTCGTTCTTGCCCAGAATGAGGTAGACGATGCCTTCATGTCTAAGCTGGTTTTTAGCGATGAAGTGACGTTCCATACAAATGGTAAGGTGAACCGGTACAACGTGCAGATATGGGGTCAGGAGCCTCCACATGAAACCACCAAACACGAGCGCACTTCCCCCAAAGTGAACATGTTTTGCATTGTATCCAAAGACACTGTTTTCGGCCCTTTCTTTTTTAACAAGCCCACTGTTACTGGAATCCCTTATTTGGACATGCTTACAGAGTGGCTGTTTCCTTAATTAGAAGAGGTGGCGGGGACCTTCATTTTCCAGCAGGATGGTGCGCCACCCCATTAGCACCTAGCTGTTTGCGAATACCTGAATGAGACGTTGCTGCAACGCTGGATTGGTCGAGGAGCAGCTGATGACCAGGATCTTCATCACTGGCCCCCAAGAAGCCTGGATCTTACCCTTTGCAATTTTTTTCTGTGGGGGTACATAAAGGATCAAGTGTTTAGGCCACCATTGCCGACCTCAAAATGAGAATTACGGACGCCATCCAAACTGTAACACCAAGCATGCTGACAAGAGAGTGGAACGAGTTTGATTATCGCATAGATGTCGTTCGGGCCGCTCGTGATGGTCACATTGAACATTTATGAATGTATGGTAAACAAACTTCACGGTTCCACGGTTCATTTGATTGGTCAATCAAGGTTTTAGGTTTGTTTGGTTTTGATATTATAGACCTTCAAAGTTGGGGTATTCTTTTATACTCAGCCTATATATGCAGATAGGGGCAATGATTTTTTCAAAGGTTGATTTCGAAAGGGCTTACTTTAGTGAACAGTCTTTAACAGACTTAGCTTGTTTCTCCCCAACAAGACAGGCCAGCCTCCAACTAATAAACTGCCAAGTAATCCCGATAATAGGGCTCACGCTTCCTGGCCCTAGAGGGTGGGAAGGTCCATCAGAGCCCATCAGATTTCAAAGGGTTAGGTGTCAAATGATTTAGGAATGGCAAAGAGGCTTGTAAAAAGGGGGTGTATGGTAGCTAAGGTGGAAGGGGGCAATGGTAGGGAAGTGGTATGTGATGACAAGATGTCAAACCTAAACCATAACCTAAGTCATTAAGAGACAGAACCAGTTGCTTGTACAACCAGGATTGTGGAAGAAAGCAGCCATTGCCTGTAGTAAGGAACCATCCCAGCATTCGTTTGGAGTGATCTTAGGAAGCATGGAAAACCAAAATGAGGATGGTAGAACCAGGAATCAAACCCAAATTCTCCTGAATGTAGGTCCAGCATCTTATCTCTGCACCTCTTTATTTGATAAGAGTGGGAACACCAAGTCCAAAAAGGACAGTGGCCAAGGAAGGTAGAGCCTATGCAAAATATGAAGAGGGTAATTAAAACATTTTATGAATGGTTAATATTTCATTTACTGGTAAAAGGGACAGAATGAGGTTTGGAAGGTGAATAGGGGAAGGCACATGCAAAAATGATGTACAAAGCTACAACAGTTTAGGAATAGCAGCCATGTTTATGGCAGTGTGTAAATGTGTAGGGAGGGGGCAAGGTGGGGCGATGGCTAGTGTGGATATACAGTAAAACACTGTTGATTCTTACTCTGTTAAATCAAAATTCTATGTAAACAGTAGTTGTTAGCCCCTGAACATAAGAATAGGATTTTACATACTTTGGATTTTGGTTAATTCAAAATCCCATATATGTGATTAGAAGTAAAATTTCCCCTAGGTGTATTAAAAATTCAGATAACTTATCAATGTTGTAATAATTGTATTCTTGTTGTGTAATAATAAGCATTATAAACAGCACCTTACATATGTGCATCAGGCGGCAGTTGCCTTGCTTACACCTGATGGGCAAATGCTTATTCTTGTGCAAACTTGCAACTGATTAGCCTGCTGCATCATAGATAACATAACAGTGCTGGGAAGTCCATAATCTTGAAACATAAAATGAGAACCACTGAACCGATTTTGGTCAACAGTTGTTAACCAAGCTCATTTTTTCATCACCAAGCTCAAACTTCATCTTATGAGAGAGCAAAACAGGTGATGGATAAATACTAATTACAGCACTCCGATTAATAACACCTTCATGTACTGGTACTGTCTTCCCTTAAATAATGTCTGGGGGATCCAATTAAGCCAAACTGGTAAATGTCGAGTTTCCTGAATTATGATGTTTAGAAAAAACCAAAATTCAAAAGTCTACTTCCAGCTTTAGCTGTTATACCTTGCAGACCAAATCCATATAAATAAGAACCCATACAGTTTTGATGCCCTTTTCTGTCTCATTTTTTTCATCTCTACTTTCATGTTGAGAAAGAAAAGAATCATAGATGCAGAAGTTTGTGTCAAAAAATATTTTTGTTTGGTGCTTCAATTTCTCTAGGTTTTTTACATGTGACTATTTCAGAAAAATTAGACTTACATAATTAGGGAAGTGGTTAAAAATGAGAGGAGTAAGATTGTTATTGCAACAAGCATATGACATCCCATTTCCAATGCTGTGAAAGTAATTGACAAATCTCACTTCAGTTGAAAATAAAGTTACTGAAGAGGCAGAGGGGCCACGGTAGTGTAGTAGTTAGACTACTCTCCTCCCACTAAGGCACGCTGGGTTCGATTCCTGGCGGGGTCGCTCCCCAATTTTTGCATTTGGTAATCTGACGATGCGGCGGGTTTACTCAGGGATCTCCCGTTTCCCTCGCCCTTTCATACTCACCTCACCTCACTTCACCCTCATCGGCTCTCAAGACCTCATTGTAAGAGCTGCCCAAATCTCTTCACTCACTCACTGAAGAGACAGTGGTTGTGAAAAGGAAAGGAATTTACAGCACTAAATATGTTGGTGTTGCTCTACTAGGTGAGGGCAGCTGCTACATGGCAAGGTGCAAGTGCTCAACAATACAGGATGATGAAACATTGCCCAAATAAATACACACTATGACCAGAGCTTGTTAAATTCCCATTTACCATGGACCACTAAGCATAGATTGTCAACGTTACACGAACCACCTTCTCTGGACACATCTTTCATTAAAGTACATAAATGTAAGAACAAGTATTTAACAGCTCATTAAAATGGATTCTCATCATAAAAATTTGACATCCATAGTATTTCATTTAAGAAAAGTTAAAAATATATTAATGAAATTAAAATCTTACTTTGTTTCACATATATTTTAAAAAACAAAAGTGCTTACTATTTTATTACTGAACACAACATTAAAAAGAATGGAACAAACTGCGGTTTATAAAAGTTTGACGCACCACGAGCGCTGTCTATTACATATCCAAGCTTCAGCCTCTGGTGTACTGTAGCACCGACCGCCACTACTCATTTCACCTCTGTGCTGTTCCTATTCACAAACGAGTCAACTCCTTGCCGCCTGAGAGGCCGGCAATCCGCACGACGCCGCACTCCAGTCTGAGTGAGTGGGTGAACCCACCCCCTTGTTTGCCTTGCCAGTAGGCACTGAACGTGTACACTCACCGCGCATCAGGAAACATTTCCCTCTCCATGCGACCTGCACCAACCACCCCTCGCTTACCACATCTTTCGCGGGTATTTATTCCTATGCACGCCCACCAGACAGGGCAGTTCGTGAGCAGTTCTTACTGGAGCATCATCTGCATCTCTTGCTATCTCGCCACGCATACCCTACTGCTTGCCGTCAGCACTAGCAGTTAAGACTTAACGTATAACGTTACTAGTATCAGAACTTGTGTTTTTCAACACACTAGGTAGAAGCTTGTGTCGCGGAGCCTTCTCCTTGCTTTGAGTGTCGGCCACATGCCGGGCGTAATTTGTACCGGGCTTGCTCTCGCCCTGAACCTCTATCGACATCTCGCTGTGGCAATCAGCTTGGCAAACTTTGTCCCTAGTTCATCAGACGTTAGCGGGCACTAGTAATGCAACGAATGTCGATTTTTCCACATTCGCGAATGTGAATGCGAATGTGAATATTCACCTCTGACATTCGCGAATGCGAATGTTGGTTTTTCAAATATGGCGCCAAAAGCATGCGCCTACAAACTCGAATTTTACCGCACGTTTAGAACTGGCCGGCCGGGCGGCCACGTTAAAACCGACTCTGAACGAAGTAAACAAATTGTGATTGCTGGCTTACTGAATGAAGTTAGCTGCTAATAATGTTTTCGTAAAGATTTAGTTTGAGGTTACCTTGACGCGTACCGCTCATACCTACCAGTAGTGGCGACTCCATTCTTACCCACGCCGTAAACTGATGGCCTAACGACCAGAGGAATCCCCGAGCTCGAACCAACTGCACCTGTCATGTTGCCTGAGTCACGAACGCGGGGAGTCCCGGGCATATTATCGCCCCTCGCCACAAGAAATTACAAATCTGGGAAAAACAGTGCACCCCGCCTACCCCCATCCCACCACAAACACGAGAGGGTAAGTCCCAAGTTCTATGGAAAATAGAACAGAAATGTATATATACAGGAGCCACGGAGGACAGTTAAGTCAGTTACTCGACAGTTAAGAGAGTTACGGGAGAGTGAAGGACAGTTGAGGTCAGTTATGTGAGAGTTACGAGACGTTTACGACGGAGCAGCAGCGACAAGACAGTTACGACGGAGTCGGGAGTTACGACGGAGTAACGAGAGAGTCAGATACAAGGAACAACGAGGAGAGAACTGCACGTCCAGGGATCGAGCCCCGGACTTCCCGGGAGAGAAACCGAGACAGCACGACAACGCCAGCCACCAGCATTGAGGTAATTTCAGCAACCCGCCGAAACCTCCCCCCCGACGCAAACATTCACAGAGACGTGTGTAGGGCGCGGGATAGCTAGATTCCACCATCCGAGGAGATATAAAAGGGGATAGGTCTCATAGATGTACAGGTCACTGTAACTTTGGACAATAAAAGTTAAGCGTGAATAAACCGAACCCAGTTACGTCTTTGTGTCACCCCTCTTACAGCAGCCCAAGGTGCCGTTAGCCAGCACCGTAACAAATTACTACGTACCCTGCTATCCACCATCCTGTATAGTACAGGTGGGAGCAGCTTTGAGTCAACATAGTTAAGTTTTGTTTTTAACTTGTAAAGACTCTATTGTTGTAATTGTACAGTGATAAGTGATATTTCAAAATTAAGCAGTCATGTGTTAGCGAAGTTTGGACTTATTTTACAATATGTGATGCTGAAAATGTGAAATGCAAAATATGTAATAAACAATACTCGCGCAAAGGAAGAACAACAAGTGCTATGAGAAATCACCTGGAAGCTTTGCATAAAAACGAGTATAATGCTTTAAAGAATAGGGAAAATGAAAAGCGAAATGCTTCTACAACAAGTGTTGTGGCCTCCACTTCGCGACAATGTACGAAAACCGACCTGAAACAAATGTCTTTGACTGATTGCGTCGAAAAAACAAAAAAGTGGGATAACAACAATGCCAAGTCTTTGGAAATTGATAATTTCATAAGTGAAATGATTGCTTTAGAGGACTTACCCTTTAGTTTTGTCGAAAGCGTTGGATTTGTCAGACTATTGAACCATCTTTGTCCATCGTATAATATAAAAAGCCGACAACATTTTTCTTTGTTTATATGTGAGAAATTCTACGGCAAAGTTAAAGATAAAATTTTGGGATTAATTAAGTTATTTGAAAAATTGGCGTTTACCACTGATATTTGGTCTGATTCTTGTTCAGGAATATCTTAGCTGAGTCTTACATGTCATGGTATAACAAAAAACTTTGAGAGAAAAATGATTGTGTTAAACGCAGAGGCATTTAACGATGGCCGACATACTGGCGAAAATATAGCTATAAAACTTGAAACCATGTTGTCACATTGGGAAATACCTAAAGAAAAAGTGCAATGCATTGTTAGAGATGGTGGCACAAACATGAAAAAAGGTATTTCCTTGTTATCAATTAGAGACATTGATTGTTCGTCACACCAAATTCAGCTGGTTGTCAAGGAGGGGCTTAAGGCACAAGATTCCGTTATAACAGTGATTGCAAAATGTAAAAAGATGGCAACACATTTTCATCACTCAAATGTAGCTCAAGATGAACTGGCTGCTCTACAAGAAAGACTCGATCAGCCAAAGCTGAAAATCATACAAGAGTGTGCTACAAGATGGAATAGCAGCTTGTATATGTTAGAGCGTATTTTGAAAAACAAAGATTCGTTATGTCTTTATGCTTCCCAGAATAACAAGATTTCACAACTAACTTCCGAAGAGTGGATTATTGTGGAAAAAATAATAACTTTACTCAGACCTTTTGAAGAAATTACAAAAGAACTAAGTGCAGCCAATATTTCTGTATCCTCAGTAATTCCATTATTGTCCACTTTGGAAAAAATTATTGGTGAATTTGATGTGACCGACGAATGCGTTGGGAAAACGATTTGGAAAATGAAGTATTGTTTGCTACGGCAACTTTTTTTGACCCGAGATACAAATTAAAATTTTTCAAAAATTCTTCAACCAGAGATCAAGTTGTGAAAAATATTTTAGAGTCAATTGGAAACGATGAATCAAGCCTATCGTCTTGTTCAAATCCTAAGCGTGCCAGAATGACTACTCATCGGATTGAAACATCTGGTTCCAGTGCCAGTCTGACAGAGAAATCTATATCTTTAAGAGACACCATGAAATTGCTGATGGATTCCAGCTAAAGTGAAGAAGAAGAAAATGAATGTACGAACCCTATAGAAGTTTTGATAAAAAAAAAACCATCAATGAATATTTATTAGATAAACGTGTGGAAAATGATGTAGATCCACTTACATGGTGGGCGGTAAATAATAAGAAGTATGGTATTATTTCTCCCATAGCCAGGCAATATTTAGTAACACCACCCACTAGTGTGCCTAGCAAAAGGGTCTTTAGTGGGGCTGATCTTCTTTACACACCCCACCAAAATAGGCTGCAAGGAGAAAAGGCATCAAAACTTCTATTTCTGAAGTTTAATATTCCTCTACTCTTATTTAATTATTAAATGTTTCACTTAATTATGCTTAGATATAAACAATTTTTCATAGTTTTATTTTTTGATTTCAAGAAGTAATGTTTAATGGATATCTTAAAAATTACATAATTAGTGAGTTAGTATTAGTACCAAAGTTAAAATTAACAAAATGTTAAGAACATATTTGTTTTAATTGAAAAGAAGATTATTATATTGTTTGTTTTTCTTCACAATATATTTTTAACTTTATTCATAAGAAGTCGATTTGATTTACAATTAAACATGATTACTAGTTCATTAAAAGATCTCACATATTTGAATAAGATACCCTTTAGGTTGCATAAATGCATATTGTTAAGTGTTTTTACAAAAGATCTCATTTAAAGTTGATTTGTATAATTAAAAAGGTTGGGTTATATCTTATTCCATTGTTTTGTGTTAAAGCAGTTCAATGGTATTTGATCATACAGTTGTGTTATAATATAGTTTAGAAGTTTTAAGAAATTACCTGCCTTAATTTGATTTTGCTTAGGTAAATAAGAATAAAAGAATATCAAGTGTGTGTTTCTGTTATGTAATCTAGTGAATAACTACAAGACTGTTTCCCAAATATCATTAAAATACACTCTTATACATAAAAAATATGTTAATAAATAAAAATGTCTTAATCATAGCAGTTGCATTATTAATTAATAAATATTTTCATTTTTCATTGCCAAATACATTCGCAAAATATTGACATCATTTTTGCGAATGCGAATGTTCAAAAACATGCGAATATTCGTTGCATCACTAGCGGGCACAGGTCGGAGATATATGTCTTGTAAATTTCTACTGGTTGAATAAACCATGTATCTACCAGTTAAACCTCTTTCTGGTCAGATCATTCTCTTTCGCTTCCACCTCCGTTAACCTCTTTATTTCTGTATGCATATCCACTTATCTACTTCTTGGTGCACGCCAATCACCGCAATAGAGTTTCGAACCAAAGTTCCCACTGAAGGGTACTCCCACCTCTTGTCAGTGGTTGGTTAGACATCTAACCAGCTAGTCGTCAGCTGGTAGTGCCACTCGCTAGCACCACTGTGACAAGAGGGGAGAGAACCTTTCTCTTAGGCTCCCGAGGTTTGAGGAGAGCAAACACGTTAAGACATTACGACTCTCAGGCTACAAGCTGGTCATGCCGCTTACTGAGAGCCATAGGGTACTTACATGGGGAGTGCTGTGAACCCAGAGGAGCATTTGAGGTCTGTAGCTTATAATGCTGCTCACTCAACTTCTCACAGAGGGGAATTAGGGGCCCATCTCTCCAAGTCACTATAGGCCAGAGCACCATCCCTCGTGACACACACGCTCCTGCGCCGAACTAACGATAGATGGGACTCTGGCAGGGGTTACCCCCAAGGCACCAACCCCAGGAAGAGTAGATTCCTTCCTGGACAGACCACGGCAGATTCTTGTTTTCCCCAGCACTGCCACGTAATTTAAGACCACCTTCACAGCCGTGTCTATGCCCCTAGGACACCCACTAAATCCTTTAACTAGTAATAACCTATTTTCTTTTATTTTGATCCTCTGAAGTTAAGGTAACATTTCTGACTCTGCATAACTGTGTCCCCACAGCTATTTCCTAAATGCCCAATCGCCGAGCATGCCGGAAAAATGCAAGGGCCCAGACTACACAATCTATTGAACCAGAACCTAATGCCCCCCTCTCCCCCAGGGTGTACACACAAAAGCGAGAAGCCGCCGCCATTTTAAGACGGGCTACGTGCGTCCCTGCACACAGCTGGAACTCAGTGCTCGCCACCTCAACGTCGACGAAGGACACCTGGTATAGCATACCCAAACCATTGTCACCTCTTTCACCCACTCCCTTGAAGTGGGCTTTACCAGTAGTCACGCGGCCTGCTGGTGCGCCAGTAGTACAGCAGCTCTCACTCAGCAGGCTTCCTCAGATATTGTCCCTGTCAGGACTCATTCCAGGACAGTCCTCCACCCGGCTCTACAATCCTCAGTCCGCAAGGTTATCGAGCTGCCAACCCGGACCTCAGGATCCCATAAGTAAGAAGGTAATAATCCTTGTTAAGGAAAATCCATTTCCTTAGTCTCTAGAGGGATACTGGGCCTGTACACTTACCTGCTTTGTTACCACGTTGAGTGTATTAAGCCATCAAATTTATGCCGTATCATGGTGAATTCAGAAAGTTTCATGGATCAGCTAGAACCTCGCCATCAACCAGCAGTGGTCTGCAGATTATAGTGTGGTAACCAATACTGTAGGTTACACCTACCATGAAACAAGAATAATGGGTAATACATTCCCAACAGATGTGGAGGGGGGGTGCTGAATTTAATTTGCAAAACAGTGAGGGATATCAAATACAAGTCTTCAGGTACTCTGAAGGTAAAGGACACTTGAAGCTAGTTGTTCTTACCTGTAGCTGGGATAAAAAAATATGGACTTGTAGGTTAATTGTTTAGTTTGTTCACATGTAATAACTCGCCAACGGTTACTTATTTACTTAAAATAAAAAATGTTTTCAATTTTTTTTGTGGAAAGAGTATGTAATCGACAAATTAATGCCTTAATGTCGCCGCCTGGGTAGGCCATCGAACGGTGTGTAAAGCTCCAGCAGAAAACGTTTTATTAAAAAACCGTCCAACGTGTCTGAGCAAGGTCTGCTTACAAATAGCATTTAAGAAGCTTTACGCATCTTTATATGTTTTTCAGTTCCTCCATTTCTATCTATAACATGTTTTTGTTGTGGTAAAAACTGACTCGGATGTGCGTTTTCACAGTTATTTTTAGGTAAGAACATTCTGGTACAAAACATTAAAAAAGGAATAGGGATGTGCATCAAACCTTTATTTTTATCATTATGTCATAAAATCATTGGGTCTCCACTGAAAGTCTCATAGAGGTGCATTAACGATGGCAAGACTGCCCACCAGTTCAGTGTTTTGCACGTAGAGGCAATGAAAGAGTTGATGCGCATGTCTCGGTCGCCCCTAGCGCTCCCACGCTTTTAGGTCACAGATGTGCAAAATACCTTCAACCAAGAGGCCACCTTAAATTCAGTCTTTGTAACACAATTTTTTTATGATTTTAAATTTTATCTCCAACAGCTAGAACATTTAAACTTTGATTGCTTTTTGAAAATAAAAATTAAAAAAACCCTGAAAATGAGCTAAGCTCTGAAAAAAAAAAAAAAATGATGTTTTGGGAATAAGCTTGTTCCTTGTACAAATATGAGTTTTTCCTGTGTTTATGGGTACTTATTCTATGAAGCAGCTTCAGTTGATCTTAGCTCAGATTTTATAAAAGTATTCCTGTCTTTAAAATGTTAAACAAAAAGAGATAAAACATTTTGGATGTTTTTAGGTTATTTATTATAAATAAATGTGCATCCCCCCTCCCCTCCCCCAGTTATGAGCGCTGCAAGAAAGACCCGAGGGGGGGAGGGGGATCTTTACTTTTATAGTATGGTAATGCAAAATGTTAAGACTGTATCTGTGGAGAAATTAAAATGCATTCCTCAGATTTGATTTTATGATTTTATAAAAGAGTTATAATTGCTAAGGCTTTAGTGAAGTATTGTATTTTATAGCATTTAATAAGTTGGTCCAGAGATGTGCTTATGCAGAAATGTTGACATCAATTTGACTTCGTACAAAACTAACATATTATCATTTTTTTTATCACTATATCAATGTCTGGAATTATTAGTTTTTGCATACAAACATTTGAGGTAATGATGCAAATCATTTCACTGATGCTGGTAACCATCAGAAGAACTTGTCAAATTATTATGTCACTGCTTGTACAAGTATAGTTTAAACTTTGTGTGCACAACTGCAAGAAAATTGTTTTGTTTACTATTGCCCTTTCACATTAGGTGTGCTAGGCTAAGGATCAGCAATGTTTTATGTGCAGTGACTCTACAAGTGTCTTGGATGCAGCAGTGAAAGGTGTTTCAGCTGGAATACAAATAGTCCTGGGGATTATAGCCAACATTATAGCCTTCCTTGCATTTGTTGCCTTTCTGGATGGCATACTGGGATGGGCAGGCAACATGGTCGGCATACCAGATGTTACATTTGTGGTAAGGAAATACATTTTTAATGCAAGAAAAATGCATGCACTTTTTATCAAACTTGCATGTCTCAAATGTCATTAAAAGTTGTTCACAGTAAACTGAGCACTTTTGAAAGCCCTGATTAAGATCTAGTTGCAGGTAAATTGTGTATTCTTCCACCATATTGATGCGTGATGTGTATAGACTACCTTTTTTAGCTGCAACTACGTATCATCACGTGCACGCCACATGCCTACAAGTGATGCAAGCCATTACGTCTCCTATAATGAGGATACCTGGAGACCGTAATGCACCCGAAGGAAGAATATATTAAATCGCCCCCACCTTAAACATAACCCCATGAAATGGGAATATACTAGTAAACCACGCCAGAGAAACTGCGCCTGAGTTCGCGCAGCCGACGTAACCCACATATCAGGGAAGCCTGCTTCCCTGCCGCCTTGAAGATGGCGGCAGAGTTCAGCTCCGCCTACAGAGAGAGGAGCCCGCAGAACAGCAGTTCACATCAGCAGCTTGCCTTCGCACAAGTCGTGCCAAGGCTCTCTGCTCTGTTTGCTCTCTACCGCTCTCCTCATGAGAGGACCAACAGTTGATCTACAGCTACCAGCGTCGGACTTCTTCCTGCATGCACTGCATCCCCAGAAGAGTTGTCGTCCCCACTTAACACTTGACATTGCCGTCAACATCCACTCCCCATACTTCCCCTTAAGTCCCCTCAGGACACCCACTTAGCCTCAGTTAGGGTTTAGTTGTTATCACGGCTACCTAGTTGTTGCTCTGTGCTCTTTTGCTTGCCCTTCAGGCCAGGCTCTTCAAGCAAACAGGCACCTTCACCTATCTTTGATTACCTTCCGAGAGTTAATCTGCGCTTGATATTAGTAGGAGAGTACGGGCCACCATGTCTTATTCTGGAGAGAAGAAAACATGTTTCCAGTTTAACCGCCATCTGCACTTTCTTGAGTGAACTGAGCTTAGTCATCCCATGTAAGCGTCACTCCACAGAGAAGAGGAAGAGGCAGAGAACCTCGGTTTAATACTGATTTTTCCGATCTTAGGGAAGGACTGCTGCCTGTCCCCTATACAGGACTCTGCGTACATAACAAGACACAACCCATTAGATGGCCACTCATACTGTGGATCAGGCACGTAAAGATACCTCGTGCACATGTATGGTAGAGCCACAACCATTAGCAAGACACGCGGCGAAGGGGCTAGATTCTCCTTGTCAGCTAACCTACTAACCTCCACAGTGTATAAACTCGTTGGAGGGAGTACCAGCCAGGCCTGGCAAGGATGGATCTACCCCATACTCTAGCTAAGGTTATTGTTGCCTGCCACCCCATTGCGGAGGTGTAGTAAGTGGAGCGATAGGAAGGCAGCTGCCATCCTCACTGTTAAGCAAGCGTTGAATTCTNGTGTATAAACCCGCCAGAAGGAGTGCCAGGTCTGACAAGGAGGGATTTACCCCTTCTGGGCTACACTTTAGCTAGGGACATCATTGCCTACCACCCTGTTGCGGACATGAACTGTAGCACCTCATCCCTGGTAAATGCTGTTCAGCAACAGAAGGGGAAGTAGTGGAGCGACAGGAAGGCAGCTGCTATCCTCGCTGAGAAGCAAGCATTGCTTTATCAACTTGCCCCAGCCTTCAGCTACTCGACCCCATGGGAATGAGCTCATGCCACCAACCAACTGTTGATGCCTCACCTCGCAATTGCCCCTAGTCATCTGTTTGGACCCCTGGTAAAGCTCCCCAGAGCTGTACACCCAGTCATCGAGATTCTAGGCCGCCTACCCTTAGACCTAGGCGTCGAGTGCATTGACAACCTAGATCCAGCTCCTCCAACCAGCACCAGTGGGCGAACAGCCTGCCAGCTGCAGCCAAACACGACTCCCTGCCGAGCCGTCCAGCAGACATCGTCGCCACCACCCAGCCGGACCAGGAGGCATGCCATAGGACCAACGTTGACGAGCACCCCTCGACCGGCAGTGGGAGGTAAGCTAGCAGCTCCTCCAACTCCCTGCAATCGCAAACCAGTTCTAGTCCAGATCGACTTCATGCCAAGCCGGCAGTCTACCCGCCCGATGCTCTGTAAAGGCACCATAAAGGCTAAGCGCCAGACAGACCCCGCCGCATTAGGGTCTGTAACCCCTTTTACCTGTGCGCCTGATCTAGCATAAACTAAAATAAACTTATATTTGGACACTGACGTGTTCCTAACCTTAGACCGTCACATGTCCATATGTGAAATTAGCCTTGCGTTGGGCCTTATCACTTTTCGTGCATCAGTCAAGTAAAACTAAAATTATTATAAAAGGAAATATTTTACAAATTTGGTCTTTCTTACACAAATAAAAATTAATAATTTCAGTATTCACAAATATTTACATAACAATTTTAATTCAAATTAAAATATGGAACTACTTTCCCTCCATCGTTACCAACTTTATAGGATCCATGCCACTCAGTGTGCCCATTAAGCCAAGTAGGAGTTGATGATGGTACAGCATCTCTCATGTTGATTGTTTCAGAACATTCTTGGCTACATCTTCATTCCACTAGCATGGGTAATGGGAGTTCAGTGGGATGAATGTCAGAATGTGGCTAAACTCATTGGACTGAAAACTATTGTGAATGAATTTGTTGCCTATCAACAGTTGGGCACTATGAAGAAAGACGGACTTTTAAGCGTAAGTACTGAGAATCATCTTTCAACTTGTAATCTACCATTTTCTGTACATTTATTAATTTTATGATTACCTAATTGGTATGCTAATTTTTATTCAGTTGAAAAACAAATAAGCCTGTCATTCTTGGTCTAATCTTTTGTCAACATAAAAAATGGGTTTTGCTATTTCCACAGTGCAATGCACCGGTTTCTAGTAATTAAATAATATAGTTCATGTAAATCAGAAATGGTTAAAGCTTTACACTGTACTATCACAAATGTGTTTCTTTATGCAAGTAATATATAATTGTGTGATGCTGCTGCACAATAAGAGATGGAAGTACGCTAGTGTAAGCATAAGAGTGCGGTGCAGCAGTATTATTTGAGTACAGCTAGGAATGTATGCTATCTGCAGTCTAGTAGCCACCCTGTCATTGCATTTAGCCAAAAATTTGATGAGGGTTGTGGGCTGTATGCTCATTTTTGCCACGAGTCCTGGTGTGAAAGGACAGTTGAAATAGCCCCCCATGCTAGGAATGCCTTCCCTTACAAAGTTTAGCCAGTAGGTCAATTCAGGCACCATGCAGGTGGGAGCCTTAATATTCTTAACATTTCATGTTGTTTTTCAGTGGGGAAAAAATTCTTGAGGGGTTTTATGTTGGTAACAAAGCATTTTTATACAAGACAGATAGAGGCTATGATTTTGCAAAGAATGGCATGTCTCATCTACTGGTTGGCCAGGAACAACAGGGCTGATTATATAGGGCAGCCATTCTCATTTTGTACATACTGATGTTACTTTTTAGTGGATAAGTTGTGTGTCTAAAGGAATTATTAACTGATGATACAGTACGGTATTTCACACAATCAAATAATATTCTGTATACAGTAGGACATTTATTGCTACATTGAAAGGAAATGAGAGATTTCAAAAAGTTTAACATACAGCAAAACCCCCTTTTTTTTTTATAAATAAGTGTTGAAAAAATTTCTCCTGTAAAAATAGTAAATGGAACTGGAATAATAAGTACGTGTAAAATGAGGGGGTATAAAAAAGGGGTTCTACTGTACTAGTAACTAACTGTAACAGATTTAATAGAAGATGCATTTTTCCTTGTGCTGCAGCCTCGTTCTGAAGCTATTGCTACTTATGCCTTGTGTGGGTTCTCCAACCCTGGATCAGTGGGCATATTGATGGGATCATTAATAACCCTTGCCCCCAGCAAGAGGCAAGAGATCACAGATGTTGCCTACAGAGCATTCATAGCAGGCAGTGCTGTCTGCTTTATGACAGCTTGCATAGCAGGTACGTCACACATGCAATACATACGCTGACTATACAGTATTGGAAAGTGGTTGCATAACAAGAAAAATAATAAAAGAATTACAACTGGTAATATAGTATTGATATAATTTATCACAACATTTAGTTCTGTAGCACATAGCAAAAATTTTGGCGAGTCAAACGTAATATGAAACACAAGTACAATACAGTTATACCACACCATAACAAACGTGGACTAAACCACATTCACTATAGCAATAACTTTGAATACGCCATCATGATCTCAATTACATTTAGAGTTAATATACTTTTTTTAAACAAGTGTCATTTTGAGTTTTTGCTCCCTCACCCTTTATCACCCCTCCACCACCTTCCCTTCACTTTACCCCCTCTCTCTCTCTCTCACCACCACCACCACCACCACCCCCTTTCTCCACCAACCACCTTCCCCCTCTCTCCACCACACCATCTTTCCCCTTCCACCAACACCATCTCCCACCCTCTCAATCCCCATCCCCACCCTCTCTTCTCCCCCCACTCTCTTCCAACCTTCTGCAACCCCCTATCTTTCCTACCACCTTCCCCCCTCTAACCCAACCATCTCTCCCACCCACTGCCTTCTCCTACTCCTCCCCTTCCACACCCCATCTCCCCACAACCTTTGCCATCCCCTCATTTTCCCAACGCCCACTCTTCTGCAAACTTTCCCTCCAACATCTTCCACCTCCTCCCCCACACACCTCTCTTCCAACTCCCACACCCTTCTCTCACTCTACCCAACCCCCTTCCCCACTAAGCCCTTTCTCACTATCAAACCTCTTTCCCACCCCCTTTTCACTCCACCTGTCAACCTCTTCCTCCCTCCTTCCCAACCATCCCCCCCATCACCCCTTCCACCCAGTTCCCTTTATCTCTCCCCCTACCTTCTCTCTTCAGACCACCTTCCCCACCCCCTCTCTCTTCCCCACCATCACCTTCCCCCTCCCTGGGGGCTATGGTGGGTAGAGTACTCACGTCCCACATAGGAGAAAAGGGTCCATTTCCCAGTCTGGTTATTCCCAGGATTTTTGCATGTGGTCAGCAGGTTTTCTCTGGGATCTCTCGTTTCCCCTGCTCTTGCATTCCAGTGCTGCTCCATACTCACCTCATTAACTCTCAAAACCTCAATGTTAAGAGCCGCCTGAATCTCTCCACTTCCCCCTCCTCCTTTTGCATCTTCCCCCCCTTCCTCCTCCTTTCCTGTCTATTCCACGTGTTCACTTTATTGTTGATATATATTTATTTGTCCCTCCATGGGCTAACCATAAGTGGGCTGCTTAAAGGAGGGAACTACTGCTAAACCTGCTTTGCTTGTGGTTTTAAATTTGTTACTGAATCTCCGACAAACCACACACAACAAATATTTGAAAAGGGAAAAACTATTGATTTATACAAATAGACTTTTAAACATCACTTGGTCATTTGCTTCTGTTAAACATAGGTCTAGTTTTTACTATTGGCTCAAATCATAAGAAACAAAGTACAGAAGTATTGAGATTTTGCTAGATTTGAAATTGTATTTAACATTCAAGTTCCGGGTAATAACACAATGTCATTTGTTTTTCAGGAATTCTTCTGACAGAAGATCATTATTCTGCCAATAACAACATAACTAATATATCCACTACAACAATCCTGCCCTGAGTGAATCATACTTCCATACACTGACATTCTGTGCAAAAATTTCAGGTCTGTCACACTTTTTGTAATAACAATTAATAATACTGTCTCTTAAAGTTTTTCATTATCAAATTAAGTTATAAAAAACGTAACAACAATCCAACACTGACACAACACACAAAGTGACAAATTATCACTAATCACAAGGTGATAAAACAATATATGCCTGGCTAGTAGGATATTATTCATAACCAAATTCCAAATTTATTTAAATATGACAAGTTACTATATTATTTGCTAGTTTTGAAAACTGTAATTTGAAAATGGCAAATATGTAAACATGGTGAACAGCTCTTTGACATGCAAAGCAAACGACTGTATTGTATCTCTGCGATGGTAACATACAAAATAACTGTATTTTAATATTAAGTCTGCAATGGCATTAAGCCAACAAACAACCCTTTAAAGCACATCTCATAGAAATGTCATGTTATAACTAGAGACCTGAAAAAATAGCTTTTGCGATAAAACTAAAAATAATGCGAATTTTAGCATTTTAGTGCAAATAAAGCGATTTTTCACGTTTTACTTTAAATAAAGCTATTTTGAAAATTTACACAGACCTTTCCTTGAAAATAAACCTATATTCGCGGAATGAGTGTTACAGGATGTTCTGTTTTGTTGCTTTGCAAATTAAACATGGCAAAAAAAAAATGCAAACCGACACGCAATTAATATTTATATCACATTTTGTGGTTGAGGTTAGGAATACTAGTTGCACTGTTTACCAAACGTCCGCCATCTTCGTTGCAGCAACTAGTTATTTTTGCGTGTTAAAAATTTTGAATGTCTAAGTGTCAATAATTCGTGGATCTCATTTTTGTAGCTTTCTTTGAACAACACACCCATTCCATAATTTTTTTTCATGTACGCAGTTCAAAAATATAATAATCACCAAACAAAAGTGTTATTGTTAAGGAAGCGGGAATTATTACAAGGCCTTGACGACCATAGAATACACACTGCTAGAGAATATTTGACAAGATCTCAGAATGTATATTAGTGCAAGAGTTAAAATGAAATTTTTATCACTGCTGTAGAGACCTGGAAATTTAGCAAATGCTATAAATGCAAATTTTCACATAAAAAACTAAAAATTACGATTTTTTGAGAATTTTAGCTGTAATTCACGAATTGTACAAAATCCTGTGCTATTTTCGCGAATTATTGTTTTGCCACATAGTTGCTTCTTACAACGTGTTTTAGGTGTTTTTGCATATTCGAATACGAGTGCATGCAGAATTGGTCAGTAAATTTCTTCAATTTATCACCATAAACAAAAACATGTTTTACTTTTCGTAACGTGTGTTTACGGCCATAAATAACATGACTGCAAGTGATTTCTAGTGCACGGCCCTGCAAAAGTTTATTTGCTCACTAGGAAACCCCGCCGTTGTAGTGTTCACGTCTGCCAAGCACCACATTATCTATGGAATTCGCACCAACTAGCTCGCTGAGTTTGTTTACATTCATAACATCTTCACGTTTTATGAACGATTATTTAAAAAGCGGTGTGGCGGTCAAAAATGTGTTTTTATGCATTTATTTATGTAGAATATATTTGTAAATTGAATTATTGCGTATTTTAATTTTGTATTCTTCCAGCTAACTGTATTTTTTATCATACATTTTCGCTGTAAATATGTGCGGTAAAAAATGACACGTTTGAACAAACAAAAGTTTTGTTAGCGGGCCTAACGAAAAAATCTGTTGTTGAAAGTTCAGATAGCTAAAAGCATAAAGGCAGGTTTCTCTAAAAAATTTTCTGTTCGTACAAGGCACTTTTTTTTTAACAGTGCTTTTATAGTTGTGTATACATTGTTTACATTAGTCTCTTCATGAAACAGTGCACTGTGACCATTGTTCCAGGTGTCAGGCAGAATACAAAATCTTAAGTAAGAAAATGTGAAATGGTATTCAATGTTGTCTGTTGATAAAGTAAACTAGTGGTTTTGTGTTAAAAACGTGGCTGTAGGTTCTCTGGGATTTAGGTATTTTGCAAGGAAATAATTCTTAAAAAAAAAACACTGCTTTTCAATAGGAATAACACTGCCACTTTCAGGTTTTACGAATAAAGCGATATTTCTCAAATTATAAACAATTCTCATGCAAAAACCTGCATTTTTTGTAGCAAGAAAATAACAGCTATTTTTAACAAAAATAACATATATTTTTAGGAAAAATAACACCTACTTTTTCAGGTCAATTGTTTAATTCAAAAATACATGACAGAGGAAAAATTATACAGTCTTATGTGATATGTCAACAGCCATTCAGTGTGCCATAACAAACCACTACTGCGGTACAGATGATGCTCATGTGCTGACAGATGCAAAACATTAACACTTTCTACTGATCTAAAATGTCCTGTGTCCATCCCGACTTTTCGAGGAAATACACAGGACTGCTACCAAGATACATATGGTAATTTATACTAAACACTTTCTAAACATTTTGTGAAGAGAATATGTAACATGCCCCCCACCCTTAACAGTATTTCCACTCATTCATGTCATAAAAGTAATAGCCAGAAAACCTGAACAGGTTTTACATCAAAAGCACAAAACAGAAATCCGAAATCATAAATAAAATTGCAATCTAATACACTTGAGGTCTGCAAACCTCAAATTTTAGGTTTGAGCAGAGAAATGCAGAAACACTTGGCTGAGAGGGAGGGAGCAGGCAGAGTCAATGGGTATTGGTTAGTTGACAGTCTAGAAAAGGGGTGGTGGTATTTATTTTTACATATGTCCAGCGAGACTCACTCTCAAAAACAACAGTAGTTTCAGGTTTGAGAAGAAGCATTACCTCCAAATTAAAGGCATAGCCATGGACACCTGTATGGTTCCCTCTTATGCCAATCTGTTCGTGGGTAAACTTGAGCAAAACTTTGTGCCACCAACCAACTCAACCATACTGCAGGATGTGTGTTTTTGTCAACATCTTAATGATTTGGGATTCCACTTAGGACTGTCTCATAGATTTCCTCAACCGCCGTGAGTTCACCTTGACGTAAGTCCAGTACTCTATAAATCACACCATATTTCTATATGTGGAACTAACACTTCACAATGGCAAAACTGAAAGAGCTGTTCACACTAAACACACCAATAACCACCAAAACGTACATTTTGACAGCTACTAACTATTCCTCGCCACAAGCAATCTCTGCTGTACAGTCTTGCCACCAGAGTTAAACACATTTTCTCCATTCGAACTGAACCAAACAAGTAGTATGCTCTCACAACCAAAGCTTTCCTCGATAGAGGCTATCTCAGATCTCTTGTTTACAAACATATTCAGCATGCCACTTCAAACACAGAAACTCAAACAAAGATAGATCCTTTTGATTGTCCCTTACCACAAGGGCCTAGAAAGTATACACATAATTCTCGAAACTTTTTCTCTATACCATCCAGATTAGTTTTCAAAAGACCCACTGAAACAAACTGGTGCAGCCGAAATTGCCACGGGCAGTAATATCACCATCCCAGTAATAGCCCACATTACATCTCGCTGTGCACCAATCTTCCACATCCTTTAAAAGTAAGCTCATCAATCGGACAACTCATCCAAGGCAGCTACAACTGTGTGACAAGAAAACCTCTTCAACCAGCTACAGTGCATTTAATCCAATGCAGAGTGCATTGAATTTACCACAAACTCTCTTGACAGAGAATGAGAATAAGCATTAGGAATGTCAAATCTATTCCTCGATACCCTTAATTATTACAGGAATCAAAGGATCGAGAATCAAACTGTTAATTTTTATAAATCCTTGCCCACCTTCTCATGAATTTTTGAGGTTATGTTGCACAGCAACATGTCTTTGGTTTTCCACATATGCTGAACCTGTACCAAACGCGTGTTGATTGACAGGAATTAATGTGTACTTTTCCTGGTCCCGGCAAAATTCCTATTTAATTAAAGCCGAAAATGTCAGCTACATCAATTTTCGAATATTTTTTTTATTATCTGTCGTAAAAATTATTTATTCCCGTCACTAAAAATTGCATTCAATAATGGTTTGACTATGAAAGAATTAAGATAATATTAATATTTTCAATACAAACGACACTACATAATCTATTAGGGAACCATACTTAAACTGTTAACAAGCCTAGCTACAAATTTTCTAACATACCTTATAAGCGGCCTATATTTTCATGAGCCCTCAAAACATTAAACCCTAAGTTTTCAATGGTTACAGAGGTTTTTCTTTAATTTTCCAATTACATATTGTTTATCACTGCACCGACCCACAGACAACAAAGATGATGTGTTGTAAATGAAACGTGACACAATAGGTATCATATTTTATGATATCACCATAAAAGTATGGTCTACATATCCACACTTAACAAATTTATGATAAAACTGAATTAATTTTCGACACACTCTCGCTCGCTGTCATCTGCTTTTACAGTTTTGCCACATAGCCATGGCATACTAAACTCATTACGCACTGTAACCAGGAATTGTTCCAATGCATAATTTGACATCGTAAATTACACACCATCTGGAAACGCCTACATATTTAAGCAACCATTAGTAGTAGTGCCATATTTTCATAAGTGATTCGCCGTTGCAACGTTTCCACACCAAAGACATACTTTTGTATGGAACTTTTTCTTTCAACTAGTTAAAAATGTTACTACAAATAATAAAAAATTATCCATCAAAACAACACAGGGAAAGACTGTTCAGCACAGCTGGTGTAAAATGTGATAGTAAACGTAATAGGTTGGACCCTGAGAGACTGAAAATGTTGGTTTTTTGAACAAAAACTTGTAAAACTGTTATCCAAATATGGGCAAAATTTCATTGCAAAATTTTTTTTTATAGTATTATTGTATATTATAATCACATTCTAGTTATATCTGTAAGTTTTTGGTTCATTTTTCATGTCTGACAGGTAAGAAACTGTATACAGCAAAAAATACATATTTGTGTAAAAGTTGATTTATATTTTTTGTTTTCATGTCTCTATTCTTAGTAAGTAATTATTATTTTTTTTAAAACAGATATTTGGCAAAATCTTCTTGAAATTGGAATTGAGAAAAATTGGTATTGTGACATCCCTAGTAAACACCCAAACAAGCCATAGCTGGGATAAATGTGAATTTACAGCAGAAGCCAGCTGCAGCATAGGCAGCAACCAGAACTTTGACTTGTGTTACAAAACTAAAGTAGTGAGGTCCTTACCATTTTCAAAGTAATAGTGCAGAACTGCGATGCTGGAAACTCCCCAACCAACAAAACATCACCAAATCCAGACAGCCACCTAATTTAAACATAAGATATCCCCTCCGCTGCATTTTACATTTCCTGCTACACTTGAGTTTGCCTTTGGGCCACTAGGTTCACTCGACGCATGCTGTCTAACCTAAAACAATTATTACCACTGTTATACCTTACCTGGACCCCTCCCAACTACCAGTTACACCCCCTCCCCCACAACTGGCACAGAGTGAAAGTAAGAAGGAGCAGTGTGTCACACCCATGCACCTGTGACTGTCAGGACATCTACAGCACTGCTGTATATTGAGTTGCAGCCCCAGAAAACCAGTTCTTCAGCCATCGCCTACATTTGTTTCTTACATGCACTACGATACTCAGTTGCTTGCAACCACTAGCCAACCGTCCATTAGGAACGAGCAGCCTTAGCATTTGAATTACCCTCATAGGTGTTCAGAGGCAGTGCTCACTACGCCGACTGCCTCATCGCAACTTGATCTGAGACTTTGGCTCATACCTAAGTTCACTAGACAGCTAGACTAGAGAAGCCAGTTGTAATTGGAATATGGCTTAGGCCATGTTTCTGCCTGGTTCAGACTCTATAGGAATTTTTTAGTGAGCTTGGCAAAAGAGACTCGAATGGGCAGAGCTTCCTACTGGAGAATAATATCTATTCCAAATAAACCCTGCAGCCCTTTATTTCAGAGTTTCATTTGCTTATTGGAGAGGGGTTATCCCTATTCCACTTGTAATCTGCAGTAACCATTAACTCGGTAACCTACCATGTACACTGGGACTTCTCTGCGAGGACTTGGGGAACCGGACATACGCACTCAGACAAGAAAAAAACAATTCCTTTAGTGGGTGACTGTACCTCAAGGGAGGGATCCCTGTTGCAACTTTATAACCGGTACTGTGGTTCTGTCTGTCTTGGTTGTACCTGGGTCCTTCGGACACGACTGTCAAGCATGGTACTCGGAAGCCAGGTCACATACGGGTTGATTTCAAGCTACTGTAACCATCTTCAACAATACCACATGCCACCACGATTCACCACCAGGTGTTAGAATTGGAGGGTTGGTACAACTGGGATTGTGGCACAGACACAAAGGACAGACCCTGAGCCTACCCACCCATCTTTATACATTCCACTGAAAGTTGCAGAGGTTTGCGGGATGGGGCAAAGTGCCATCTTGATCTTCCATTTTAGAT
>NQII01000282.1:593173-740800 GCA_002778355.1 Clitarchus hookeri | reverse complement strand
CCCAAATTTTCAGTTTGCCACTAACAGCTCTCCCCCTCACACACCCAGCCAACCTGAGGCCTGAGGTTGGCTTCCCAAAGCAGGGAGTAAAGCTGAGCTGTTGAAATGGTTTTTCCATGTCCTATCGCATAATTCACATGATATACAATCATTTTAAATTGGACTTCTACTGTAATCTTACCTGCAACGTCTACACTAGGAACAATATCTATGGACAAACCTGCATACACAATTGTTTTTGCTCGGTCCCTTAGAAAATTATCTATGCAGGTTCCACTGTAAAAAAAAACACACATTAAAGGCAAAAATACAAAGAACTTTGCAGAAAATAATGCTATACAATCATGTGTATTCTTACAAAATAAATTAAACTGTTTATTAAAGCAAGAATACCAGGCTCAAGTATTTAATTTTGTCATATGTTGCAATAATGAAATATATCTACTTCAACCAAAACTTGAATTCATATCAAACAGGTCAATTCTGTATTTTATTAGTTTCACATTCCATTTCCAGTTAAAAAAATTTGTTCACGCCATTATTTACACATATTACACATTAAAATATCTGTTGGCATTTGTTTTTTTTTTCAAACAAATATTATGATTAAAAATATTACATGCAGAAGGTTCATTCAATATTAAGAATGCATATCTTCTGTAATGTGCATTTTCACATTTCAAACATTTGTGTTGCATCAACATGTGAAATACACATTTTACTGACATGCAAGATTTAAAAATTGTTTCACCAGTTGCAGGTAAATCCTGCATCCCTGATATCCAATTGAAAAACTTGAATGTACACATGTGCACACTGTATTTGCATGTACGCATAGTCTTGCTTGTAGGTGGGTCAGTTAGTTTCCTATTTGCCTATCACTACGAATATAGGCAACATACCCCATCCAGATAATCCTCTATGGGAAGCTGGGTGTGAGAGCGGCGTACAGTCTCTGCGAAGTAGCTGCNCACTACGAATATAGGCAACATACCCCATCCAGATAATCCTCTATGGGAAGCTGGGTGTGAGAGCGGCGTACAGTCTCTGCGAAGTAGCTGCCTTCACCATAGCTGCACTCTATTGGTTCTTCCTCTGCAGAAACACCACAGCCCTCAATGCCAAGATGCTCCTGAAGGAAGTCTAGCACATGGTCACGCTGCTTTAGACAGTTGAACATCAGACGCTGGTCACGACTCAGAACCTTCTCCAACATGAACACGAGGTGATGGTGGAAGGTCTGGAATGAGGCACCCGTGTGAGCAGCAAGAGATACCCACCAACGCACACAGTCTAGAGGTGTGCGCTGGAGTCCAGAGAACAACGCAGGATTTGTCAGCAACCCTCGTGCAGCCATAACCCCTGGAAACATCCCAATATTGACACACTGTTAACTGCATTGCGCCACTGTGCAATGGGAAACTGGTTGCATGGAAAGTGACAAAGTTAGTAATGGGTTTTATGTCATGTGGTTATGTACAAAAAAAGTCTAAATGTGCCAAGGGGCTATGGTGGTGTGGTTACACTTCTTGCCCAGATTTTCGCACGTGAGAACCCTGCCCACTGGTAGGCAGGTTTTCTCAGGGATCTTCCATTTCCCCCACTCTTGGGCAGTGCTCCATACCTCGCTTCAACCCCCCCATCAGCTCTCAAAACCATGCTGTTAAGAGCTGCCCAAATCTCTCCACTTCACTCCATTCCACTCCACATGTGCCAAGATTACCTGACAAGAGGAAACTACATGTTGGTATCAATCAACTGTTCCATTTTTCAAATTCCCCAGAATTTCCCCATTTTTTCTGGACCTGTCACTGATTTGTCTCCATAACACTTGAATAGGGACTCTGAAACTTCATGAACATGAAATTTTCACATACGCATACAAAATCTGACAAGGGGAGGGGGGGCTTGTTTAAGTGAGAAAAAATGTTTTTGTGGCATTTTCATATGTGGAATTTTTAAGCAAAACACTTTACTGGATGTACATGCTAAAATATACTATAAGCAGCACAAAGTAATTTTGTGGGTCGTATTTAGAGATTGAGGTTTCAGACAATAAATACAGGACTGAATATAGTTGGGTTTGTCATAACATAAGACTGCTTGTCCCTCCTGCCAACGAGCCCATGGCTACGGCAACGATGGTGTTGGTCACTGTGTTTGTAGAAACAAAACTGATAACGGTTTGCAGGATGGAGTGGGTGGCTGGCTTTCAGACTGCTTCAACAAGCTCGTGGTAGGCTCAGTGGACAACCAGTCCACATTTGAAGTTTTTGTATGTGCCACCTTAAGGGGGATCAAACCCCGGCATCTTAAGATTTTTTATTTTCGGCTACTACCTGCAAACATAGATTTTGGATGGATTTTTTCCGATAACATGACACAGGTATAACTAAATGTGTTTTCTGAAATATTTTCTGTTCGACTGCTGTACTTGCTCCCACAAAATAATCAATTATTTTACCTCGGCTGTTACAAGTTAGAAGATATCAAGTGCAGAGGATCTGTAACAATTCAAGAACATTAAGGAAGGTATTATGTTTGCTTTGTCGCGCCAAAACTTGTAATGCACCTCCTGAAATAAAATTTGTGGTGGAAAATCTATAAAAATTATTTGACAGAGACTAGCCCCCCTTAGGCAATTTTTATTTTATTTATAGGCATCACTATAATTTTTTTGAAAATTGCAATTAAGGGGCAAATTTATTTCAGAAAATTTTTACTTGTGGGAATTTAATTTTTTTTTCATCTGGGTATTTTCTCTACATTGTAGTACTGCTTTTAAACCTGGCAACTCTGCCAGCCAAGACTGTTCACAGCCACGGCAGCTTTCCACGTCTTATACATTCCACCATCCTGATAACAGTTCAACGCAGCAGTCTCTCCCATGCTCCTATACAGTGCAGCTTCCAGATTTTTTTCTCCATGCAAGATCTGTAGACACACATACCATCCAATCTCTCCTTTCCCTTACCAGCCTTCACTTTCTCATTTACCCGGTCCATGTACCATCTAGTGGCGATGCTAAAAATTAAATTTGTCCCCAACTATGCCTTACATGTACCCCCAGCACTGTCAAGTGGCCAACTCCTTTACTACACCTTGTTCCCCCTTCACTGTATTAACCCGCAGCCTGCCAGTATAGTATATTCATGTATGTTTCGCCATTTTCCACATTCTCTGCAGGTCTCTGGTGCGGGAAGGTGTTATCAATTTTGACATAAGTGAACGTTATAGAAATTAATATGTAGTTGACTAAAGCTATTCATTTTAATTTACTTACCTCACTTAGTATTTATGTAATGTTGTAGTGCATGCGGAAGCCACCTCTGATGTCCTTCAAGAATGAGTGGCTCACTTCAATTTACTCAAGTTCCTCCCCCTTTTTTGTGCCTCGTACAATTAATTAATTAATTCAGCTTGATTTGTATTGAATATGGGTCCAAGAATTCAATCAGTCCAACGAATCTATCACACCATAGAGTTAAGGAGTCAAGTCTTACAAGTGGTGCAGCCTCAAGCCTGCGACTATCAGAGCTTGAAATGCCTTCCTTTCAGCCAATTTACAAAACTTAATAGCATCTACTAATTCAACCACAATCATGATTCGGCATTGTTAAAATAAAACTCGTTCAATTACAATGTAAAAGATTTAAGGTTTCCAAAAATGTAATCTACATTCAGCCAAACAAGAGTAAGGACTACTACCTTCTGCCTGATTATGATCTACAGAATTCCTAACTAATATATCATTAATGGATGAAATAATTTAATTCACAGGCAGACTCGTCTCCTCAAAGAAAAATGTTGACATAAGTTTTACTTAATTAAATTACATAAATATTCTGTAATAGGCCAATGATGAAATTTAATTAGTAGTTTAATGTTTAATACTTTGTATAATGTTCGATGCGTGATGGTCGGGATGCTTGGCACATAACCTAGTCTACCGGAAGTTTTTGAGCGGGTTCAGGCCGAGCACCCTGGGTGGCCTTACAGGCCGATTACTGTGGATTCGCCCTGTTCTTAGGGAGCTGATGTACAGTCGGCCTGGTCAGGTGGCGACAAGCTACGTAGGCATCTGGCGACATGGTTGGCAGTGGATGCTGGCTTATCATCTGTTGACCTGCGCTGTAGCTGACCGTTGGCTGGCTGGCTGCCTACCGCAGCCAGCCAACTTCTCTAGGCCCCGCCCGGGGGCGGCTGGTGTGCGGTTGGAGCTGGCTGATCCTGGGGCTGCTGGGCTTGGCGGCAGCACTCGATGGATGGTGGTGACGAGACCCAGGCCCACGGACAGCGGACGACAACTATATGCAGTGTCAAATAAATGGCTAGGGGGCTGATCCAGAGTGGAGGGAAGGCTGAAGGCAGACTGGGATGGGTTACTTGGCAATTGGTTGACTGTAGGAGCCGTAGATGCCGTCTAATCGGTCCACTTAGTCCCTCTTAGTCAGGTGAATGGCATGGGGTTAGGTCCTACGGGTCGTTGCAGCAAGCAAGGGGGAGGTGACAGAATTCCCTAGTTAGAGTACTCAGATGCAATTTCACGCCACGTCAGCCCTTGCTCTCCAAACCTGCGAATCTCACGTGGTGGATGGAGTGGGTTAACTGACTCAGGTGATCCAATTGCTTCCTTGTGGAGTGTACCTAGTAGGGGGCTCTACCGTACATGTGCACCAAGTGCTTTTGCACACTGACCTCTCAGTATGGGTGGCCAACGAATAGTGTGGTGTTTTGCAACGTACGTACTGCCCAGTTAAGGGAGCCTGCAGTCCTACTCTATTGTCGGAAACTGTTTGGCAAGATGCTGTCACCTGCCGCTCCCTTGGGGTGATGGCGTTTACAGGTGTGTGTTAAGAGGTCTAATCACCCTTGGAATCAGAACGCAGTGCGTAGACTTGAACATATTTATTCTCGGGAGAATAAACACGGTGACCTGTACAAACTCCTAGGCTTTCGTGGTTACCAAGCAACTGGCGGAAGTTACATTAATAACAGGTGCCTCTTTCTTCCAAGCGGTGGCCAGGTGATCCAAGCGCAAGCTAATGGCTTCAACCCCATGAGAAGAGTATGTTATTGGATTTATACCGGTGTCAAGTGAATGCACTTGTCTTTAGTTACGTAAAGATGAGGAGCTCACACAGAACAGCTGAGGACTGTGGTTACTCTACATTATGCAATACAATTTGACCTGGAAAAATGCAAATGCATGCGTCCACGTGTATTTAGCACTGAAAAAAAATGAGGAGTGTTTCCTAACCCAAACTCACAATGAATGTGTAAGGTTCTAGCTGTACCTGCTGTGGCACTGATGTCTTGTTAACAAAGGGCCTTGCTCTGTGGCCACTCCTATGGGTCGCACGGCAGGTAATTTACGTGTGACTATGAGCTAACCTAAGCCGGCTCTAAGCCTTCCGTCACTTCGGCTGGTATCTGAAATACATCCATGCTAATGTGAGTTACCCTTTAATTTCAAAAAACAATATTTATTTACATACCTAACTATGCAATGGTGTACCGGTCACCTACAGGAGAAAAAAAAATACACATGGTCCTCAAAATTATGCAACAATCCCATTATTGTGTGCAATTTCAGCATCTCTGGGTGCTGCTTCGCAGTTCAGTGGAAGTTTTTATACTGGACGTGTTCTTAGAAGCAGTTCACATAGGTTCTTGTTGACCATCTCGGTTGGCGGGGGCGCTTTCTGTGCCTGGTTAGTCCATGTGTGGCATGCATGTTATCACAGTTTGATTCCCTCCGCATCACTTACACTCAGTCGGCATGCTAACTGATTGGTTACCTTATTCAGTCTGTTAAATGCGGCACTTGTTGTCTCTGGGTCGTCTCATAAAGTCTGTGTGGAAAGTTACAGTTCGGGTTTGACTGGTCACAGCGGCCTTGGCATCCGCGTGTTGTGGGTAGGACCATGTGAAGCGCTTAGTTGATCGCCAGGGAGACTTTATACCGGACGACTTGCTCCTCGTAGGCCTGGCGAGTCCTGCTGGTCCTCGGTTGGCAGTTGGGCTCATCGACTTCGGGGCTGGTGGTCGACATCTCCGGACCGTCATCGACTGGGGCTCCCCCACCACCTCTGCTCTGCTGGTTGCATCTGCTTTGAGGCCAGCAAGCGAAATCTCGATCAAATGACATTATGTATCATCATCCTTATCAACATATCATTCACACTTGGAATGAATGTACTCAGTGTTGAAGAGTCTGCAGGTTATAACAGTTAAAGCAGGAAGTGGACTTTTGAAGTTCTGTTTTTTCAGTAAACGTCATAATGCAGGTAATCAGACGTTTACCACTTTGGCTGAAATGGATCCCCGTGATATAATTTGTTGATATAATTGTTGTTAACACCTTCAGTATATGAAGGTGTTAATTAGACTGCTATAATTAGTATTTATTCATCACCTGCTCTGTTTTCTCGTAAGAAGTTGAAGTTTGAGCTTGGAGATGAAATATGGATTTATAGGGCACTGATTGGTGCAACTGGAAATGTACATGTTCTTGTTCACGTAAAGCTCATGTATAATGCATGAATGTCAATAAAGTTTGTTTGACTGAAATCGGTTTAGTGGTTCTTATTTTACTGTAACATAACCTCACAGCGGCACACAACGCAAACTAATATTACTGTGCGGTGCCGCATTCAAGATTTTCCTCATAAGAAATAACATTTCAGATAAACGGTTTTAACCTGGGGTTCCTATTTCGTGTGCTTACCTTATATTTCCGCTACAACTGCTATCTCTTTCGTGCTTGTTATCTATGGCATTCTCATCAGTTGCATGCGAGGTCCTGCCGGACCCTGTGTCCTCCGGGGTTCCCGATGGGGACAAGGGCTCTTGGGACTCCCTCACATCATCAGTTTGGTCGTGCATGCACCTGGGCAGCTGTCACAAGCCCAAGTTCTTGGGGCTCCCCCACCTCCTTGACTCTGCTGGGCTCGTCTGCACCGAAGTTCCGCCGCTCCATGCGTCTGCTGGGGTGGCCATCGGAGGCAAGGGCTCTTTGGGCTCCCCCACCTCCTCGGCTGGGTTGGGATACTCCACAATGCTTGATGGTGTGGGGACTCACTTCATAGTTTGGTCCAGAGGGCTTCTCCACGATATCTGCGATCCGCCTGGGAATAATCCTTGTCGCTCTTGGTCGGGTTGTCTCCACTGGAAACTGGTTGGCGTGGAAGGTAGAGTCCAGAATGACATTGCCCTCTTGGTGGCAGATAACATTCGATGCTTTCTGCCCTTGGTTAGGCCTGGGTTGTCTCTGTTGGGGCGGCAGACAGTGCAGGTTCTGCCGGTCGGGGTCGCACGGCGTCTTCCTCCTCGTGATCCGGTGGGTCATCCATCTCTTTTTCGTCGGCATCAACCACCACCCCTTGGTCTCTAGGTAAAGAGAACTCTGTTCTGGTAGCGTAGGGTCTCATCTGTCCATGGGCCACGTTCCAGATCTTCCCATGGTAGTCCTCGGCCCAATACACCTGGTCCCATTGTCCGACGATGTGGTACAGGCCTTCCCACTTGGGTGCCAGTCTGGCGCTGAACTGGCCATGTACTTTGCTGAATGGGTAGCTCCTGAGGATGACTGCTTCTCCCATCTCGAATTTGCGAACTCCCGTCCGGGGCTGCGGGTATTTTCATCATTGAACAGTTTCTCGGAGCACACCAGGGCCTCCAAGCGAACATCTTACAGCTGAGACATTGTCGTGGGTTCCTTATCCCACTGCCAGTCTCCGGGGCGATGGAGGATGTGCCCCAGGACTAGTTGATTGGGACTCATGTCGATGGCTTCGTTATTGCGGTGTCTGAGGGCAAACCGAATATCGGGTAGGTTTGCGTCCCAGTACCGGTAGTCTTCCCCCACACTGAGTCGGCAGATGTTCTTTAGTTCCTGGTTCCTACACTCTGTGGGGTTCTTTCCGTATAAAATTTTACATGGCCGCTAAATCAAGTAGGGCGGTCGTGGTTTGGTTGTTCACCTCTACTTCAATTCTCAGGGCTTTGGGCGGGTTTGGTTCTAGCCTCAACGTCTGGATGTCGACGGGCCCGTGGTTTCCGGCCCGCTTCGCACCCCGATGTTGGCGTTCCCCGACTGCACTCTCCTTTTGTTCAGGAGCTTGTTGGTCAGGCTCGCTTCCGTCTCTTTCATTCCCCAGCGGGCAGCAGGTTTGTTTGGGCAGTCTCTGTTAAAGTGGTGGCCCGGACAGTGGCAACCCGGGCAGTGCCAGCACCGCGGGAGGGCTGGGGTGATAGGGGGAGCCGGCAGGAGTGGCGGAGGAGGTGAGGACGTGCGCCCTGTTAGTTTCACTACCTCCTTCCTCCTACCCCCCTTACTAGGGGGGCTTGCGCCTTGTAATTCCTGTCATTTTCTCTCCCTCATTCCACCAGTTCTTCTACTGACTGGGGCCACAGATTTGTAGCAAATTCCTCAGGTTAGGTAAGAGCATGTGTGTGATGGCGCACATGCAGCTTGGCTCGTCCCCTTCAGGGAAACTACGGCGGTACATTTGCATTTTCCTCCGTATGAACATTTCCGTTTCCTCACTGATTTGTACTCTGCTGTGAAATTCTGACGTCAGTCGGGCTACGACTTTCTCCCCGGAAAACTGTACAGTGAAACGGGACCAGTCCACGACAAATTCTCCGTACCTGTACCACCATTCCAATGGCTTTTTCGCCAGCTGTTTCCTTGCCTTTGTAACCCATTTGTTTAGGGACACTCCGTTGTCCTTAAACTCACTCTCACATTCTTGCGTAAATGCCATGGGGTCTTCTTGCGGTCTGCCTGCGAACTCCTACTCGAGGCTGTACCGTGGCCCCGGGTGGCTAGGCTGGTATTCTTCTGCTCACCAGCAAACTTTGCACCGGTAAACTAATCCTGGGCATATGATGCACTCATCGGGCCAACCGATGCAGAGGTGGTGAAACGTCTGGGCACAAATTGTGCATCTGACGTTCACTCCTCGTCTGGTACAGGTTATCCAGGCACAATATACATTTTGCAGTGTTTGGCAGTCTTCGTATCTAAATTCTAGGCTGTCAATAAAATATCAACAAGTGTCTGCCACTTTGTACAAAGATTTGTTGTGTGCTGTGGTCTGCCATTTTCTTTGACTATCATGAAGCGCGAGCGACAATTGATAATTACTAAGCATCACTGCTTTTCTGAAAAACAGGAAAATAATACCTGCAAATGGTGTATATGGACATTACTAATCACACTTAATGTGAATTTCATGGGAGCATAAAATAATTTGTAGTATATACTTTGAAATGTATTTGGCCTAAAAAAACTTTTTTTGCAGTGATTAATTTTATTGAAAATTTAACAATTTTTACGTGGGAAATTAAATTTGCTGGGAATTTTTACCCTATGCATTTCGCACATCAGTATTAACAGTGATGTATTTATCACATTTTGTTCTTGTGAGACATTTTTTAATGTATGTGGTCCAAATAAACACCCTTTTGGTGTAATTCATTCTATAAAAATATCTGATTTTTATCGTATTTAGTTCTTTCAATGAAATTACAACTTTCAAGTTATAGTAATTTGAATGTTATTTCTGTGTGAACAAAATTTTCCACTGCATCATCATAGCAGCACAAATAAAATGCAGTTCAGTTACAGCAGCAGCATTAAAAAAATATTTAACAGCAAACAGCAGCAACGAGAAAATAATGGCAGTATCAAATATTCTGCAGTCGAAAACACTCAAATCTCTAGGATATTTACGAAGGCGGATGAGAAAATCAACACACTCCCGGGACCCTGAACTAATGACCCCTCACTCCGGCAGAAAGAATTTAGTAGGTTATGTTAGTTCAAAATATAATTTTAAAAATTAATGTTGGCGCTACCGGTGTGAGTAGCAATCACGACCCGCTCATTCTCTTCAAGCGTCCATCATGGGTTCTCACGGACTGTCTTGTTACTTGGTTGCTAGCAAACTGGGTTACTTTTGCAAGCACTGCGTTGCTGGGTTAACACTGGGGCACAGGGGAGGCTGTGCCAACTATAATTAACTTCTCAAAGCCTTATTGCACTACCAAAAGCCGCCCAATCAAGGCGTCGTGTAATGCAGTCATATCTAAAAATAGCACAAACACCCCCTCACAAAACGGATGTGTATCTCATCATGTCGCCACAGAGCAACCCCTGTCATCCTACCAATATTGCACCATATTACAACAGCCAACTACATGTCCTTCACTTCCTGGTAAAAGAAAGGATGTTGCATCACCTTATATGATAATCATTGCTACTATCAAACAACTTGAAATAAAATTATAAATTTTGAAAATCGAAAATATATAAATTAAATACAAGTTACTGTTATCACCAAGTTTCAAACACAGAATAAATTACTTTATTTACCAAAAGTATAGGAAAAATAAATATTTAAATATTTTTTTGCATGTATCAATCACTATTACTTGCAACATTAAAAGTTTAATTAAGGTAATGTGTGGTTAAACAGTATACATGTTAAACTTGTAGTATTCAAAATATATAGTAGCTTTACAATTAAGAAACAGTAATGCTACTGATTACTGGAATTATACAAATAAAATATATAAAGCACCTGAAAAGTACTGATAAATTATTTACCAAGTCTTATATTTTCTGATGTAACACAGCTAACATTGATTTAGGTTCACATTCTCTTCAATTTTTTTTCCTAGGAGAATGGAATATCTTCCCATCTCTTCTTCAGTGAGAGTATACGTTCTTCCTGTTGCTGTTCTTGCGTCAACCTTTTTCAGAACATTCTCAGTTTTCAGATCTAGAATGTCTTTGCAGGTCCTCTAGGATGTCAGAAGCTTACTTTGATTTCATTTGATTGATGATTTTTGCAAGAATATATGCAAGCCACTAAAAGTTGTCATATGTCACAGCAACAAATCCAGATTCAGTTTTTTCTTGTTCTGCTGACATTCGACCAGACATTGCAGGCTCTTCTATAGTTTTTTCTGTGCAGAGAGAATAAAACTTGGTCTCCATTTGTGTTTCTGAGATTGGGATGACTACATGAAATTTGTGAGTTCCTTTTACTGTTTTTGCTTTCTTATTAAGTGTATTATCAATAATTTTTCATTTTGATTGTATTCCTCTGTGGTGCAATATTGAAAATGGATACCCCTGGAATATTTACTTGTGCAAGTTTGAATAACTGCTAAGGTGTCATTATTTGCTGATCATAAGGTCCCTGCAAACTTGCCTTTGTTGCTAGCTGTTTCACAGTCCTCCCTCCCGACAAGACTATTACATCCTCTTTTACCATGTGATGTGGCAAAGAAATGCTACTCTGCATCAATTCCAAAATATTTTATATACAAACAAATATTCAGGAAATACTTTAGGTTTTTGCACTGGCCTGCACAACCATCAGAGAAGTAAAATATTTTTTGTATGTTAAGAAGAGCTTCTTTAAGAGCAGGCATCACGTGTTTTTGAAAAAGGTTGAATGTAAAGTAAAACTTTACTTCAACAAACTTGAAGGGACCTGAAATGTTGTTAATTTATCATAGTGAAGTTACTTGTAGTAAAAGCACCTCCACAAGGTTTATAGCTACACAACTCATCATTATTGTATTATGGTCCATACGGTATAAGAAGGCCACTTTCTGACAGTGAGTGGCAACTTAACGTTTACGAAACAAACAAAGTGCCATTTATCAGCTGATGCACGAACCAACCAAAGCTAAAATTATGTTGGCTATTCTGAGTGCACTGCCGATGCACATCACAAAAGCAGAAAATACGCGGATAAGAAAGGGTTCTTACATTTATAAATGCATTTTATTTTACAAGGACACAAAACAATGGTTATTAGTGTTAAAAACTAAACTTTGTGATAATGAAGTTATGTATAGGTGTTCAAAATTAAATGTACAATAGAACAATACAACGTGGAAAAGTTTTCTGAAGTTGTGCTAACTTCAGAAAGTTTTTTCACGTTGTATCATCCCTCTCCAACCTCACTTTCAACACGTCCTTGATATTAATTCCAAAAGCATATAGAAATATTGCATTATATTGTTGAATTATTTTTTCTAATAATTTAACGAAACGACACGAATTTTAAATATATTTCCAGCCCGTAACATAAGAATTATCGATTTTAAAAAATACGCTATCTGTTGACTATAAAGAGAGTTACTCAAAACTTCGTCATGACGTGCTGCACGCTGTCGGATATTCTGCGAGCTATTACCAGCCAGAAATGAACCTCTTTACTGCGCAATATATAACAAATTTACAAACATATGCCAATAGTTATATTTTTCCACGAGCTCTGCATAATTTTTAAAGTAACATATATTTCATGTACAACGATTTGGAGTACAAGTCATTTATATTCGGCCGGTAATCGTTCGTTTACGCAAATTATACGCCATATTGTTCTCTCGAAACCCATCTCCTTGTTCCCGTAGAAAGTTAGACACACATGAATAGTTTTTAAGCAATTCTAACGTTATTCCACGTCACATATTTCCAACTCAAATATATTAGCTATAACGTCCAAAGTGTGATAATAGATACACCAGACCACATCGCAAATGTTAACCCAAATTCACTATCTTGGACAAATTAAAAAAGAGTTAGCAAATATTTAATTATTTGCAACATTTTATATTTTTACTTTTATTACCTACTTATTTTTTTAGACAGATGTCAGTCTTAAAGTATCTTAAAATTTGTTTAGCATACAGTACAATGGGAAGTGGATTAGCTGACAGCGTGTTGATAAAAAATACAGCCCCGACTTGACGGACCAGCTGATGGCGGACGGATATATAGTCACATGTAGTCAGACGTAAACAGTGGCGCTACTTTTGCAGATCTGTCTTCTTATACAGTATGGAGTTTAACTACTTTATTCAAACATAAGGAACATAATTACATGCCAAAAAAGTTTTTAGATTAATTTTTAATAAAAGAATTTTTAATTTTTTTGTAATTATAACGCATTAAGGGTCAGTCACTCTTAAACATTCAGTGTACTGATAATTTCATTACCTCTTGGATGTTTATTATAATTTATACCATACATTTCAGCTTGTATATGGTTTCCAGTTTCAGTAGCATAATTACACTACACTAGTAGGTCTATCTAAAAATGTCTAGGGATAAGTGTACTTCAGGTTATGTAACAGTTATTAACGAAAAAAAAAAACAAGAGTAATCTTTCCCACAAAAAAATTGCCAAGTTTTTTGACTACAATTTTTGAAGATTTATCTTTAACAGAAAAATAATTTATTAGCATTAAAAGACAACATAATCCGTATGGCATCACAAAATATTTCACTCCGCTTTTATCAAATTTCACAGCATACCGAAGAAGTTTAAATGGCTCGCTAGAGGTGCTGTAATTTATTCATATTCAAAAACATCATGACCCTTGTGCCGCTCATAAACAAATGTATCACATAGACCATTGATGCGTACATGAGAAAATTATCTCGCTACAGTGCAAGAGAAAGACTACATAGTTCGCACACCCGCCATGCCACAAGCGCTTCGTGTACAGAGAGACCATTTTGTGTGACAATTTGCAATGGTTTTATCATCTCTAGTCACGTTAACATCTGTAGAATAGCTATGGTGCGGCCGCAACACGGTTTTTTGTAAACATTGCAATATTTTACAAAATATTCAGTTATCTTTAGGAGGAAAAAATCTGAATTTATGACGTTGGTACGGAATTTAGTCATAAAATGTTCGTTAAGGTGAATATTCTATTAATATGCCAGAAGTCGTAACATAAAAATTTGCTAAAATGAATGAGAAATTCGTTGTATTGCATAGGCTTTTGCCGGGACCAAAACAGTTGTTTGTTATACATAATGAAATGTTCATTATCGTGAAGTTGGTTAAAGTGGTGCTTACTGTAATAGTGTATTTCAGTTTACCATCTTCTCCATTGTAATAAATTACAAAAGGATGGAGGGTGGGCTGGCTGTTAGTCCAGCGGTAAGATTGAACTTCATCTTTAAGTATAAATAAATAATTCCCAGCAAAATCACAAATTACTTCTCCTACCTTCAAATTTGATTTCCCATAATTATAAAACTCCTTTTGCATGTTTGTTATAAATGAGTGCATTTTTAGCTTTAATAAATCCTCTGTGAATTCCTCTATAAACACATACTTTTTTTTTGGTGGAAGTTTCCAATGTGCAACTATTTATGGACAGCCACTGCTTATAAGTTACAGAATCTATCATTTCATCTTCAAATTTCTGACGTAGTAAATACATAAAGGGACCTATTCCTGGACACTCTTTACAGTTATTCATATAACCATTAGGCAATGGTGGGTTACAGATGATTTTGTATAAGCACGTTTGGTAGTTGTTTGTTGGTGCTTTATCTCCATCCAATACAAAATTGCCCATTTTAGATCCATTTATAATTAATTTTAGGCTTACATTCTGATGGATAGTACAGATACATGCTGCATGGTTTTTACTCTTCCCTGCTAAAATGCAGTTTTGTGGCCTCAATTCACAAAATTTAGAAAAACCAATATGATGTGATGGGTACTAGTGTTTTGAACATTTGGTATAGTTCATTTAGATTTGTCAAAACAAACTGTTTTCGCAAATAAATTTTTTGTTGATCGTACCTTCCAACTAGGGCTGATGACGAGACCTGGGTAATTGAGTACCCGGGTACCCGTTACAGCATGTACCCGCAGCAAAATTACCTGGGTAACCGCTAGGTCGGGTACCCGAAACCGCCAGCACTCAGGTACGTTACGCATAGTGCATGTTGTACCCGATGCATCAGGTACCTGGTGAGAAGGTGTTTGCGTATATTCCCAACGATGCTTTAGGTTCCCATGTTCTGTTGTTTCCCCATTCCAGCAGCTTCCTCTGCATTCTTAGTAGTGTCGTGAAGTGTCACGCGAGTCGCTGCAACCAATGTTTTTCTAGTGAAAGTAGGGGAAACTTTATCGGTTGTCCGTCCAGTGATTAGAGGCCTTTTTGACAACTATTTCTGTACAAATGTAGAGGACAGTTTCACAACAGCAACCTTCAAAACCTCTATTTCGATGTTCCTTTCTTCTCGGTTTCAAATGGATGTAAATATGCTCTAGTTAGTGATTCCACAGCAGGTTGCTTCATTTCTTGCGCGTTGAAGACGAGACGCAGCAGTTGTGATCCGACAATATGTTCGCCAGATGGTAACTGGTTTTCCACACATACAATAGAAGACCAGCTTAGTGACCAATCAGGTGATAGGGAGCTGGATTTCGACCTATTATTTGCTACACCCAAACAGAGATCAGATGGCACTTCCCAGTTTGAACACTATCTCAGCGAATCGCAGGTTGGACACAATGTAGACCCTTGTGAATGGTGGAAAGTACACGAAAAGTCCTACTCCACGTTAGCCTTTTAGCAAAACTATATTTGGGATGTCCAGCATCTTCTGCTAGTTCAGAGAGAACCTTTTCGACTGCAGGCAATATAGTTACTTCTAAACGTAGTTCTCTGTGCTCAGAGAACGTTAATTTACTTGTATTTATGTACACTAACAGAGCTTTCCTAAACCCCTAAATTGGAGTTGCTAAAACAAATGCGTAACATAAATTTGGTTCGTTTTTTTAGAGATAGTCGAGGAAACGTCACAGAAACTTTTCAACGGACGCCTCCACTGGTTTGAATGGTTTTTCTCCAATTATGCTTTATTTTTATTACAAACCGGCCTTATGGTGTATTTGTAGATTTCAAGTTCCATTTATGTTCACGTGAATAAACGACTAAACGAATAACGTCTGGGTAAAATATAAGTGTTTAAACTCATTTATTCTTACATGCCTGTTTCCCATAAGGTAAATCTGCCCTGTTCAAATTTGCATATATGTAGGAAATAGATATAAACTAGAGCTGGGCGGGATCCCGACTTTTCGGGAAAAATTCGGGAAATATATTTTTCGAAAAGGTCGGGCGGGAAATAATTTTTCCCGTAAATTTTTCGGGATTAAAATTATTTAAGCTATTTTGCTGTTATATCTGTGTTCTATAACACACATGTAAGAGAGGGCCTACATGGCCCTAATCTTGCCAGCATAAGTAAATAAGAAATACATGCAAGTTAACTTACCTATCAGTATTAATGGTTTCATATAAATATAATGCATATAATCCATTCACGGTATCTTCGATACTTTTGAAAAGAACCTTTGAAAAATCACCCTAGGAGTTACATGTTCAATTGGTTATAAAAAAATTGTATGTGGAAAAAGGTTTTGTCTTGCTTTTAGCACTAAAGCACTATACAAATTGGTTGTTTTAAGTTTTAAGTATATTTTTTCAATAAATTATAATAATTTGTTAAAAGTTTGTACGAATTAACAACGTATTTTGAAGGGACATGTTGGTTATAGCTGAAAAGAAATAGTTCGNCCGAAAGGCATATCCAACGCATACACGTGAAATTACATTTGAATTGGTGTGAATGCAATTGCATTCCCACGTAAGTTCATAACAATCAGAATTATCGTGCATTTCTACTGCCATGTGATTCTTGTTCTTGTAGGTTATACGGCCGTGGAACAGTTGCCGAACGCGACTCATCTTCTTCATCTAAGGTGGTATTTTATTGGCCAGCACTTCACGTGACGTATAATGTCGCCCAATGATAGTCGTTGTTAGGAACAGTGCTGCTCGTGTTTTTTATTTTGTTAATCACCCATACGTGTTATTTATTGCATGATGTAACACATTTAAATTTTTATTCAGAGATTATTTTTTATCAATAAACTTGTAGTTTTGAATGAACGTTAAAATATTGTGTGTGATTTGTAGTGCGGTAACCTATACCTATGACACGTTAATTTGTTACTAAACATTATTTTTAAGTTTGTTTTTAATGTTTTATTTACTCACTCTACAGTTTGTTTACGTAGTTCGTTAGAAGCAATATGGATATAACAAATAGTGGTTGCATAATTTGACATAATACCTTAATATTTAAGTTTTTATTTGTACATTTCGTTAATTTTCTAGCATATTGAAAAATTCCCGATCCCGTCCCGTTTCCCGCGGGAAATTATTTTTCCCGCCCGAAATTTTCCCGAGTTTAAATTACCTTTCCCGCCCAGCTCTAATATAAACATATTATTTAACATTTGTATACATGTGTGATTTACAGTACATACCATCATAGCCATTACATATGGTACAACCTATTTATCTTTACAATACTGTTCAGGTAGAATGTACATTTCGGAGTAACTATGTAGTATGTATTCATGCTCTGCGATCACACAATACATATTACACAATTGCAAGGAATGGGTACCCGGGTAATAGGCTCTATGTGAGAGGGTACTCACTTCTTTAAACTCGGGTACCCGGGTTTTACCCGAAGACATAGGGTAGTGCTCGGGTACCCGAATACACAGGTATCACTAGGCCTACTTCCAACCATAATAACATCTTTCTTCCCTGGCATCACTCTGGTTACATCATCTCTATTATAGAAATCAAGCCTACACTGAACTGTTGTTGAATAAGTTTTCCTTGCTTTGGGATTGTGACTTGAAAGGACTTCCTTTTATTGGACTATTGTTTTACTACACTACTTTAGCCATATAGTTGCTAACTTCAAATTCATTCTGAATTCTCCTGTGGCTCCAACTATAAGGCAAAACATATATTATTGTAATTTTTTCACTCAGACTTACAGTTTGGGAAAATTTTATTTTTAATTGGTTTATTATTTTTGATTCATCTTGTACACTTGAATTTTCATCCTCCACATTCTTAGACCCAAGATGTGTTTTTTCAATACATGTTTCTACTTTTTCAAATTTTTGTTTTGTGTAGGAATGTACTGCAAGCTTTTTTTTTTCTTAATTGGTGATTCTCCTATCAGCTCCAATGATTTATTTAAATATTACAAAGAAGAATCAGAACCTACATAATCACAGTCATTGCGCTCTCTTGATTAGTAGTTTGTTGGTTTGGTTGATCCTTTTTTGCAAACTGTTAGCTTAAAGTTATCACATATTTTCATTCCTGCTTCAACATTTTCCAAACCCAAAGAACACATCAGGTTCGTTACATTCCTCAGCTTACCTGATTTAAAATGTCTGTTTCTTTTAAACAATTGCAGCATTTCACAGAACACTGCCCAATTGTTTTTTTTTTTTTTTTTATTGATTTGCCATGATTAAATAAAAAGTCACACACACAAATCAGAATATTCCATAAAATCTGTTTGCAAACAATATATCTGACCTTAATTTGGAATCACTTAAGAGAAGAATTAAATCTTTAAAACAAGAGACAACACTTCAACACTAGACAACATTTAAAATACCAAAATCATATCAACTTGACGACACTATCAACACAGTATTCTTAATTTTCGGGACACGTGTTTCAATTTCGTTCGTTTTTCTTAAACTTTGCTAAGCTTCGTAATATTTTTATCGGGTTTGAAGTTAAAAGCAGTGGTCGTTCATTTTTCCGTGATAGTTTGTTTATCCGGCATACGTGTGCTATTTTACGTTTATCAGGCGTCTGTTTACAGTTTCGTTTCGAACGTTGGAGTTTTTGTTAAGCGTCAGCATTATTTAGAAACTTTCAGGCTGCGTCGTACAAATTTTATACGAGAAGTTTGTTTATCTGTATGTTGACGGCGCAATCTTAGTTCCTACAACATAGTTTTAGTGTGGAGGGCATACACAGTTTCGATAAGTGTTGAGAGCGTGCGTGGCTCGCCAGGCCCTTATCTTTGGAGAGGGGGGTGATAGGCAGCAAAAAGACGCATGTGCCTGTCGCCCTTGAAGTCACTTCAGGTCAGTCTCCACTCAAGAATGCTCGCCTGGGCCGCGTCGGGCGTGACGATAACCCCCACATCGGCAACTAGACTTTGCTATTTTATTTCTACGCCGGTGTGGGAGGTAGCTGTATTTAAGTTTCTTCGGGCCAGTTTTTATAACAAGAATAATTAAGTAAACAACTGTGGCTCTCTTCTGCCCATATCTATTTATCTGTGCACATTTCGTACTCTGCATATTATAAACTTCGGCTGTGAAATGTGCAACTTCAATAGTAAACAAAAGTATATAACAACTACATAATGCCGCTGTCAGACGTAGATTTTTTGTATTAACTTGTCGTTGCATACACATAGTTCACTGTATTCTTTAAATACAGGATCTACAAGGGCAAATACAATTTTAAAAAATTACGGGCACGTTAAATTTTGGTATAATGATAACTCACTATAGGGATAATTTATTTTGCCAATGTCGACTATTGTTATAACGCTGTTCCACTGTATATGGGTAAGCCACGAGTGCTACCCATGCACTGTATACTTTCCACACTCAATGCATTATTTTACTTCTGGGGTTACGGCCCCCTCAGCACACACGTGTCCCATTCTCAGCGGCAGTGATGGTATTTGTGGAAGAGGAATGCGCTCGACTCAACCTTCAGTCTCACCCTCTTTTAACCTGCACTCTGATTGGCTGTTGGCTGACTATGCCACACTAATCATCTAACCAGCAATGGCGAGACGAGAGCCAATCAGGATACTTTTCTTTAAATGCCGATGAAATGCGATACTTACTACCCTCTAAGGGTTAATGAACAATAACCTCCAACTGACATCTACACCAAAAAGCCTGTGAAATTACCAAATATAAACTGCACTCTGCTTAAATAATCCACCAAATCTTAATCTGAAAACTATATTAATGACTTGCCACCACAACCAAATAATTATAAAACAAAAAATATTAGTAAAATAAACAACCTGAAAAGCTGCAACATTACAATACATGGGTAGATACGGTATATTAAAGCAACATATATTTTATGTGCACTAAATACATGTATGGCTACACCTATGATCATGCAAATGTTGGTTGCCAACACTGAAAATTTCCACAAAACAATAGTAGTACCGGTACCTCAAAGTTGATAAAATGATATACTGACCGGTGGTACCACCACCACCACCCCAACAACTTTCCCATTCATATCTATAAACCATATATAGAAATCTAACCTTGACATCCAGTTGCTTCCTGCAGTTTTATTGCTCCCTGCAGTGTCCTCACATCTCCATTTGCAATGACAGGTAGCCCAACGCTTTCCCTAAGCTGTCGCAGGGCCGTCACATTAATAGGCTGGTGCCTTTGGTCTGGGGTCCGTGCGTGGACTGTGATAAATGTCACACCAGCATGTTCCAGGCACTGGCACAACTCCACTGTCCTCCTGCAATAACAAAAAAGCACTGCATTACCAGTCAACCTGGTATTACAAGCAAGAATGACTTGAATGAATCAACTTGTTAGAACATAAAATTTTCTATTTATATGTTTAATTTCATTCTCACGTAAACACAAACAACTTAGCAAAAATGTAGTCGTAAGGAACAGATCTGAGTGGTATGAGCTACGTCTGAAACCTCTGTCAGACACAACTTGTGAGGAAGACAACAAAGGATTTTTGAAAGAATAAATTAGTGCTTCTTTTGTAATTCAGATGTCATTCAAGCAAAATAGAAAAACAGAAACAAAGTAAACTTGTTTATTTAAAAAAAAAAAGTCAAAAGTTTACTGGTCAACAATGCTGTTCTGATTAAAATAAAATCTCTCTAAAAATAAATTGATGTTAAACTTGCAAAATAATTTTTATGAAATAATAATTATCAGATTTCAAAATATTAACACTTTAATGTTACACTTTTCAGAACAGACTGGAAATTAAAGAATAATAAATAACTTCTTTTTTGATATTGCTGACACATGCTAAAATGCTAGTACAAGTCAGCACAGATGATGTCTTTCACATGCAGCAGTTACCTGACATCATGCCAACCACAAAAAATGATGACCAACCTTTGTGTGCAATGAGAACCTGAGATAAAGAGCACTTTGGTAACATCGTGCATGTGTGTGCAGGTGTGTGGCCTCCTGCCCAAACCACCAATAAAGTCATATCTCTATGGAATGACACACACAAACAAACACAGTCTTTAAGGTGTAAGCATTACTACCTGTCAAGTTTGCAGTTTTGCTTGGCGCTACTTCCAGGAGGTTCTCTGCACTAAGTGTCATGGTGACACTTATTAATAACATGCACAGTCTTGATGGAAGTGAACCATAGCATCTGCCACACAGCTATCAACATTGTTGGCTGAGTTACGTCTTCCCCAACACTTATGAAATACAGTACAACATACAAACATTTGTGAAACCACCACCAGTACTATGAGTAGAGTCAACACTCCAGCAGGTGACACTTGTTTACCTTGATGCATAACGACATTTATTTAAGCACGACTTCGTCTCATCTTCACATGTCATCATGTCACTCCAGGTGGGGTTTGAACCCTGAACGACTTGCTACCAGAGCCTACCATCACACCCCTAAACGCAGGGGCACTTACTGAGACGTCAGCCAAGTTCGTTTTGCCTTTATGTCAGACGTCATGCCAACCCACCACGTGTGCTAGAAGCCAGTCAAGCGGCTCAGCTAAGTGCCTAAGCTCACGCCGCCGATGCAACCCCGCATGACAGATGCCTGCTTTCGCCACGGACTGAGAGATGGCACCAGAGAGAGCAGCTCCACCCACTGTAGGAGCAGCTCACCCCCGCAACCCCCACACTGCAGAAAGCCCACGGGCAGGTGGAATATATGTCCGTGCACAGCTGCAGAACGGTAGTTCATTCTCCGCAGCTCGCTCCACCACCTCGTGTGCTGGAGCTCGCTCTGCGGACATTGACATCCTCCAGTAGGACCACCGCTACCTACCAGACATCTTCAAAACCTCCACCAGCAACCCACAAAGAAGTCTTCACCCCTTAAACACTCACTACCCTTTTGGTAGTGCTACCCAAGTCCCTTCTGGACAACAGCATCAAGTTAGTTAGGGTCAGTCAGTATCATAGCTACCTAGCCACATCTGCTTTTGTCTAGTTTAGACCAAAGTCCCCTTCACCTGGTTTATCTTAGTCTACTTCCTTTACAGTCCTCGTTAGTTAGGAGTTAGTACGGGCCACCAGGTCTATTTCCTCACTAGAGTAAACATGTTTTCTATTGAACCTCAGAGTACTGATTCTAGGGTGACTAACTTTTAACATCCGTAGATGTCCGTCCGCCAGGGAAAAGGGAAAAGCAGGAGACCGGGTCATTACAACCCAATTGCCAAACCAAGAGTAGGACTGCGGGCTCCCTTAACCGGGCGCATGTGCGTTGCAAACACACCCATACTGTGCACCTGGTGTACAGTACGATAGAGCCCCAACCACTAGGAACTCAATCCACAAGGTGGGTAGTCAACCAACCCAGCCAATTCACTCCATCCACCGTGCTGAACTGTCGCCGGAAGGAGTGACAGACTGGTTCTGGAGGTCTGCCCACCTTTGGACCACACCCAAGTCACTATCAAACATCTAGGGTAAACCCACCGCTCTAACCACCGCGCTGAATTGTCACTGGTTGGAGTAATCAGATACGACTCTGGGTGGCTCGACCCCGGATGGCTTTACACCTAACTAGGAATTTTCATTGCCTGCTCTTCCTTAGTATGGCAGACCTTAGTTTCTACCTCTATGTCGTACACCCATAGGAGTGGTGCGAAGTGGCAAGCTAGGAAGGCAGCTACTGCTTCCAAATCCAACGCGAGCTGTAACCCAGTGCTAACTGCCCTCTGCAGCATAAACCCCCGGGAACGAGCTCAAGCCGCCTGACAACTGGCGAGTTCTCACCTCCCAGTCCCCCCACACTCCCTATTTCAGCCACCCTACAAGACCGCCGGCAAGCCGCATCATGTCGTCATCGACTTCTGTCACGGTCTCCACATCTCACTGGGTATAGCGAACCCGTGGTTCCAGCACCACAGGACCAGCAGCCCTCCACGGGCTACCATCAGCATCGCCAGTCACAGCACCACCTCCGCCCAAGGACTGAACACGAGTTCCGGCCGGCTCCAGCAGCAACAGCGGCCGAGTCAGGAGCTACCTCTGGCCATGTCCAATACAGGTAAACCAGTGGCTGTGTGCAAACCAGTAGTACAAAGGACAGTTAGGTCGACAGCAGACCTTGTGCCGTGCCATCAAGCCACGCGCCATAGCTTATATACTGGCTCGGGTCCGGCGAGCAGCCAACAAAGTCAGCCCAGTCATATCGCCCATGTCTCTGCCGACACACAAAACCTTGCCCGACCGTGACGTCACTCCTCAATCTTTTGTAAGTTACTTCTCCTTTACATTTTACCATAAGAAGCCAAGCAATGCCAGTGAAAATGGTATAAGACACCCTACCCTGACCCAGCTTAGATGTGAGGTCAACAGTACTCGACCACAGCATGGAATCACTACTGGAGTCGCCCAGTCTCAACAAAGCATCCCACCAAAGTGACATTCTACAAATCTATATAAAAGAAGGCAGTTACACTGTTCTGCCAAGAAACACCATCATCAACCATCATATTCATGCTTTCCCCATGCCAGGTATACCCCAGTAACACTCCAACAACACACCATCATCAGAGGTATATAAAACAGGATCTGACATTGTAGAGTAGAATCTTGATACAAAGAACAAGAGCAGACTTGAAATGTTATGCTTAACACTGAAAACTACTTTATACTGAATATATATTTAATGATTTTAAATCTGCCATGGATTTCAAAAAAGTACTTTAAAGTGAAAAGTACTTTAAACTGAAGTACTTTACACTGAGATTTTTTTGTATTACATTCTAATGCTAGTTTCTTCATTGTCCCTTTCCACTTCTAAGTTAACTGTATTTTTATTCACCCACAAAAAAGTTATCTGAACATCACCCAGTCATGGAAACTGAAGCCTGAACTACCCTGCTCTTGAGGCTGCCATCTACGTGCATCTTTCAGTAGCCCGCAAGCCACAACTTGTTTTGTAAAGCTGGTGAGCAGTGAGTCTTTTTGTGGCAAGAAGATTTTTTTCATAGTTTGTATGTAATTCCTACTAAATGTATCTTTTCTTGTATGTAATTTCTACTCTGTGATATTTACCAGAAAGAACTTATCTTTTTTAACCAACGGCATGCCCACACATTGTAAACATGGGAAAATGCAGCAGTTGCAATGCAGACAGTAAGGTCAAGTACTGACACTTTTTCAAAAGCCCCATTTTGTATACAAATAAAATATATTAGCAACCAGATTTTTGTCAGTTTGCTTGCTTAGTTTATCATAGTTGAAGCTGGTATCTATGCCAAGTAATCAAATCATTTGTGAGATTATTAACATAAATATAAAAATAAATGTAAATGAACAGTTAAAAAAAAAATTCAGCAGCCTAAAATCGGAAAGCAGGTGTTTCTAATTTAGGATAGTAACTTTTTCCTAATATTGTATTATGGAAAAGCACGTATATTGCTCTCAAACAACTGAAAAAGCACAAAACATGAATGTAAGACTTACAGAACATTAATTTGCAAATATTTGTTGGTGATTATACACCAAACACAGATTACAGTGAAAATGCACTCCATATAAAAGTTATTTGTAAAGCTATACTTGAAAACAAAATGTTTATGACTAAAACAAAATCGAGCATTGCAGTGTTCACAAACAAAACTTTACCAGCTGTACATCAATGGCAACACACATCTCAAATACCTATTGCAAGTAGTGAATGCACCAAATTCAGTCACCTCCAAAATGGTCTTCACAATATGGCACAGCACAGTAGACACATTCTTCATCTGCACTGTCACTGCCATACAATAAAACAAGAGATGGAAATCCTCTGCTTGGGCTTTTGAATGAGTACAATAGCTCATGTAGGTAGTGTATATAGTAAAAATTTTGACATACATGACTGGCAACATTTTTGATACTGTGGGCAGTTTAAATTTCCCGCCCACATGACAACATGGGTTGGCAACACTGGTGCTGCCATTTCAAGAGTTGGAGCGACCGGAAGCAGCCATCGCCGAGCAGTCATGCAAAAACATGAAGGCGAGTGGTTGTGTTTCACACCACTCCGAATTGTTTTATCGTTTAGTGATGGATGTTGCATCAGTTCTCTTGTGAAGCATGCAACATTTAGTCAATTTCATGGTAGCTGCTCTCAGGTAAGCTCATCCCACTAAAGATCCAACTTGGTAAACAAAGAGCTCTGAAGGGATCAGAATCCAACCAATTTTCAATTTCTGCAGAGTAAAACTTTTTAAATTGAGCCATAAAAGCAGCATCCAACATTTATTTATAATTGCTTTACAGTAAAAAAGGATACCTACTGCATTTGTAGGTGATTAACTAGTGGTGTGACAAAGTTACCTTTATGGACAGACTTTCTGTAGTAAAATTAAAGCCCTATTATTGGATGTCCAATATTCAGCATCCCTCACTTTCTGATATTTTGCATCATGCAGCTTTGGAAGTTCAACTACATATTTTCCGTCAAAACCAAACTCATATTTACATTTGTAACACTAAGACACATGTAGGGTAATCTTATACAAGTGCTTTGCAACAACTTGCCTTTTATCTGCAATATGCCATATGAAATACTCCTTAAAAATTTCAGAACTTGAGAAAAAATACACAATTATGGCATTTGACTCGCAGCGGACTTCATTAGTGCACTCTCTCTGGTACAGTGGCTATTTCAAAGTAATTGTTTAGCACTGTCGCCAGTAAAGTGCAGCATCTGTGACTTAAGATAGAGAGGATATTAAATCTATCTTATATATTCGGTCGTTTAAACATATTGATTTCTGGTCAAGTGTCACATGATTTAATGATACAGTACTACAGAATTTCTTGTGTCACTGTGACATGCAGTACTGTTTAATGCTTGGTTGTTTCATGTTCACGTGTCATGAACAGCATTACACTGATATGTTCCGTCTTTAGAATGCATGATAGTAACATTGTAATTATGGCAAAGAAAAGAAAAACGAGGGTGTTAATGATAACAAAAAAAGTCATTACTGAAATGTTTAGTGCTGATGAATCTGCACAGGAGTTAGTTTAATTCCTGATACCAAACTCAGTAACTAAGTGGGACATCTTAAGACAAGTTGATGAATTACGCACGCAAAATTTGTATTTGAACCATTCAATGTTGAAATTCCATGATTGCGTAGGTGATTCTCTAATAATTTGCTGATTTTTCCCTGAATTCCAGGTTTTCAAGTTGAGTAAGTACCATGTTTAGAACAGCGGCAGAGACAGTCTACCACCTCTGCAGTCTCTGACTTGATCCTGCAATCATAATAGATTAGGAAAATGGTTGATGGGGACTCCAGTATGATCAGTGAGATGTACAATCCCACTATAACGGATTTTCAGGTCTGCTTACCCCATTGCACACCTCACCACATATACTCTTCAGAATGGCTATATGTGACAGTTGTACTCTATGATGTTTTAGTAGCGGAGGTGTCTCCACACTCTGCCAGTTTCATCACATTTGTACTGACCCTACTTGAAGTATGAACATACAGATTGATCATTTGTTAATTTATTCATTTAATCACAAGAAGTCCGATCTTGTTCGCAATAGTCTCCATGGCCTCACTCATCCACAACAGCTCTCCCTTGGATCTGGACAACAGGGCCATATCATTCACCTTTCATATGTTGACGATGTGGCTAAGGTGAAAACATCACCCACCTTTCAGTGATGACAACCACATTAAATAAATATCACGTGCAGAGTCTGTAATTACACACTTTTCTTTTGATAGCAACAAATTAATTTATCCAACACTTCATCCACACGGATTGAATCATGACTCTCAAGCCCATCTCTAAATAATTATTGACTCAAACATACCATAACTAGCATTACACCTTACCTAATGTCTGCAAGCAGCCTCAGCTTCACAGAAACTGAAGGTATCTGTGAGATCCTGTTTCTGACAGAAAGAACCAGGTCTCTGATATGTTCTGGTCTCTCCAAGAGGTTTGCCCCATACCCTTCTTTCATTGCCCATCGCTGGGGGCAGCCGCAATTCAGGTCTACTCCATCACAGTACCTGCAAAAAGATGGTCACCATTGTTGCTTGAGCTGATTACTAGATACAGTACCGTATCCGACTAGAGCTAGTTTAGTCTTAATTCAACACATTTAAAATCAAACCTTTAAAAAAATCATCTTAACCTGTTGACACAATATCATTTTAACCAATACATTTACAACAATATCAACAGTGAACCTTAATGAGTAATAAAATTGGAATGTTTACATTGGTGGCAAATGAAATTGGTGTCTTTTGGTTGTACAAATGTTTTGGGTATAAAATGGCATAGTAATAACATATTTATGCATCTAAAAAGTTCATATTGCAAGTATATTGCTACTCCCTGTTAACACCTTAACGCTGTGTCTATATATGTTTATTGGCCTCTCAGAAGCTGACCTTGACTATGCACTCTCATCCTTGATAAGTCTTTTTACAATGTGCCAATGTGGTCCAGCACCAATCCTAGCATTCCTCACGGTAGTCACTCTCCTGGAATTTTTGTTTACCATCAACACTCACAAGGATAAGAACTGTCCACCACTACTTCTTTCTTGATTGTACTGGTTCACTGTGAAGTTCATAACGGCAGTACAGTGGGTATGGTAAAGGTAGTTTAAATAGCCATACATCCCCTACACCAGCAGTCCCAACAAACCAACTGGAAGGAAGTATACCTACTCTTTTGTGCGCACCCACTTCCGATTATTGGCAGCCTTGTGCTTCAGTTTGCCCCTAGTTTGAGCCAGGATCCACAGCTGGAACCCACATCTCCACGACAACAGGTGGATGAGACTGTTGGTCACCAGTTAAGTGGCTCAGCAACCTAACTACTTCCCTTTTTTGTTTACCATCTGGGTTTAAGACTCACTTAACCTTGCTCCTCTCAATTACCAATCACTAGAACAGATCACAGAAAGCAGGAGCCAGGACAAAGGATAGGCCTACTGACTTCTCACTCTCCACCTTTCCATCCACAACTCCACACTTCTCTCCCCATTTCCACATCCCACCTTCTACGTCCTCTCTTCCCCCATCAACCCACACCTACACCTTTTCACATACTCCATCAGTTCCCCTTTCACAAACTACTACTCCTCCTCCAACCTTTCTGCTCTCAAGACCTCAATGTTATGACCTCACACCGGCAGAAGAAATTTTGCAGAAAATGTTTGGCCAAAAAAGAGGTTAAAAGAAAAATGGTCACGGGTGCTTGCAGATGTGAGCTAAATTGTTCATGTCCAAAGTTTCCTCTTCGAAGGTTGGACTATTTAGGTGGTAGTAGGTGCTCGCGGCTCATAACGTCACTGCGTTCTACCCCCATCTCTAACATCACTGTGCCATAAACATACCCAAATAAGGACATTGTGCAGCACTACTCTTATAATGTGCTCCCATCGCTACCTAAAAAGGCATCATGCAGTACTAAGAGTCCCTTTGGATGCTGATCCGAACCCGGTCGCAACCACTTTCCCACGTGAGCCAAACTGCGCCGAAAATAAACAACTTTATTTCCAGAATGTACTCAAAAAGAAAGAACATCTACGAACAACCTAACTGCCCTTATCTCTGATGCAACTTCAACTACGACTTTAGAAGAAACAAACTCATGACAAATACAAATACCAACACAGCCGGAATGTTGAAATACTGAAAAACAATTACATTCCCTCGCAAAACAAAGGACAATTACTAACTGTTCCTATAAAATAAGTATTAACTGCACCATTAAAACATATGATAACTTGAATGGTAAAATTACTACAATATGTCTATATGATACATATAATTCAATAAATTGGATTTGATAAAAACTTTTAGTCATTTGAAGCACAATCTGATCATGTGAAAAGGCCTTGGGTGTGTGCACCTACTTGAGAAACAATTAAATGGTAAAATTCTACTTGGGGGGCTTTCCTGAAAATAAGAAAAAAAACTCCAGAAAGTGGTATATTTCGACTCTACTNTAGAGTCGAAATATACCACTTTCTGGAGTTTTTTTAATTATTTTCAGAAAAGCCCCTAAACTAGAAAATTACCATATCTAGCACAAATTAACACTGATAATGTCAGAAAATATGCTAAAGTTATTTCTCATCGTACTACGAGTCATGCAAAAACCAAGTAAAGCAATTGGTTTGGTTTTGACTGTGTGGTGGTCCCGGCAAATGATAACCTTTGCCAAGAGGCCTTGTGTGTGAACTGTTTTTTCTTGTGTAATATAAGTTGCAGTGTTCCACTGTCTGATATGCCAATTGATCCAATTTTCATGATTTTTTGCTATAAATATGACTGTAAATAGATTTCAATACTTCATTTCTACTGTATTTCTAAACAGAACCTCTTTTTTTTTACCAGCATAACCACAACTATTCGTTATAACTGTAATTGCACAACTACAAGAATGTCAAATATGTGACGAAATTCCTACATATCACAACAATATTTTACAATGTGCTTCAAAGCTGCTTACGGTGCTACGAGTTCCGATGCTCTGGTGAAGTCATCTACATTGTTTGCAGCAAACTGGACCACAAGCGGTCTATCACCTACAAAGAAAAATATCTCTATTAACATGGGGTTAGCATGCAGTTGAGGAACTGTGTTCAACAACTTTAGGATACATACAACAATTCTGAACTTTGTTACACAAATATACATACACATGCAACTCTATATGAAAATACCCACTCACATTCTGTTTAACAACTAACCGCTTACTGATATTTACTTCAATACACACCACACACACATTCATTTCAGACTACTAACATAGATTGAAAACTATCCAACTACTTGGGCACTAATATGGATGGAATAAAAATTATTCACATTTTGCAAACAATTTTACTTATGGAAACAATTCTCACCAACTTGATTTTTTTTTAAATGCTAAATTTGAAATTACATCAATAGATGACAATAAATAGTTTGAGTTTTCAAATAATTTACCGAACTGAAATTTGAAAGACACTTCTGTTAAGAATTGATGTTTCTGCATATGTACATGCATTTTTGTACACACATATATGCATGCATGCATGCACACACACTAGGATTGCCAACTGTTCTGTATTGTACGCGATTTCCCAAATTCCTGGGGCAGAAAGAATTATCCCATATGGATATAGGACAGGACATTGTATATCCCATCTCTCAGACTTTTTTTAAAATAAACTGAATACTAATAAACAATGAGTCAGTAATTTACCACTTCCACGATTACCGGTACATTTACTCTTATGATCTAAGCCAATGGCCACAGATAGTTACAATTGATACAGACAGGTGGTACTCGTCTACAAGTGTTTGTGGAAGTACTGCTTGCCAAGATGTGTACAGTATCTTTTATTCCAGTATTTGTATGTGTTGTCTGTTTTAAAGCCGATTAAATCACAAATTTGAATCACAAAGAAGTATGACTACCTATAGCTGCAACTAATATTTTGTTGTGTATGTTCAGAGAAAATGTTGACTTATGTACACTGAAGAGCCAAAAAAAACTGGTATAGGCGTGCGTATGCAAATAACAGAGGCATGGAACCAATCAGAGTAACGCGATGCGGTCTGCAGCTAGATCGGTTACTGCTGCTACAATGGCAGGTTATCAAGATTTAAGTAAGTTTGAACGTGGTGTTATAGTCGGCGCACGAGAGATGGGACATAGAATCTCAGAGGTAGCGATAACATTTGGATGTTCGCGTACAACCATTTCATGAACGTACCGTGAATATCGGGAATCCGGTAAAACACCACATCTTCGACATCGCTGCGGCCAGAAAAAGATCGTGAAAGAATGGGACAAAAGACGACTGGAAAGAATCATTAAACGTGACAGACGTACAACCCTTTCTCAAATTGGCGCAGATTGGATTTGTGGACTGCCCTGCTGGATTCATGGTGTGAATTGCCTCCTGCATACCTTCAGACATTAGTTGAGTCCATGCCACATCGTCTTGTGGCACTTCTGCACGCTCTGGGGACCCTACACAATATTAGGCAGGTGTACCAGTTTTTTTGGCTCTTCAGTGTATGATACTGAATTTTGCACATTACAGGTAGTATTTAAAACTACTTTGTTCATAACAATTTTACTTGATCATTAATTGTGGTAAGATGTGTATCGATTTGTTGTAAGTGTCCCATACAGCAAATATGAAAAAGTTGGCAACCCTAACACACACATGCAAAAGAAAAACACAGAAATTTAGTACATGTTTGTACATTCATAATATTACAGTTTAGGCAGGGTCCCTGGCATGACTGTCTGTCTTATAGGTGTTCTTGTAGGCATTTAGGGCAGACCATGAATCACAAGAATGATGTTATTAATGGTCACAGAAACTTACATAATGGTAGCTATGATCATTGGGTGTCTGGCAGTGATGTGGACATAAGCAGTAAAGTATACAGGTATATGGTCACTAGCTTAGGTGTCAGTGATGCAATGTGTACTCCCCTTAACTGACACACAACCAAGCTAGACATGCAGCAGGGGCGCTGAAGCATTTAGAAGAGTGGCAGGCGGTAGCTTGCAATAAAAATGTTATATTCACACATCCAAATTATTCACAAAGATAAAATAAATAAGCCTCACCAAGTCCCTAAAAGCAAGATGTTAAACAGTCTAATAATTAAAACTTAAAATTTACGCACCTTTGTTAGTGGAAAATTCAGTGCTTCTTGCTTTTGCAGATGCTACAAATGAATCAGCAATTATCATTGGGGTGAAACACAGGTCGCAGTCGTATTTTCGGACAAGAGAGCGGAATGCCAGTCTTTAAAAAAAGAAACATATAACCAAGCATTTGTATGGCAATCTTATCAAAACTGATTATCCTACTATTATTTACATATGTACCATTTTAAATATTTGCAAACTCTTTAAAGTTCTCTTCACTACTGTGTTCCTTAAAATATCTTATTTCTAGCAAAATACATTTCTAGAGAAGTGACTATGAGTCCCTTAACACATTAAAAACATTATTTTCAGAAATAAGAAAAATTCAATACAAAATGGTCATGTTTATGGTATACTTAAAACATATTTACCATACATTCATATAAAGAAAATGTAGATTTAGATTGGATAGTTGTTTACTTTAGTGACAGTTCCTGTAACAAGAAGTCCTGAGATGCTATAATGTAATACATTAAAAAAACTTATAATTATTTTCTTACTCCCAGCATACTGTTACATGGATCCCTGAGGGGCGTATCTGAGTTCGTGAGGGAAAAATAAAAGAACTAAATTTGATTTTTAATATATTCACACAGCTATTATTTACAGCAATTAATTATCTGTCTCCTAACACTTTTTATTTTAACAATGAGTGCAATATTTAATGTCTATTTCAACTCTAACTAACGTCCTCCTTAATTGTCTCTGTATGGTTAGAGTCAATTAACTCATACTCATCATTAACACATGTTCATTCTACCTGTTGCCACCATTTATAATGTCTTTCACTCACACATTTAGTCCAATAGTACAGTCTGCCAGCTACACTCTTCACTGCTTGATACTCGCAGTCAAAGATTTCCCTACCGCTGGTCACTTCTCTCGCTGCTCGTCTTCTATCGCTCGGAACTCAGCCACTCATTCACTCATCAACTCCTCGGCTTGGAGGCCTGTCACACTTTTATATTGTTCGTCCTGACCATCTGGATGGTTCAACACACCCCGAGTCACGCTGAGAGAACAAGGTCAGGAATCCAGAGAATTTTTCAGATAAACGCAAAAATAAATACAACCAGGGCCAGCAGCACGCGCCACAAAAAGAATTATAGTGTCAGCTCGCTTTCTGTACTAGATACGCAGCCACCGGCCTATCACTCACTTGTTCATTCAAAACAATCCTTTGACTTGCTGCAGCCATCATATAACTGCTGTCCTTCACTTCCACTCGCTCGCTCGGGATACGCAGCAGCAAGCGCATAACACTGCCCCCTCCTCAAATCTGTTTGCCTCGAACAGACACTACAACATTCGGACCATCGTAGAGTACCAGTCGGTCAATGTGGACAACCTTCGGCTTCGCCCGAGAGCCATGACGACAATTCCGAAAGACCACATCATTGATCTTATTCAGAATCCTGTAGGGGCCTTCCCAACATTTCTGTAGCTTCGGCAGTACTTTTTTCTCCGCTGTGGGTTGTACAGCCACACCAATTGTCCTTGAAATACCTCTCCCGACATTCTCCTATCATACAGAGTCTTCATCCTGTAACTATTTATTCTGAGGTGCGGTCGAGCTAAATCATGAATGCCAAAAAGACTGTTACGTAATTCGCTGGCATAATCAGGGGTTGCAGCTTCCTCTCCTGTCGGTTGGCCGAACAGCAGGTCACTAGGGAGACGTAGCTCTCTTCCAAACAGCATCCTTAATGGCGTTAACCTTGTGGACTCGTGAACTGCTGAGCGGTAAGCAAGAAGAAACAATGACACCTTTAAATCCCAGTCCTTTTGGTTGTCTGCCACAAAAATTGACAGGTACTGCTCAAGACTTTGGTTAAGCCTCTTGACCATTCCATCCGACTGAGCATGTAAGGCTGTAGTCCTAGTCTTTACCATCCCCAGAATTTTCGTCACCTCCTGGAAGACCGCAGCTTCAAAGAAGACATGTTTTATAAATGCATCAGCAACAGTTCGTGCTTCTTGATTTGGGAGGGGAATGACCTCAGGCAACTTAGTATGGTAATCTTGGCCACCGGTAGATACAGATTACCCTCTCTCTGCGACAGGCAAGGGACCCAGAATATCTACTACTGTCCTCTAGAACGAAGCTCAAACATTGTATTTCTGGAGGTGATCTTGTCCTCTGGTCCTTGAGCCCTTCCCTGTAGTGCAGGTGTCGCACAATCTGCACCACTTCTCAACATCAGATATCTCTTCCCATTTTGGCAGACAGACAGCTAGCTTCGTTCCATTTTAATAATGGCTGCAGAGTGGGATCATTCAGCAGATCTTTCCTAATACTCTCATCACTCCAGGTAGGTGACCCCCAACACATGATAAAGAACCTTGAATTCTTGTCCTCCGTACCTTCGGTGATTCACCACTCTTTTCTTCCTGGCATTCGCAGTGATGACAAAATGGCTCACATGGCCTCCTGGAAAGTGCATCTACATTGCTGTGAAGGCATTCATACCTGTGCTATATTTCAAAGTTATATTCTTGAAGATGCTGTATCCACCGGGCTATTTGACCTTCGGGGTTCTTGAAATTTAGTAGCCAGCATAATGAAGAATGGTCGGTTCTTAGAATAAAATGTAAAGTTAGAGGTGGAAGTGTGAAATTGCCTTCACCATGGTCAGAAGCTCCCTGCATGTAACCCTGTAATTCCTCTCAGGCTTATGCAATAGAACCTAAGATAACACAGCTCCAATGCCTACATCATTAGCATCAGTGTCCAAAGTGAACATGCCCTCACTTTTCGGGAAACCCAGGCTGGTGGAGATATAGGAATTTTCCTTAATTTACTAAAAACATCTTTACACTCAGTGGTCCAATGAAATCTCCTTTTCGCCCAGTCAGTTCATGTAGTGGTTTGGCAATTGTGGTGAACTCAAGCTACAAATCGACGGTAGTAGGCATATAATCCCAGAAAACTCTGCACTTCAGTTTTGTCAGTTGATATCGACCAAGTTTCTTATCACTTTGGTCTTCTCGGGGTCTGTTTCAATCCTATGGGCCAATACTACATGCCCCAACAAATTAATTTTCTTTTCAAAAAGGTGGAACTTCTTAGGAACAAGTTTAAAGTTTGTTGTAGCCACTTTCTGGAATACAGAGTCTAGGCAAAATAGGTTTTCTTCAAATGTTCTTCCTGTCACAACAATGACATCTAGGTAAACTTGCCAGATATCTAAAGGCAGGACTTTTTCCATCAGGTGTTTGAAGGTTGCAGGGGAATTACATAGCACAAAAGGCATAATTTCGAACTGCCAGGTTCCTTTCCCTTGGACACAAAATGCAGTCTTCTCATGATCCTCTGTGGCACCTCGCACTGCCAGTACCCACTCTTTGTTTCCAAAGTATAAAACCATTGTGAACCTGCTAGACTGTTCAAAGTGTCATCTATTCTTGGAAGCGAATAAGAGTCTTTCTTTGTCACGTTATTAAGCTGGCAATAATCTACACAAAACCTCAGAGAGCCATCTTCTTAACAAGTACAATGGGTGATGACCATGGTCTAACCGATGGTTCCATCAAATCTAGATCCTTCATTTCCTTCAGAATTCCCTCAAATGCCTCGTGCAAAGCTAGAGGCAGTCGTCTTGGTGGCTGCTTTTTGGGCCTGGCATCTCCTGTATCAATGTGATGGCAGGTCACGTTAGTACTTCCAACGTCATTTGGTCCACATGAGAAGGTATCCCTATTTCTCTGCAGTAATTCAGAGACAACCTTCTCCTGTCGCCAGTTAAGATTTATCTGTGTTCTTACTAGCAGTTCCTCCAGTACTTCTGGTAAATGACATTCAATTTGTTTTACTCTAGAATCTTCTGGAACATTTGAAGTACCTGTGTGACCTGCTTGCAAACACCTATCATGGCCCACTCCTCAAGACGAATGGCACTATCGGACAAATGTATAATTCTTACTGGAAAACTATCAGAATTAAAAGAGTCCAAAGTCCGTGCTACAACGACTTTACCTGGCAGGATGGCAATCCTCTCTTCTGGTTCAATTAGACCCAAACATCTGGCAAACTTTCCTTTATACCTGCCTGTAATGATAATTTCACTAGAAACAAGCAGCACAGTAGGTTGACCACATTCTACTGGGTAGCTAACTGGGGATGACAAATCATGCCGTGTTGACATCACCAACTCTTTACTGCCTACCCACATAGCACACCAAGTCGAGTATCAATACAGCACCCCAGCCTACGTAGTACATCAAGCCCTAAAAGACATTCATCCACTATTTCTGCTATGTAAACATTGTGCTCTATGCTAAGGTCACCAAGCTTCAAGATCACTTTCCTCTTACCTTTAACTGGTGTGGTCTCACCTGTTACTNATAGCATCGTTCCATATTGTCGGGTGATCGCTGGGTAGGAAGTTCTGAGGATGTCTGGTCTTACTACTGTTATGTTTGCCCCAGTGTCTACGACCATCTTGCAAGGAACATCAGTCAGACTCCCCTCCACCAGTATTGCATCACAATCCGGTTTCACCGACCGTACATATAAGAACATTGGGGCCTTCCATTCAGCAGTCACCGACTTTACGCCCTAAGATAGGAGCTTACAAGTTTTCCGAATGTGCTGTATTCTCACCTGCCTCTTGCTGCTGCTTCTGTTGTTGGCAATAGGTTCTCAGGTGACCTGGCTGTCCACANTAGGTAGGCGGCGGGTACAATTCCAATGTTCTCGACCCATTCAACTGTGGTACATCTTATCTCAATCAACAAACACCACGATCTTCTAGAACATCCAAGTAACACCTGCCACATAGGTGAATATTACGCACAGAAGTACTCGTTCTTGCACCCTCCAATCTTAAATTACAAGCCTTTGCATTGTAGGATTCGGACGTCACAACTCACGCCCGCAAAAACACATCTGCAATGTGTCGCGTCTCAACTTCCACGTAAAATTCCATGATGATGAGATCTACAGACCCCACAGCTAATAAGGTGACGACACGATGTGCATTTGTTCACGTTACTAATGCATTACTTCACCAAAAATCATGGCGTCCGACGTAAACAAAGCTGCGAACTGCTCGTACTTTTAACTATTTTATTTAATACGTTCTACTTATTTTAACATTACGCCCTCCTGCATATTAACAAGGTAAGCTGTGCTGAACCCATTAATGCTACTTTTGTTGATTCCTTCAGAAAAGCCACTACTCTGGATAATTACCGCACATAGTAGCAGTAAATTAATATTTTCAGAATTCTTGAAAAAAAAATTGCTGAAGGAGAAATTTTTTATTTTTTGATTGTGGAGCAAGCTATGCTCTCCAATAACCTGCATCAGTTAACTGAAATTGCTATAATTCTCTTAATTTCTAAGCTATCATGTTTATTAAGGTGCCAAATGAAAACTAATTTTAAGATCTTTTTAAATGTAACAATAAAACATGCAAAATAATTCATAGTAAAAAATAATTGGCATGCAATGCACATTTTGCAGTATTTACAAAATTTGCAATTGCTCGTAAGTTACAAATATCACACCATTGAATCTTTTTTCTTAGAATCATCTTAGCATGTACTAAATGCAGTAAAAAAATTAAAAAGGATGTTTTTGTACTTTTTGAATCATTGATTTTTCATTTTTCATGCATGAACAATGTAGCATTGTAAACAATTAAATGATTACAAAAAAAATTTAGGAGGTGGAAGAAATAGAGGAGTCATGCCAAGCACTTAAGTTTCTTATCAGCTGTTGAGTGACATCATCTAGAGCCACCAAATTGTTAGGACATGAAGGGATGATGAGGGGAAGAAGGAAAGTTTCCAGTGTGTCGTAGGAAAACAGCAGGACAGGTTTTCACGTGGATAGATATTAGTCATTTCAGTCAGTCTCTGCTTGATATTGTTCGTGAACGGTTGTCTCTAATGGAGTCTGTGCTTTCAACAATGGAAGCCGCTCCTCAGGTTTAATGTGTTCAGTATATTTTGTGTTGGTTTTTGAAAATGGGAAGTAGTTGTGTGGGACATCACCTACAAGAAGACTGTTCTGTTCTAAATCAAACCCAGAATATAGTACAACAGAACTTAGTGAATCAGACAAAGGACTTTTGGAAATAAGAATTAAATGCTCAAATATTCAACATGCATGTCTATATCATAGGTGCACTTTCCTGTCAAATTGTGAAATTCTTCAAAGAGCTTGTTGTGACCCTTTTACTAAACACAAGAAGAATGTACATGAAGGCCTGAAAATTATTTCATTTTCATTTTACAAGAAATATCAAGAGTCAGTTGAACTTGTGCCAGATAAAAAAAACTCTGTATATCCTGTCGAAAGTTAGTGATTCAAGCAGTAAATATTAATGAAAAGGAGCATGAAAATGAAAATTACTCATCAGAGTGTGATTATGAACCAGATACTTATTTTATCATAGAGAAACTCAATGAAAGCTGTAGGATGATTGATTGTTCACCAATCAAAGTTAAGAAAAGAAAGCTATATGAAAGAACAGCTTACTTAAATAATAAAGCATACCATGTACATGGAAGGCAAGTAAAGATTTATGTATTAAAAATTCAATATGTATTTAAAGTACTGGCATTGAGTCTAGAATGCATAGTATAAACTGCAATACACTAATGGAGAAACAGAAGGAAAAATTTGTACCCAGTAACATTATTCAGAAAGTTCAGAATCATGGAGCATTAAAAAAATTGATGATTATTTTGGAGCAACACAATATTTGGTTAAAAAATCCAGGAAGGTTCTACAGAAAGATGGAGTGTTAGGATCACCTGATAGGAAAAATGGACGCCCCATAGGTAAGAGAGCAAAAGAGTTTTATTATGATGATGAAGTAAGTACAATTTCACCAAATGTAAAGGATTGTGTGTCTGTTTCAGGTGAAAATGGGGTAATTATTAAGTTTAGGGGCTTTTTCTGAAAAACACAAATAAAATTCAAAATTATGATATATTTATACTCTACTAAACACGTAGAACACGAATATACTAGGGGTGTAGCTTTAAAATAAGTACAATGTATTTTAAAAAATTTAACAAAATTGCGAAATGAGCAGTATAGCCAGTTTGTTTACGTTTCTGAACGAAACGTCCTAGACCAACAAAAGTTGCATTGATGGGTTCTGCACAGCTTACCTTGTTTATATTCAAGAGGGTGTAATGTTAAAATAAGTAGAACATATTTTAAAAACTTGCGAAATATGTTTGTTTACGTATATTAACGTCAGAGGAATTATACCAGCCCCCTACCTAGGTGAGTCAATTCACATTCTTTTGGTGTGTTTTACGGTTCCTTTAAATCCCTACAATCCTACATTTGTGGTTTAGTGTAAAACCCTACAATCCTAGGTTAGTTTAAAAATGTAAAATAGCGATTCTATCGTGGGGTTAGGTTCTGTTAGGTTAGGTGGGCACATATTACGAAATTAGTAGGACGTTAATGCCCCTAGTATATTCGTGTTCTGCATCATTAGCAGAGTGGAAATATACAATTTTCCGTGAATTATTTTTATTTTTACAGAAAAGCCCCTAAACTTAATAATTACAGAAAATGGAAAAAGTAAAATATTGATATGCACAATTTAAAAGATATCTATTTTGAATAAAAGGCAAAATATTTTAATGATAAACTAGGGATAGCAAAATTTGATTATTTTACTGATAAAGGGCAAGAGACTGCATTTAGTATATGCTAAAATATTTCTAACAAAAAAGTTTCAATGGTGTGATATTTGTAGCTTACAAGCAATTGCAAATTTTGTAAAAACTCAAAAATTTGCATTGTATGCCAATTAATTTTTTGCTAAGATTATTTTGCATGTTTTCTTGATATATTTTAAAACAGCTTAAAATTAGCTTTCATTTGACACCAACGAACTTGATAGCTTGGAAATTGAGAGAATTATAGCAATTTCAGTCAACTGATGCAGGTCTTCGAAAAATATAATTTGCTCCAAAATAAAAAAATAAACAAATTTCTTCTTCTGCATTTTTTCCTCCAAAAATTTGTTCACTATTATTTTATGCATACCTAAAAGGAAAAAACTTTGAACTAAATCTGAGATGTTGAAGCACCGTCATGTTTTAAAATTTGGTAATTTGGCATGAAATAACCCTGGGGGGAAGGCCCGAGGATGACTGGTCTTACTACTGTTATGGTCGCCCCAGTGTCGACGACCATCTGGCAAGGAACATCATTCAGACTCCCCTCCACAAGTATTGCATCCCAATCCTGTTTCACCAACTGTACATGTAAGAACATTGGGGCCTTCCCTCCAGCAGTCACCGACCTTCACCCCCTAAGATCGGTGTTTACAAGTTTTCCAATGTGCTGTATTCTCACCTGCCTCTCGCTGCCTCTCTTCTCGTTGCTGTTGCTGCTTCTGCTGCTGCTGCTGCTGTGGGCAGTAGACTCTCAGTCCCAGCTGTCCACATGACCAACAATCCGACCATTTAGGTGCGGGGCGGCAAAGCTCTGTAGCGCGGATCCTGGAAGCGATGTCCTTCACAGCCATCTGCAACTCCTTCAGTGTCTTGTTCATGCTGTCTTTGTCATCCTCACTCAGCATCACTGCCCATACCAGACGTCGGGGTGCGGCCCCCTGTCTTGCTGACTCGACCTCCAATGCTTGGGCCAGGGCATCCTGAATGTTGTGGGGTGCAGTCAGACGTACTGCTTACCGTACCTCTGTGTCAGCGATGGCATTGATGAAGAAGCTGACTGCTATGATGTCGCGCACCTCGTCGGGGCACCCTTCCAGAGACAGGTGGGAGAGCCGCACAATGTCTTTCCATAGCTCCTGCAGTGGCTCCCCTGGTTGCTGTGTGCAGCTTCGCAGTTGTGCACGGTGGGCATGTCGCAGGTAACGTAGTTCCAATGCCGACACCAGTGTGGGGTATTCCAGTCTATGTCGCTCTCGCAGAGATTGTAGTATGCTCAGTACGAGGCCTCTCAGTACAGCGGCAAGGTAGTAAGCCCGCTGTTCGGCTGACCAGCCGTTCAGGGTGGCGACTATGTCAAACTGGTGTTGGTACTCACGCCAATAAGTCTAGCCATCGTAAGGTGCAGGCTTAATTCAGACACCCTTCCCCGCTGCTAGCTGAGAGACACATATGCCGCAGATCTTCTTGCTTTCCTCTGAGGTTGCTGTATTGGTATCGATTTGCACTGCTTCCCCACTTTTCTCGGCTGCAGGTGTGATGGTCGTGGAACTCCGTTGCTGAAGAAATTCCTGCCACTCCTTCTGCAGTACACTCATTTCCCGTGTCATTTCATTCTCAACACCGTCAACTATTTCAATTACGGTATCCATCCTATAATTTACAATGTCAACTTTTTGATTTACACTGTTAATTTTCTTGTCCACAGAGTCAACTCTCGTATTCACCAACTCGCTAATGCCCTCTATTTTCCTGTCTACATTTCCATTTACAGTGTCTATTTTCTTATCTACTAAATCACTTTTACATTTGTTATCTGGTTATTTACATTCACATTTACGCTATTTACAGTTTCATTCACACTTTATTTTGCACTAATAATTTGGCTACCTAGAACTTCAATCAATGCTCGCAGTGCTTCCAGTTCTGCAGACATTTTTCTAGTTAACATTCACTGCGACGGATGTAAAAAAACAGTCTTACTTATTTTCAGAAATAGTTATTCCAATTAATTAATTTGTTTGAGAAACACTAACTACTTGCATATAGCCTAACTTTATTTACAACAGATTATTTAATAAACAATAAATAAGTTACATTTCCACGTCATGGCCATGTATAAAAGCACCTATACCTGGGCAACACGGCTATGACAACATACAATTTAAATTCACTTTTCCACATAGTCCCCAAGAGACTGTAAACATTTCTCGGAACGGTCAACCAACTTATCGATTCCGGATGCGTAGACATCTCCTCCAGCGCTATGTATCCACCCGAAGACAGCTGCTTTCACCTCCTCATAGTTTCGGAATCGTCGTCCACCGATATCCTTTTTCAGCTTACCGAAAACATGAAAATCGCATGGCGCTAAGTCTGGACTGTATTTAGGATGTTGCCATACCTCCCACTTGAATCGCTGTAGCAGTTTGGTCGTTTGGCGGGCCGTGTGAGGTGTTGCGTTATTGTACAACAAAATCAAACCGGCGCTCAATTTTCCCCGGCGCTTCTGTGTAATTGTTTTACGCAACCGGTTCAACAATGAGGAGGTGAACGCAGCTGTCTCTGGGTGGTTACATAGCGCTGGAGGAGGTGTCTATGCATCCGGAATCAAAAAGTTGGTTGACCATTCCGAGAAATGTTTACAGTCTCGTTGGGACTATGTGGAAAAGTGAACTTACATTGTATGTTGTCATAGCCATGTTGCCTATGTATAGCTGGTTTCATACATTGCTATAACGTGGAAGTGTAACTTATTAATTGATTTGCCCTCGTAATTGCCTCCATCCCACTGCTAACACCAGTGTTACATGGACGCCTGAGGGGCGTATCTGAGTTCATGAGGGATGGAGGTATTTATAAAAATAAAAGAACTAAATCTGATTTCTAATTTATTCACAAAGCTATTATTTACAGCATTAAATTATGTCTCTACTCTTACTCTTTTTATTTAACGTCTATTTGAACTCTAATTAACGTACTACTTAATTTTTTCTGTTTGATTACATAACACGTGTTTAGTGTATCCATTGTCGCCATTTGTAATGTCTTTCACTCACGCATTTAGTCCAGTCCAGCCTGCCAGCCACACTCTTCACTGTTTGATACTCGTAGTCGCAGATTCCCCTTCCCCTGGTACTTCTCTCGCTGCTCGTCTTCTATTGCTCAGAACTCAGTCACTCATCAACTCCTTGGCTCGGAGGCCTGTCACACTTTTATATTGTTCACCCAGACCATCTGGAAGGTTCAACGCACCCCGAGTCATGCTGAGAGAAACAGGGCAGGAATCCAGAGCATTCTTCAGATAAACGCAGAAATCAATACAACCAGGGACAGCAGCGCACACCACACAAAGAATTATCACGTCGGCTCGCTTTCTGCAACAGATACGCTGCCACCGGCCTATCACTCGCTTGATCATTCAAAACAATCCTTTGACTTGCTGCAGCTGCTTTCATATAACTACTGTCCTTCACTTCCACTCCCTCACGTGGGATGCGAAGCAGTGACCGCATAACAATACTGCACTTACATGATATGTTATTTGACTATTTCCATTTTAGAAAAAACTTTATAAGCTCCAACTGACCAGGGTGACTACAGAGAACACAAATCAAAATTCCTGGCCTTTTCCAGGATTTCCCATCACTTTTTTTCCCTGACTTAAACCTATACAAAACTGATGCATGTTACACAGGTCTCATACAACAGGTCAATTAAAAAACAAATGTACAAGGCTTTGAATGAATAAAATATTTCTACAAAATTATATTCTTGTGACAGTCATGTAATATGTGCAAAAATGGTGTAAAAAGGAATGCAAAAAAATAAATATTCTTAATCAATTTGCTTGTTAATTAATTTTGTTTTTATTTATATTTGTAAAATTGTACTTATTTTTTTCTCTATTTTGTTTACGATTTTGTAATTATTTTTTTTCAATTTTGCTTGTTTTGGTAATTTTTTTACTTTATCTAGTTTTTGCCAATTTTTTTTATTTCACATTATTTTATTTGTATGCTTTGTTAGTTTTCATTCAGTTTCACTAAATTTCCCTAACTTAGAATGTTTCTCAATCAATTTTCTCGTATTTAATTCACGTTTTTTTTGTTGTTCTTCACTTCTTTTTTTGTTATTGTCATCTATTCTCAATATTCAATATTTTTCACCCACCAGGTGGTAAGCATCACAAATAGTTATTTTATTTATACGAAGACAGTAATTAGATTGTGATGCATGCTTGTGAGTCTGGCTTAGTTTATAAGCTAGTATAAAACTACCCATACAACTATGTGCAAGTAGTTACATTAAATATAACTTACTCCCTGGGGAAAAGTGAAGAAACTGTAAGCCTTAGCATTAGTTGTCACTTAATATTTGACCATTTTTTAATCATGTACTTTAAGAATTTGTTCTTCAGGACTACTTCCTATCTACTAAAATTGGTATGATTTTGGCATTTGTATATCTGTCTGTTACACACCTTTACTTACATTGTATTTATAAAAGCATACACACAACACATTATATTTGCAAAAACACACACACACAATTTGTATTATTGTTTGATGTATTACCTAAAATTTGTGGCACACCTGCAGATGCTTCATGGCACACTGGTGTGTCACAGCACACCTGTTGGGACACACTAGTCTTAACAGTTCTTCTTTATAATGTTTAGAAATAAAAATCTTGGTTCTAGCTTTTTTGTTAAACTTACCATCTATGAATTATAATACATTGGTAGATAAAATATGACAGAACTGAACCACTGACCCAAAAATTTTCAAATCTCATTTTTAGCATACCTCTTACAGGATTAAACCTTACTATTTTGACAAAATATCAGAAGGCAGAAGTCTAGATAGCCTATATAGGTCACTCAAGGAAAATATAAAAGAAAAATATAACATTTTAATTAAAAACATAAAAGTAAATGTTAACGTAAAATTACTTTAAAGGATAACATCATTAAGAAAACTCAGTATCATGCATTTTAGTGCCATTTTTCAACTCTTTCTGTCCTTTATCAGTAAAAGAATCAAATTTTTCATTCAAAAGCTTCAGATTTGTCTTTTAAATAATTTTAACACATAATTCAAATAGATTTTAAAATCATAATTTATAAAATTTAATGTTTTCTTCACATAACTTGTATTAATAACTTTAGGATTTAACACTTTATATTTTCTGTTAATCTCAAGTTCATTAATTAATTTATTTATTTATTTGATATGAGTTTCATAGAGCATGGCAAAACCATAAGGCTGTGAAACATGTCAAGGTATATAACATAATCAAATCCTATACATGGTAAATACACATATTAAACAAAATACAATAAATAGGATAAAATTGACAATTTTATAATCACACATCATTTAGGAATTAATAAATTTTATTAAGGGTGTGAGCCAATACGTAATTAAACACTCATAAGAGTAAATTATAAACAAATAAAATCAATAACTAAAACATTTTAGAATAAATTGTAACATTTTAAAATACAGTATATATAAAACAACAGGCTTAAATACTACTGTGCTGAATCAAAGTACATTTTGTACTGTATTAAAAATATTACATAAACATATCATAATCTGATACAACTTCCATGATTCACAAACACTATAAAAAGAGTGAGACAATAAGAAATCCTTAACCCTAAATTATAAGTTTTGCCTTTATGTTTATTTACACTAATTAGTAATTTGTTATACATACATGTTGCAGAGTGCAAGACTGCTTTCTGGACTACTTTTAATCAGACTGAGTGCTTACGAATATTATTATTATTATATCACGTATTATATGTATGAATACTTGAATTTTTGATAAACTTCTACGAATTTTCTAAAGCAAAACATAATAATGTGACACGTGACGTGTATTGACATAATTACTAAATACAACTTTGCCTCATCTTTACATGACGTCATGTCACCCCGAGATGGGTTTGAACCTAGGACGACTTGCTTCCAGAGTCAACTAGGCAGGGGGCACCCAAGGACACGGCAGTCAAAACCATCTACACCACTATGTCAGACGTCACATGTCCAGGGATCACCTCCAAGTGCAACAGAAGCCAGCCACGAAGCCCAGCGCTGCCCCTAAGCTCGCTGGAGCAACGCAACCTGCAAACAAGGAAAACCACACTTCCAGCTTCCCCGAGAGAATGCGGCCTGTGCTGCTAAGGGAGGAGCTATAGCCCGAAGGGAGCCAAAAGACCCGCAGTCAGCCATCTATATACGGGAGCGCACAGCTCCAAAATGCCAGTTGATACTCAACAGTTCACTCCACCACCTCAAGTGCTGGAGCTCTCTGCCTACCACCTTCCTCATGAAGGAACATCTAGAAGTTTTCAGACCTTCTCTCAACAACCCCCGAAGAAGTCTTCAACCTCCCTTACACTCACTACCACTTTGGTAGTTAACCCAGAGTCCCTTCTGGACAACAGCATAGATTAGTTAGTCAGTTGTTATCATAGCTACCTAGCCTTTTTTTGCTCTCGTTTAGTTTAGCCCCAGGTCCCCTTCACCTGGTTTACCGTAGCTTACTTCTGCCCGTTACAGTTCATTGATAGTTAGGAGTCAGTACGGGCCACAGTGTATATTCCTCTGGGGAATAAATATGTGATCTTACCTAACCCAGAGTACTTAATCTAGGGTGTTGTGACTTCCATCCCAGTAGACATCAAACCTACTAAGAAAAAGCAGGAGACTGCCGCATCTTGAAACCTCTTTGCCGAATATAGTGTAGGACTGTGGGCTCCCTTAACCGGGAGCACATACGTCGCAATATATACCCATTAGACGGTCACCCATACTGTGGACCAGGTACGCAAAGGTACCTAGTGCGCACGTACGACAGAGTCCCAACCACTACATGACGCTGCTAGACATCCCGATCGGCCCGCTGCTCCATCCACCATGTTGTCATCTTCACCGGTTGGAGTAATAGGACCGATTCTGGATGACCTAGCCCCGAGCAGCTGCACTCTTAGCTAGGAAACTCGTCGCATGCTCTTCCTTAGTCTGGTAGACCATAGTACCTCCTCCCCGTATGCCCTTCACCCATAGAAGTGGTGCAAGGTGGAGAGCTAAGAGTGCAGCTAGTGCCTTTGAACCTAGCCAATTGTTCTGCAACCCAGTGCCATCTGCCCTCAGCAGTCCCTCCCCCCGGGACCGAGCTCATGCTGCCCAACAACTGGAAAGGCCTAACCTCCCATTTCCCCCTAGCTCCCTCGTCCAGACACCCCACAAGATCGCCAAGGAGCCGCACCCACTCGTGGTTCACATGACTGGAGCTTCCAGCACCACTGGGCATCGTTAGCCCATACTTCAGGCCTATTAGAATCATCAGTCCACCGCAGGAGCCAACCAGTCCCACCAGCAGCCTCACCACCATCACCCTAGGACAGGGCACTAGTTCCACCCGGTAGTAACAGCAGACGAGCCAGGATCTACCCCGGGCCACACCCACTGTAGGTAAACGAGTGTCTGTGTCTACACCAACAGTGCAGAGATCCGCTAACCCCACACCTAACTTTGTAGCGTGCCGTAGGGCCACGCGCACCAATCAATAATGCAGCCGGGGACCAATCAGCAGCCAATAAACCAAACTTCACCACAGAAAGTTAGCCAGTGTCTCTGTCCGGCACTATAGAACCCTTGTCTGACAGTGACGTCGCCATCAGTTCAACCGACGTCACACGTCAAGAGTTTTTGTGGCGCCCAACAAGGGACCACAGCCCTTTATTATTTGAGCAGTAATGCAGAACCAGGCCAGCACGACCCTGAGAACCAAGTTAATCTAGCCAGGAGTCAAACCATAATCAGCCAGACATCGGGGAGTCTGTGAACACCCCGTGGCGCTCAATTTTATTAGCAGAGATATGTCCGAGTTAAACCTGAGCATTGAAGACCAAGGCAAAGCCGCCGCCGCAATGGACGAGGCCATTGATAACAGAACTAAAAGGTGCAAAATACCCACATGCCCCAGAGCGAAGGTAAATATTATTAGTTGCGCATACTGTCAGAATAGATTCCACAACCTGTGCTTAGGGTGGAATGAAGAGCCCCATTATACTGACAAGTTGGAATACCATTGTGATGAAAGTCAGACCCGCCAGAGTGCCTACTGTAGCTGGCTTACTTGCGCAAAACAGGGCATAAACACAGTTAGTTGTATTATTTGTGCACAAAAGTTTCACCACATTTGCATTGGCTGGTCGGACGAGAGGATCACCAGACTGGGCTTAATGTACAGGTGTGAGGTGTGCAAATGTGCGGCAGAATAGAGACTGAATAATCCCAGCACTCACCGCAGCATGACGTCCATCCGGGCCCCAACTACCGGAATTCGCTGGAAGACCCCAAGAGGACCCGGTAGTGTTTACACAGGAATGCGAGAGAGAAATTCCAAAAGCTGTTCAAAGGAAAAAGACTGGTGGAACAAGCATGAGAAGTTTATTACAGAATGGGGGCAGCTCTGTTTACCCCTAGCCACCCAGTTTTCAGGTGAGGAAGTATGGGCGCACCTAACTACGGAGTTCCACGGTCAAACTCAAGCCATCGAGGAAGAGGCCAAAATTTTTATAAGAAGGAAAGTACAAATGTACCGCCGGATTTTTCCGAAGAGAACGAGGAGAGTTGTGTTCGTAGTATTACGCGTATGCTACTCCCGAAATTGTGTAATCTACTCCAACTTCCTCAGGCCACAATCTGTTGATAAATTAGTGGAGAGGGCTCGCAAGACAAAGCGAAATTTCAAGGCACAGGCCATCTTAGACAAAGCGAAATTTCAAGGCGCAGGCCATCTCAGACAAGACACGAAGCAGTAAAAGCCAGGAAGCAGTTAAACTGCCTAAGCCGAAAGGGAATTCTCCCCCTCCCCTTACCTTGACACTCCTAAAGTGCTAGTTCTGTCCGGAACGGCACTTCCACCAGGACTAACCAATCAAGCCGGCTGGCAGGTACCGAGCGAAGGAATGGGGAACAACCAACAGGCACTCCACCCAAGCCCCACAACGCAGGACAGAGAATAACGGGCCCAGTCAGGCAGGAAACGCCGGAACCGGGATGCAAAGCGAGTGGGCCACCACCACCGTGAGACACAAGCCTGTCTGTACCCAAACATTAGCCAAAAAATCTGACCCACCAGAAGCCCCACACATACAGGTAGAGATTAACGGATGTCGGGCACTCGCCCTTGTAGACTCCGCATCTACTGGGAATTTCATACAAAGTAACCTGCTCACCTCTGTGCAATGAGCTTCACTTCACCCGCAAACCCCCCCTAGTGCATATGACCCAGCATAGCCAGACCCTCAGGGTCGACGGCCATACCACTTTGAGCATATGAATTTACCATCAGACTAACCAGACAGAATTCATAATCTTACCCGATATTACAGAGGAAGTAACCTTGGGGCAACCATGGCTACGCCAACAAAAGTAAGTTATGGATCACAATCAGCAACATATCTATATTGAGGACAAGCATAGGGCAACTGTCAAATGGGAGCACGGTCCAGACGCAGCGATCCCACCCCCTATAGCACCCGAAGAAATTAATTACCAGTTAGAAGAACCAGAATTCGCCCATTTGCAACAGATACTGCCCGACCATGCTGGAGCTTTTGGCCAAGGGGAATCACTACGCCAGACACGTAGTATTACCAACAAAATTTGGCCCACCACTGATATGCCCGTGTGTCCGCTAGGAGGCGACACCTCATTATGATGCAAGTCCAGGAATGAAGGAGCAGGGGATTGTTGAACCGTCGGACTCGTCCTACAACTCCTGAGTCGATCTAGTCCTGAAGAAAGATGGACAGTTAAGATTCTGCATATATTACAAGGACCTAAATGACATTTTGCATCCCATCGCACCTTCAGCCATTAACCTAACCAACACACTCCGGGGTATAGGAGAAGCCAAAATCTTCAGTACCCTCGACATGCAGTTGGGGTACTCGCAGATTTCAGTACATCCCGACAGTAGGAAGTACACACCATTCACTACTCCAAAGGGTGAAACCCTGCAATCTAGAGTAATGCGGTTCGGGATAAAGAATGCCCGTGCCACCTTCCAGAGGCTGATGTCCATAGAGGTTCTAACAGGCTTTATCTGCCAATTCTGTTTTGCATATCTAGATGACATAATTGTGTACTCTAAGTCCTGGGAAGAGCATTGTGGACACCTCCAGGGGGTACTAGAAAGACTTGAATTGCATGGCCTAACCTGTAAACTCTCCAAAAGCCATTTTGGAAAGACCACCATTGGCTACCTAGGTCACATAGTCATGCCAGAGGGGAACTACCCCCAAGCCGCCACGATACAAGCCATAGAAGAAGTTAAAGAATCAAATAATAAGAAACAGCTGCATCGTTTTCTGGGTCTGTGTAACTGACTACGTGACTTTGTATCCAACATAGCCCGAAAGTGGTGCTGCTCAATCTCATGAGTGCCATGGAAATTAAGTGGGAGCACAGGACGATCAGGTTAGCCCCATCGGTGGTTCTCACTGATGTACTGATCAATAGAGGTTGGACTCATGCTGGCAGTGGTTGACTCCGCATGCTGGAGGAGGCTCGGAGAGATTCCCCCTCTTTTTGAAGAGCCGGGTGGTGAGCAGGCACCTGCTCCGATAGCTTTCTGTGATCACGTTAGGGATGTGGGTAGTGCTCCAGCTAGACCACACGCTTGGTAAACTGAGTACTAGGATCTCAGGCCTTGTGGTAGGACATGCTCGGTGCGATCTTATGAATCAGATCGGGGCTTCGTATTTGGTCAACTTGGGTGAGCACTGGTCATGTCTGCGTTGAGAGGGTGTGATCCCACTTCCCCGCCGACTGGGCGGCCGGGGTGCGGAATGGCCGTAATGGCTAAGAGCGCCTCGTTAAAAAATAAGAGCATGGCTGTGTACCATACTTATATATATGTCCTAATCCGGCAGATTTAAAATGGAGAAAGCAAGAACGATTGTTTCTATGCATTATATTCGCCTATGAATGAGTGTTAGTGTGTAATATTCTGCTATGAAAGAGTACTTCAGTGCATAATATTTGCGTATGTGGAGTTTGAGTGGAACATGGTGTTTCGCCGTGAGGTAAGGTTGAATTGGCCATTGACAAGAGTAATTATACCTACCTACATGAGTTAATTAATATTCTTTTGGTGTGTTTTACGGTTCCTTTAAATCCCTAAAATCCTAAATTCGTACGTTAGTGTAAAATCCTACAATCGTAGGTTAGTGTAAAACCCTACAAGCCTAGGTTGGTTTAAAACCCAAAAATCCTAGGTTAGTTTAAAAAGACCAAAAATCCTAGGTTAGTTTAAAATCCAAAAATCCTAGATTAGTGTATAACCATGGCAATTATCTAGTTTAGGGGCTTTTCTGAAAAACACAATAAAAATTTAAAATTATGATATATTTCTACTCTACTAATGATGCAGAACACGAATATACTAGGGGCATTAACGTCCGACTAATTTCGTAATATGTGCCCACCTAACCTAACAAAACCTAACCCCACGATGGGCGAATCACTATTTTACATTTTTAAACTAACCTAGGATTGTTGGGTTTTACACTAACCTATGATGTTAGGGTTTTAAACTAACCTAGGATAGTAGGGTTTTACACTAACCTAGGATGTTTGGGTTTTATACTAACCTAGGATGTTTGGGTTTTACACTAACCTAGGATGTTTGGGTTTTACACTAAAATACGAATGTAGGATTGCAGGGATTTAAAGGAACCGTAAAACACACCAAAAGAATGTAAATTGACTCACCTAGGTAGGGGGCTGGTATAATTCCTCTGACGTTAATAGACACAAACAAACATATTTCGCAAGTTTTTTTTAATATGTTCTACTTATTTTAACACTACGGCCGCTTCAATATCAACTAGGTAAGCTATGCTGAATTCATTAAAACAACTTTTGTTGGCATAAAACGTTTCGTTCATAAACGTAAACAAACTGTCAGAAACAGTCATCTCACAAACTTGTTCAATTTTTTAAAATATGTTGCACTTATTTTAAAGCGATGCCCCTAGTATATTCGTGTTCTGCATCATTAGTAGAGTAGAAATATATCATAATTTTAAATTTTCATTGTGTTTTTCAGAAAAGCCCCTAAACTAGATAATTACCTATTATGCTAGTATATTCGTGTTCTGCCTAATTAGTAGAGTGGAAATATACCACTTTTCGGGTTTTTTAAATTTATTTTTTATTTATTTATTTAATTTATTTTTTTTACTTACTTACTGAAAAGCCCTAAACTGCATTTATTAGCACATTACATATTTCAACACAGTATCACACTAAACAGAAGTACTGAAAATACGTTCGCCTATACGCTTCTTAAAAAAAATGTTTACACATAAAAACTCAATTTATATTTACATACTTGCTATAACGGACCATTGGTGCACAGACTTTCACGCATTTCTTGGTTTTAAAAAGAGTTAATATGTCATGCGATTCGTACATGTTACTGTATAGCAACAAATGTTTGTATATGCTTCCCTTCAAATCATTTTACTTGACATCATTAAATGGCCTTCGCGGTCCGTGCAACCATATGCAAGACCGCACAAAATTCGAAAGGCTACAAAAAAGGTAAAAAAATCTCAAAGCTCCATTAAATTAAAAACGTAAATCCACTAATCACGAAGTAAAATGGGAGGGCACAATCTGAATTTGGGAAATGCTGATGGGGAGTTTTTTTTTTTTTTTTTTTTCCTAACCTACTTTAAAACTATGTGTTATTGGGGCCCGCGGTAGGTACGAGGGATTAATGCGTCTCAAGGTAGAACCTCATACGCTTAAAGGATAGAGAATTTCATGCAAAGGAGGCGTGCATCTCGGCTAAGAGGGATATTTGGCGGCCATGGCCAAGTTTAGGCCATGGACTACATCCCTAAGGGGGCGTATAGCAAGCTATAGTTAAAGAAGGGAGAGGGGAAAAAACCCGCATAGACACGGTAAAAACCTTCTCGACAGAAAAGAAGTTTCAAACTTATAATGCATTAAAAAATGCATAAGGAGACAGCAGGTTTGGTAACATGCTTAAAAATGGGAATTTTGGCTCTAGAAGAGAAAATGGCTGTGGGTGCAAGCACCCTTGGGGTATAACTGCTGTCAATATGACTGCGCATATGTCTGCACAGTAATATTAACAGCAGCCACAATTGCAGGGCCATCCTGCTTCTCGTCGTGGAAGTCGGCAGTCTGGGCGGCTCAGTCATGGCACCTACTCCGTCTTCGCTCCTCCACGCTGACGCCAGGATCTCCACGCCGTGGGTGAAGGCGGGGAGCCAATCGCCAGGGGGCCACCCTCTCCCTCATCCTTCAAAATAGTCCGTCGGTCGGAGGTGAGCTCTGGCTCGGCGGGACATCCAGGACCTACCAGCTGGAGGCGAGTGCAGCTGGCCCAGGAGTGGAGGCTGACATCAGGTAGCTTCAGAGGTCGGACGCATTCCATAGCCATTCCTCACGCACCAGCAGTCAGCAGCTCGCAGAATCCAGCAGTGAGGTTCGCTACACTTCGCATAGTTTCAGCACCTCGAGATCCCCCTCCCCGCCTTGATCGTTGAGCTGCCTCCCACCGATGCGCTTCGCCAACTCGTACCGAGCCGCCCAGGTCCCCGACGTCCACGACGACGGCGCTGTCGCACCGGCCAGTTGGTCCGCGGGCTGGTATTAGAATATTCCCAGCCACTCCAGAGCCTGGAGATCCCCTATCCGCCACCTGGGGACGCGACGAGTTGCAGAATAGTCGCTGCGCCCTAGCTGCTGTAGTCGCCTCGTGCTGACAGATGTCCGCATCCTTTGCTGGTCCCAAGGGGCGGGTAGATCCCGGAGCGGCGCAGCCGCCAGCACGATGTTCACTCCACGACAGCCAGGACTCGTATGCTGATGGGGAACCTTGTAGAGGACGTGCCAGTGACAAGGATGGAAGAGGCTAAGGAGGAGAGTTGGAAAGGGGAGGTTGTAGAATTAATGATTAAGAAAGAGAGGGAAATGACGCACAGAATTGAAAGGGTGAAGGAAAAGGTCCGGAATGAGATGGGTAAGTGTAGTTTATCAATACGGGTAGAGAAGTTAGAGGAAGTTTTGGAAGGCATAAAGAGTAAGTTAGGCAAAATGCAAGCTGATCTACAGAAGGAAAAGCAGGATAAAAGGGGGGGGGGCAGAAATGAGAAGAATAGAGCAGCTGGAGACAGTAGAAAGATAAAAAGCAGTAGGTGACATTAGGAAGCGAATAAGGATAGGAGAGCGGAAAAAGTAGCAAGCGATAAGGCGATAATAGACAGCAGGAAGTAAACAAGGATAGATAAGCGGCAAACTCTATGCAGGGAACAGGCAGTGGTGGAAGGCAGGAAGCAGTATGTTGAGGTTGTAGGAGAGGTCAGCAAGTAGGAAAAATTAAAAATTTCTAGGATGGACGGGAAGAAAGCGGGCTGGTCAAAGGAAAGGTAACAAGAGTGGTGCAGGAGGATGCTAGTGGCAGGATCAGAGAAGAGGTAAAGTAATCAAGGAAAGGCAGATGGGTGGTAGGGACACAAACCAGGGAAGGGTTGCAGGAAATGAACCAGATGTGGTTTTCCTATGCATCTCGATCGTAAATGGGGTGAAGATGAGGGCGAACAGAAAAGGAAATACATATAAAGTAGCTTTTGGTGTCGAAAAAATTAAGGAATTTGAGGAAAGAGTCAATAGTACTAGAGGTGGCAGGGTGGCAAGGTTGGTTTTAATTCATGTGGGGGGAAATTACCTGGCTCGAAAGAAGGTAAGAACAAGAGGAAGAGGGAGCTCAGGGGGTTACTAAGTAAAGTACAGGAATTTCCCAAGAGCTGGGACAGTAGTAAGTGGCATGCTGGTTAGAAAGGGAATAATGTACAGGTAGGCAGTAGCAGCGAGTAAAGTTCATAAGAGACTGTATATGGATTTGAGCACTACATTTATAAATAGAATGAAAAAGATAGGCTGGGAAAGAGTAGGAAGAGGCCAGGTACACTTGACAGAGCAGGGAAAGAGGGTCTTATGGGATTTGCTACGTGGGGGAGTAGCTGGCTGTATGGAGAGTCAGGCTAAGCAGCAAATGTTTAAATAACAACCAGAGAGGGACAAGGTAACAGAAATAGAGCGAAATGGAGAGGTAGGCACTGATAAGGCCACGGGAGAAGAGAGGAGGTAAGCAAAGTAGGTGGATAATGCAGCATGTTAGAACAAAGTTAATGGTGGTTAACTGTAGGAGATGTACAGCAAGCTGAGGGCTTTTGGTGTAAGGTTGAAGGATATGGGGCGGATATAGTGGTAGCTGTGGAGGCTTGGCTGAATGAGGAAGTGCTTGGCATTGAATGTAGGCAGGATAAGTTCACCATCTTCAGAAGAGCCAGGGATGGAGGGGAGGATATATAATGGTGTGTAAGGGAGGGGATGAAAGGGTCTGTAGAATGGATTAGTGAAGAGGTTGAGGTGATGGAGATTAAAAAGAGTGCGGATAGTTGGAAGAGGATTACTTTGCTGGCAGTGTATAGACCACCAAGACAGGGATGTCAGGCAATTGAGACGATCAAGGAGAAGGTTGATAGACTACAGGACAGGCAGTGGGTTGTTGTAGCAGGGGATCTGAATATGTCAGGTGTGAGATAGCTAGAGAATGCAGAAGGGATGGGCAGCATGGTGCAGAGAATGGCAGCACAGTTAGTCAACAGAGACTTGGTCCAGGAAGTAGAAACAGCTACGAGGTGGAATGAAGAGGATGTTGGGTCAGTGCTGGATGTGGTGTTGGTCAGACGCGAGAATGCTGTAGAGGGTGGAATAGTATTGGATGGCATAAGCAATCATGATAATGCAGTTCTGGAAATTGAGCTTGGTAGAATGAGGGAAGAGCCAATGGTGTGTCTAATCAAACCAATTAGTGACATGGGAAATAATTGGTATTTCTTTCAACTGTACCATTCGGATCGTAGAGTGCCCCAAAACTTAACAGACCTAAATTTCCATGTGTTCTTTAAGACACCACATAATCATGCCTTGTATTTAAATTAGTGCTTAATTAAGACTCTCTACAGGATTAAGAAAACTCACTCAGAAAATTTTAATGATTTATGAGTAAATGTTTTAAGTTTTATGTTAATGGGGTCAGTTAATTAAATTACCTCGCGGAGTTAAGTGAGCTCTCGGCAAGGACGTCGCTCACTCGTGCCATCTCTGGCAATCAGATTTCACGGGTTGACGTGGTCGAGTGTAGAATTGCCTTGCGCCATAACTCAGCGGAGAGTTAGTGATATGGGTCGTTCGGTCGATGGCCCAAGGGACCTTGCGTGCCTCCGTCAGTTTGGTGATAAAGCTGTCACACACTTAATATTACACTACTTAAGCATTGCCCTTATGACGAGACTGGAGGCTGTCTCGTACACCTATATATTAGAAAATTGAGGGTGGTACTACAAGGGGTATAGCGCCCTATTTGTCCCAGAGGACAATTAATCAAATCTCACTGAATTTTGTAAAGCTGTTTACTGTTCAAGAAGTGGACATGTGAATATTGAAAGATACTGACCCAGCACTTACAGCCTACCGGTGACCTTGGCGTGAAAATGATCTAAGTCAGTGTGGTGGTTACGCGGATACATGGTAGCATTAAGCTCTCTAAGAGTGTGCAGGTTGTTCTCCTCTCGTTACTTAAAAGAAATAAAATATTCAGTTAATTAAGTTACTATTGCAATGAAGTGATATCAGACTAAATGATAGTACCAAGGGTGCTCATGTAGCGGACGACCATGCTGCAAGTCTAGCTCATGTGCTGAAGTGAACTGAAAGAGTTGTATCAGCTTCTGTCACAAGTGATGAGAACCGACCGTAAATGCCGAATGGTAAAACATGACATAAGCACTACGTAACATTATTGAAATGGGGAAAAATTATATCAATTAAAGAAACATATTGGTGACAACTCCTTTGATTAACAAATGCCTATTAAGGTTAATGTGAAGTTGGCCGGGAGTGTCACAGCACTAAATGAAATGTTATTATGATGGAGACCTTTATAGGCAATCTCCCTTTATGAAAACACTTTTACACTCTTATAACTAGACATTGAATACACTTTACACTTTATTGTGGAAAGCCTCTGTACCACATTTCCTGTGACGTGTTTGTATTTCACTAGCAACAGTGTTGCCAGGTGGCTACCTCCTGAAGGGATGCACGAGTTCACCTGGTCATAGGGGTGTAGGTTGCCATGCTCCATGACTGTTAATACAATAAAACCCACCCCTGACTGTAGTATTGAGTGGGATGAAGTTGTGCAATGGTTATGGAAAGATGCTGCACTTTATTGGACGCACTTAACACTTCAGCTTCGGCCTACAAGCCAGGTGACATCACCTGGTGGTGTATTACATCGTATATCGCGGCGTGATGTTTTATGATGTAACGACCAATGGTCTGTGTACCCAATGACTGTGGCTTTGGGGTAAACACAGTTTCAGATCGCATACTAAAATATAAGAAGAGTAAGCTCTGCTAATAAATTCAGTGGGACTGTCTCTAGAGTCACACAGTACCGGTTGGCAAGAAGGTGCAAGTTCCGCTTTTGACAACCTGCACTAAGCACTCTTGGCCTGATGTTTTTTGATGCAGCATGGTGCACGTGTTCTAGTTAATGTGACTGCAGCTGTCCTAGTGGGCACAAGGAGCTCGTTGTTGCATGGATCACGTTAAGGTCTCAGGTGCTGCACATGCATCGCGTCGCGGGGGACTTTCGTACATTGTTCTGAACTCTTAACTGCAATAATTTAATGTAATTTACTGGAACTTTTATTTTATTTACCAACTGTCTTCCTCGCGTTCGCAGCACCCCGCCTTCAGCTCAATTAACCGACAGCGCATGTTTAATTACTCGTGTAAGTTTTCGCGCCATTCTTGGCCTTTTTGTACCGTAATGGTCGCTGGCAAGCCTTGTGTGTCAGGTCCGCTTTAATTTGCATTGCATGCATGTAACTGTGTACACTATTCGGCAAAACAATTTATCTGAGTTAACCAAAACTTGTGAGTTCTAATTTTAGTGTTGGATTTAGGGTCCTGGCACTATCCAGGAAGTCATCGACGCCTCAAGGAGGCATCCTTCATTTATAAGGTAAAAGGTGATACTAAGACATGCTGGGGAGCCTGAACACCCTGATTATATATTCCATTTTCCTGTAAATTTGTAGTGTGTGTGGTAGGGGTTACAGCCACATGGTCGTTTGGACCACGATTCTGAGAACTTAGACTTCGTGCTCACCCACTGAGCTGACGCCCATCCTATTCGAAATGGTAACATTGTGTAATATTCGGACTTTTATTAACAATGTCGCCGGACGACGTCCGCATTACTATCCCTGTTCACTCAGGTAACCTTAAATGGCTTGCCCAACTAACTATGGCAAATATAAAGCGTAACAAATACTTGTGTGCAAATCCAGAGAAAAAAAGACAGTAGGATTAAAATTCTCAATTTGTGCTGCTTGACCAGGAAGAACGCAATCCGCGCCGCAATTTTGTGGTGCAGGTCAGGTCAGCGCGGGACAATAGACTATGACATCACATCTGACAGGACGATACGCTCCACATGCGTGACAAACCTACGAACGGTAAAGGCCACTGCCTTCTGGGAAGATGGTCCGTGATTACAAATAAAGACCGGGCTCCAATGCTCCGTGTACCGTGTGCAACCTCGTCGTGTGATATACAAAAGACTGTTGAGAAATGGAATACAATCCAACTGTACCATCCATCGGTCGGAAGTGTGATCAGTGCGGAAAACCCCGAATACTCGATCCCTTTGACAAATATAACACACTAGCAGGTCAATGTGGGTGCACACCGACCAAATACGATGCATACTTCCTGCCTCCACTAGCTTCCAAAGTGGTCGCTTACAGCTGCGCACGATCCACGTCTACAGGGGTTGGTATAGACTTGGGTGCACTGTGCTACATGCAAACACGTGATACATACAAGTTGCTTACACCACACATAATGGATTACCCTGTGACACCATCAGTTCCAGTTCTTGCAATGTATGGAACAGTGGGCAAAATACCAGAAAGAACTCCCAGAGCACAAGCTTCAGTCAGCAACCGGTGAGTAACCAAACAACAACCAGGGTTCATTGTGTTGGACAGCATATTGTGTAAACCCCAAAAATACATGCATAAACTCCAAAGAGTGTAACGCGAGTTTTCACTCCACGTGTGTCCGTGGGGGAATGACAGGTGGTCTGCGAGGAAATGTTGAAGTGTAAAAAGTGTCAACACAAGGACACAGCCCGATACGGGATCATGCCAGAACCCATGCGAATAAAAAGGGAAATTGATGTGTTCACCCAACCTGTGCTGAGATTACATTATCTACAAAACCAGCAAATGGACCTTGTACCACCCATGCCCACATAGCAGGGAAAGATAGGAGCTGGCTGGACACAGTTCGAAACACCGGGGCTGTTCAGCCACCGAGTACAGAACAAGCCTAACTGGGCAGAATTACGTGACACCCGCCAAATTTCACAGCTGAGGGCACACGCCCGTTCCTCAAAGAGTGCACCACTCGATTACAATGGTGCGGGGTTAGCGAGGAAGAGTGGCCGAATGTCATAGGGAACCATTTACTCGGGGAAGCTAAAGCATGGTGTGGGTCCGCTAAAGAATACGACATATCCTGGGGACAATTTGTACGCAAATTTAAGGCCATATACGTGAACACAATTACTACGTTAAAACAACAGATCACCCTGTTCACCTAGGAACAATACGCCACCGAAGACCAGGACATATTCGTTAGCCGAATGTTAAGTCTAGCCGACAGACATTATCCACATCTCCCGGAGGTAGACGTGCTCGAAATGATCGTGGAAATGGTGAGACACAAATACTCACCCCCCTTACGTCCCATGGTGTTCAATGGAACACAACACTTCCTAAGAACAGCCTTGAGTGTAGCACGAGAGACATGGAAAAGTTCAGTGCGGCAAATTGTAATAAGCGCAGCAAAGGCGAGTGGACAGAAGAGCAAAGAAACACGGTGGACACCTGGATGTCCGAAGGGAATAGTGGTATAAGGGACAATTCCAAAATCCAGGACGTTAATATTGGGAAGGGCCCACCAAGCCTGCCAAGCTGCCGCATATGTAACTACGAACAATACCACTGGCACAAAATGTGCCCGAAATGGGCGAGTGAACCACAGGGAAACGACAGAACAGAGTAGGGCAAATTGGGGCCGCCCTCTCTGCCTTTGTCGCAACTCGAACTCCTGAAACTACCAATAATAAACAGATCCACCATTACCTAGGCCTGGCTAGCGCTGCCAGTGATCAGCTGATCAGAATACCCATACTCTTGGATGAGTGGAATATCGTCACCTTAATCGATATGGCCACGTCGCATAACTTCGTGTGGGCGGAGTTTATAGGCCAAAAGCCGAACACCAGGGACAGACAAATCGTACAATTGCCAACATTGAATGGGACCAGCGAATGTTTGGGGGGAGTCCAAGTGGAAATACATATTCGTGACAGTTCTATGGACATCGTCGCTCTCGTCTCCAACGAGATACGAGAGGACCTCATTCTAAGGGTACCTTGGCTTAGACAACACAACGACATTATTGAAATCGCCATGGACCACATTCACAAACTCCACATCTCTTCTAATATCAACTTTCTTCTTACCTTCAAAGTAGATTCTATATCCTTTCGAGTCTTCATATCCAGCAAATACACCTTATTCTCCTTTTGAATCCCACTGCAGTCATTTTTCTTTGGGTATATGGACAAACACTTATGTTCCAAACACATGTTTCAGGTTAGTTAAGTCAAACATTTCTCTTCCCAAACTTGGTATGGTGTCTAATTATTTTATCGACTTTTTGAAATGTTATTTAATACATACACAGCTATATTTTTCGCTTCTGCTCACAATTTCTTGCCAAGCCCTTTTCCACTGAGCATGGAACTTGCAGCCTACACTAAGGTGCGAGTGTCCCGTCCTGCTTTCCCATTTTGCTCTGATGAATCTCATGTCTCTCAAGCAATGCTTTCACATCACGATTGACGAATTCTCGTCCATTATCACTCCGAAGCACTTTCATGGGCAGACCTGTAGCTCGCTCGGAAAATGTTATGTTGTGCTTCAATTTCTGAGTTACCTCAGATTTGTTTATGAGAAAGTACACTTGCCGGTAGTTCGAGTAGTCGTTTTTCAGTAGCATAAAGCACCTAGATCCATCCACTGACTCCACTTACATTGGCCCACATAGATCGGCATGCACTAGTTTCAATGAAGCATCAGTGTTTGTTTACTTTCATTGAATGGCAATCTCTTCTTTTTACCCTCTAAACATGCCACACAAGACTCACTACTGCCCGAGAATTTGTTATTGATTGATTTAAAACACTTCTTCCAGTCCAAATTTTGGTAAGACAGGCTTTCATGCCACTCTCCTAAGGAATGTACTACTGCTTAGCCATTGTGCTCCATGATGAAGTCCAGAATATAAAGGTTACCCTTCTTATTTGTTACTGCACAAACTTAGTTTTCTTTATACACATAACAGTGACCTAGACACATAAACAACATGATCCTTTTCAACAGCACTTGACACTGAAAATAAGTTTAGTTTCAGGTCAGGTACCCACAATACATAATTCAACGTACTTTGCACGTAATTTTGACCACTGCAGGCTTGTATATTTATTTGTCCGACACCTAGCACCTGGAGACTACATCCATCACCTACTATAACATGTCTGTTTGACAGCAGTGTAAAGTTCGTAAACAAGCAACGTTCATAAGTCATATGTTCACTCGCGCCACTATCCATAATCCAGGAAGTGGAATGTTCATGATCTTCAACACAGTTTACGTTAAGTGAGACACTTCCGGACGCGACAAATGCATTTTCACGTTTATTCCTCCGTGTGCACTGAAACTTCAAATGTCCACTCTTACCACATTTAAAGCATTTTCGCAGATCCTTATCATATCTGCACTGATTAACAATGTGTCCAGAATGTCCGCACTTTATTATTCCTGTTTTTTCTGTGACAGGGTAATTACAAAAAATTTATTTCGAAATTCCATGATATTTCCTGGTTTTCCAGAAATTTTCCAAACAAAAAAAAATCCCTAATATTTTACGACAATTTTTTGTTTCAAAGACCTTAAATATAAGATTGAAAGGTCATAGCAATGCACAGAAAAACAAGGTAAACAAAAAATATTTTACGCTTCTGTTGGCTACAACAGAATACTACTTCCTTCAAACTTCTGGTAGAATATTGAACTTTTGTCACCCGTTGATCACAATAATCATAGTTGCAGAAATCTATTAGCTATGCTGTTCAGTCAACTAATAATGTTTGATATGTTCCAAACTAATTTTCACAAAAACACATATATGATATTGACAAACGATTTAAAAGACATTTCAAAACAACACCAAAAAATTGTTAACTTGAGAAAATCAAATATGCATTATCTTATTTCTGAAATAACATACCAAGTGTGCATGCATTTACACATTAAAATTTATAAAGCCATATTGTGCTTATTACTGCTTCATGGTATTTATTTGTTCCTCAATAGCCTGTACTTCAGCTAGCATTTTATATTTTTTGGCCTCCAAATCAGACTTTCCTTCGGCCAGACGTTTTCTACAAATGTTAACATTTTCTTTGATCACCATTGGCGCTTCTCGGTATCTTCGGCGAGTCTGGTTGTGCATTTCTGTAAGATAGCAAAAGTGACTTGCAAATGCTGTAATCCGTCAGGTCACCACCTGCTGCCATGATAGAATCGTAGACCATCCTTTGCGCAATTAAGGTTTTATTCTTTATGTTATGAACTAGGCACTCGCTATTAACTGAGATACCATGTTCAACATTCGCATTGCCATGGGAAAGTATCATGATGATCAGCATGATTATCTCCAAAGATTTCGGGTTGCCATTCTCATGAATGACATCTCGCCAGAATTGGTCAACTCGTTTTTCTTATCTGGAGTAGCTCTGTAGACTCTTTTCCACATTAAACTGAGAACATAACTCTCTAAATTTTCTATCTGCTCTGTCTGCATCAGCTCCATCAATCCAGTTGTTGTTTTCAATGATTGTGAGAAGATTCTTCAGTCTACTGTTACGAATGTTTGCTTTAGCTGCAACAGAGGGATCCCAACAAGAAACCGCTTTAGTTAGGTTAAACTACAATGGAGAACGCTCCACTAACATTTTGACAAATGCTTTCAAGCACATAACACAATCTTTATAAAACAGTTCGCAATCCAATTCCGTGGACAGTTTACCTAAATCTCTCAGTGCCCTCCGGGAACCATATCCTACATCAACTTCGGAAGAACTCAGAAGATTACTTCTTTTCTCAGTGTCCACACACACAAGATTTTGTGCTTCATTCGAAACATCTTCCTTAACAAATCTCTTCATAATATACAGAATGACAGTTGTAAGAGAGCTGTGAATGAATGGTGTACAAGGGGCATCTGTCTGATATTCTAACAGGAACGGTTGAGATTTCAAAGCCAAAGACTTAAAAAATGCCAACTTTTCTGGAAGCTGCGGGCGAGTAACTGCTTTTGCAACAGTTTTATAGCTTGCACATTTGGGTTCTCTTTTTTATATTTTTGCTCCATTGTTCATTTTTTTAAAATGCAGAATCATATCAGATGCTTGTTGAGCCACATCCTCGTTTTGCTACCAACGGACAGCACAAAACTTCTTCGGGAATTCTGATGAGCCAAGATACTCTGTGAACATTGAATGCCGTGATGGAACATCCTTGAAAAAATAACACAGTGACCTAAGGAACTGCACAATATTCCACCAAGAAGCTTCAATGCCAGCCTAAAAACACCATGCATACAGTGCAAACCACAGTTTCCCATGTTGAGAATAACTGTATTATTTTCACCAATGTCCAGTTCTGATTTTAGATATCTGAAAAACTTGTGGTTTACATTGGGTCCATCCATTGAAATCTGAAGAATTTTCTTCAGGTCAAGTGGTGACACTGTTTCTTTGAAAGATGTTCTAAGGTTATCTGCTTTGGCGCGGCACATAAAAGCGGAATTGAAAAATCTAGTATGTTCCTCATTGCAATCATTGTCCCAAAAGTGTATGTTCAGATTCATTTGAATCTCTTGACTCACTATGTTAAGCGATTCATCAAAACCCACTACAATATGTTTGCAAGTACTCTCTGATTCCAACAACTGTTTCTTGAAGTGAGGTTCAATGCCAAATAGTATAGAATATGCCATCTTGCTTCTTTGAAGTTGCACCTTACTGGCTATAACACTGTCTGTGAACATAACTTTTAACAAATTAATATCCTTTGCTGCTGTACGCATGAATTTATGTGCAATAATTGTCTGCAGTCACCACAGCATTTCTGAACGCCTCACTTGCTCATTAATAACAAAAGCCTTAACACTACAGTGAGGTACATCCTTGATAATTTGTTTCTATGGGGCTGAACAGATGTCGATGGAAAGTGTTGACTGTTTGGAGACCCTGGCACTTAATCGATTTTGTCCTCTTGTGAAGTTAAAAAAAATTCACCCATTGAAAGTGTTTTTTTGTCACTAACCATTGATAAGTGTTTTTTCCCTTTAGCATGGCTTTTGACTGCAGTATAGCCCATTTTGCTTAAAGTAAACGATGTGTTGCACACTTTACACTTGGCTTTTGTTGGGTCACAAGAAACTTTATCAAGCCAACCCAAATTAGGGTCAATAAGCCAGTCATCCTGAAACCTTGCTGTCATTTTACAAGGCATCTGCACAGAAAGCACATTTTTTCTACAGAAACAGAAGGCATGAATAAAATGTGTAAAGTTCCTAATTTATTTCTCAAAACTAAGTCAACAGAACATGTAAACACAAAAAACATTGCTGCCAAATATAAGGCTGAGAAAACAATTCTTCAGTAAGATTAAGGCAGACAGTAGGAAACAAAGAAAGGGAAATGGGCAAGAATTGTGCTACTGGATTTGGTTTTGTTAAAATCAGTACCTTTGTTAGAAAATTGGCACTGCGAAGCAATTATGGATACAAAATATACACACACAAAACTCACTTAATAACACACTACAAAATACAGTTCTCAGACTATTCCCAAGCCTATCCACAATTCCTTATATGGACTTGCACAAGTGGCACAACGACATGGGAATTTTACTCGACTCTGCTGTTGTTTATTTACGTATTGTATAATGCGTTTCGGCTGAAAACAAATATGAATGTCCAGCATATCTTTAAAAAAAAAAGATGGTATGAAGGGATAGTCATGTTATTATTTTATCTTAATGAATAACTTAAAAAAAATTAATTTATATATTATATTTGCATATCCGAAAAAATGGGATTGTACTATTATAGTATTATATAATATATAATATTATAGTATAGTATTAATTGCAAAGAGCGACAAAACAACGAAAAAATATGTTTGCATAGGGGAAAAACATTTCTAACAATCCTGCAGTTTCCAAATTCGTGCATGCGGCACAGTTCAGTGACATTAGAATCCATCCAAAACAATACCTAAACCCAGAGTTCTTAAATTAGCGGATTCGGACACAAGTTATATTATTTCGTTACGCCTACATTTTTATTACAATGAATTTGTTGTTAAACAAAGGTTTAAAATACAAACTACAGACAATTGTCAGTTTCAGCATTTACCCGCCAGATTATTTCAAAATTAAAGTAATTAGGCTTTTTTATTTGATAATTTATAATGCTGTTTTCAATTGTAGTAACGATGATGTAGTGCTGTAATTGGGAAGTTAATTTTTTTTAAAGACCATGGATTACAAAACGATGTAAAAACCATATTAAAAGTTTGTTGAATTTGTGAAAAAGTGATCAAACTTACTCACCTCAAGTCAAATTATTCGTCCACAAAAAAATTGCCAACGTAACAACGCGTCTTCGGATTGCACACTGACGTGGTCAAGCACTGGCTCGGTGAATTTCCCGTCCCGAGTTGGGAAAGCCAACTTGTCGCGCGATGTTACCAGAGCTGAGGATCTATTAAATATGTGCCCCGCGCCACAGCTCTGTGATGATCTGATGAAATGAGGTTCGTTCCGGTCGACGGCCTAGGGGACTCTGGTTAACATTCCGTCACACACGATGGCGAGGCTGTAGGCCGCCTCGCACACCTTAATTAAATTACAAATAAAACACTTACGATGCTTGTGGAGTTATTTAATCCTTGCGACGCCTTAGTGAATACATACAACTTTAGTACAAAACACAAAACACATGGCATTAACGGCTTGGAACGGCGAGCGACCACGTGGCTTTACAATGTGGAACGCGAATGCACTTAACAATTCTCCGATAAGAAACACGTCGCTCTCCCCTCGGTGCTTTAACAAATAAACAATGATTCGGTTTGTGAAGTCTATGCCAATGAGTATGAGTTCACCTGAAGATGTCCGCACTCATGGCCTTTGCGGAGCGAGAGACTTACATGTCTGGATGCGTTGAAGTGCTGAAGAGAACTGGGGGAAGTGTGCGCCGGCTTCCGCCACCTGATCGCAGCGATGCCACGCGGCGAAACGACGAAGCACAATATACACTAAAAAATGATTATGAGATGAAAGTGACATGAATTAAATTAACCTAAGACAGCATAATTTTTCCTTATACAAATACACAATAAAAATGATTATATTAATTCTAAATGTTTCCATTGTACCATCCATATTACAATGTCAAATGTCCCTGGCTGTGTCGACTGTCTTCCATGAGGACAATTATGCTATTAATTATATACACTGAATAAATAACACTGAATAATACTCTAATGCAATACACTGATGCTATTAATAACACGGAATAAATTAGAAACACTGATGCAATTACACTGATGATATTATGCGCTCTCTCACTCGTGCCCACAAGCCTGTCGGTGTGGCATGTCTGGTGCAGTGGACATGACTGCGGCAGTCAGAGTGGGCACAACGGAGCTCGTGAACGCGAGGTTCACGTCAACACTATCTCCAATGCATTCTTTTGTCGCTACTAGGCCACCTGAGTTATACAGGATAGTGGTTAGTAGTTTATATAGTTAAATTATTTAGGTGCAGATTAAGGGCACCAGAGGTTGATGCTTTAGGAATAAGCAAATACTCGTAATCTCCGTTATTTAACACACCAGAATTTTATTGATAAGAAGGTCACATAGTTATTACACAGACTGGCGAGACTGAGCCCCCCTGCAAGCCGTTTGCCTGAAGGGCTGAATACTATGCGTCGGGGAAGGTTGTTGAAGGGAGACGTTTCTCTACTTATCTGTGACTGCGGCTTTTGGTGAGTTGTTTTCGTTGGTACGTGAGGCATGATGAGTTGGGTGGCCCTGGTTCAGGCCCTCGGACTGGCTCTCGTTGGCGTGCTGTACTAAGTTGGTTTTTTCCTGCGGCCATGACAGTCTCTCTCTGAAATCCGGGATGAGTTTCCCGTGACTTGTATTTTCCCTGCGACCCCGGCTGGCATTCCTGGTTGGAGAGTGCGTCCTCCTAGTCCTGCTTCCGGCCCGCATTTCTGCATTCCTCACCATGGAAACTGCCACTACGTTTTCAGAAATGAACTCATAAGTTCTCGGTACTTTTACTGGGTTTGTCTCAGGAATAGACTCATATTCTCGGGACTGTTCTCGTCACACGATTGTTTACTCCCGTTTCGGCTTCCTCCGTTTCGGTTGCATCTAGCTCATCTCGCGACTGTACCGCCGAAAAACTCCCGTCTCGGTTGAACAACTGACTGCAAACAACTGTTTGTACATTACCCCCTGAGCCAGATCCGAACTCCGGCCCGATGATACGAGTGCCTCTCGCCTAGCTGCCTTCTCTGTCTCGCATCGCGGCTGCCGAACAACTCCTTGTCCACGACTGATCACGACTGCTAGACCACAACTGACTGATCACAACCGTCTGACAACAACTGCTCTCGTTTCTTCGCTGCTCCTGAATTTAACCCGTCTCCCGATATATTCAAATTGGTTGTCAGCAGATTCTTCGAGAGCGAAATTGGGAAAGCCCCTGTGTACCTAGCGCGGTTTTTTGGGTAGGATTTCGTGTCTCGTCAGCTGCGCACGCGCTACAACTATGTCGTGGAGGGAGGGGTGTGCCAAGCGTCTCGAGGGTTCCTGTAAGCTGTGTCGGCAGTAATTCTCGGCGGGGGTTACCCTGTTTCCTACGTAGAGAGCTTGTATCAGCTAATTTTCGGGACCTTCCCTGTTTTTCTTTCGCTTCGGTTCTTCCCTGTGTATCCTTATACGACGGGACTTCCCCGAGGATAATTCCTCCCAGGGTGTGAATACAGCGCAATCCCCACCCCCCTGTACCCGTCACTTGGTTACAAATAACTAGAACATGATAATGAAACATTTCTGAGTGATTGTCGCTTAACTTGCATCCCACTCTAATTTAACACATCCACATTCCATTCAATGAGTACATCAACATTTAAAATTGTTTACGATTTTGGGGTGTCGGTGAGGCCATCTTTGGCCTTTTACGCAACTGCGGCAAGCAACCGTGTTTATGATTGGTTATGTCAGGTGACAATCACCATTGCAAGAAGCACAACGAGCTTCACTTCATCTGAAGGGATGTTTGTACCGTGAAAAACTGATAGTAATACCGATCCAAACCTTAAGAGTTATGTTGTTTCCCACTAAGAAATTAGCTATGTTTGTTTACAGAGTAAAATACGTAACATGCAAACTGAGAAAATTTCAGATGGGTATAAAATTATGAATTTTAAAATTTCCCTGATATTTCCAGGTCTGTGGCCCTGCCACTGAAGCCACATCTTCGCCCTTGATTTTTGACCATAAGCTCTCTTCCTCTACTAGAAGTCGTGCAACCAGGTCATCGAGATTTGTTTGCTAGGTTCGGCCGATTCCCACTATGTCACGAACTGACTATATTTACATACAATGACATCAATATTTTTGTGATTGTAAACTTTTCAGACACTTCTTCTCCGGCCTGTTTAAGCAAGACATATTTCCTGAATTTTTGACAAGTAAACAAACATGTCAGAACCCTCCTCATATCTGAACTAGAAGAAGCGCTGCTCGAGTACACTTGTACTTGACAGCTGCCCATATATACTAAGTAACTTTTTTCACATCTCGGTTGCAGTGGTGCATCATTGCAGCTTCACTCAAACATGTAACAATGAGACGAGTGCTTTTGCATCCTTTTTTTGCCACACGCCTTGATTTGTCTCTGGTTTAATTTCAGTTCCATCCACAATTAAAAAATAGATTCATCCTTCGCAGCAACACCGATACCTTGGACGTCCACAAGTTTCAGTTCCTCTAACTTGATTGCTCCCACAGTACTTAACCCTAATTACTCCACATTTCTCTGGAGACAACGAACCCCGCCAATAAGTTGTTGACAAAAGCGTCTGAAACATTACCACACCCCGGTACCGCTACACCACAGATGCCTATCACGACGCAACTAACCTCTCATTGCCGCTGTAAAAACATCACTGCAACATTATTATAAGCTTACTGGGCAAATAACCTGTTATAGAATTTGAACAAAATATGCAGTGGCAAGAGATTCACTAGACGTTTACTTACATAAAAAACCGTTACACTCACGTTCCTCCATTTTTTAAACAACTCATTTTCTATTTCAGTGTAACCAATAAAACAACTGTACAGAAAACAAACTATGTTATTGCCGATAACAGAAATGCAACCACATTCGTCCCTAACTACATCTCTACTCACCCTGCTTCTATCTCCGCACCTCCACGGACAGAAAGACGAGTCGCAGAGATACAGAAGAGGGGCTCCAGCCGTTAAAATATCCCGTGAAGAGAGTAACAGCTCTCAGGCTCAAGAGGTTTGGCATTCATATTGTGCCATGTTGCACATCAATTTTTAATGCCTAGTTGGTTTTTCGTAATTAATCGTGTAACATTTTACAGTAATACTTAATTAGCCTGGTGCATTACTAATAGCATTCCTTCCTGATTTTATTTAGCTCTTTGTTAAATGCCCTTTCCTTGTGGTGCCATATATGCAGCCAGCTCACTACAGTTCATTTATGTTGCAACATCTGGTTTAATCTAAGGCAGCATACGATTGGTTACTCGATTATAATGAACTGTAGTAAAATAGAATCATAATAATAAAAAAATAAAGTAAATTCTTTTCATAACATTGCTAGGTTTGCTTAAAGCATAATACTACATTTTTAATATTTGTCAGTTTCCCCACACTTTTAATTAGCCTCTTATATATAATATTCTATGCATCATGTATTAGCTAAACTTTGGTTGAATCATTCTTGAACATGCTTTCAATGAAATTTTAATTTGGACACTTTTGAATTCTCAAAGTTAATATGGTTATGTGAATTATCTATGCATTTAACTATTTTCAGAATTCTGTAAATGATTTTATTGCAAATATGTAACAACTATAAAAAAAACTTAGCATGTCTCCATTTACATGAAACAAAACAAATGAAGTGGTCGGAGCCATATCAACATGCAAACTGTGCAAGCACGATAACACCAGTAACTAAGGAATGTTTCAGAAACAATAAGATTTATAATAGCATACTGCTACTGGCCAGTTATCGGTCTCCAACAAGCCAACATTTTGTAGACCTATCTCGCAGTATTATGCATGGCTACCAAGTACTGCCACATAACCCAAGCGTTGCAGCACTGATCACCAAGAGGTTAATAATATTAAAGTTAAAAAAAAAAATTATTCACGTGGCATTGCAAACTCACTCCTCCCTGCGTAATCATATAGTTATACTGTAATTGTACAGCAAATTACCAAGTCCTTCTGTTAAATGAATTAAGTCTATTCAGTTTCTTCACACTTTTTGAATAAAAACTTTGAAAAATCACCTCGTATATGTTTAGTTATTTCCTAAATTTGTAGTGTATCACAAGCGTTTTATACCTATGTTAACACGAAAGTATTTTACTTTTCGTTAAATTGAAGTTTTACCTGTATTTTATTTATAAATTGTAATATTTTGTTTATAATAAATATGAATAAAAACAGTGAGAAAACTCATGTGTTGGTAGCACCTAGTAAGAAAAGAGTTCTCGTATAAAATATTGTTACAACTGAGTGCATATGAATTAAGTGCGTTGTCCTTTGGTGTAAATTTTGTAGACTTAGTTACACCTAGTTGAAGTGGAGGAATATCCTGGAAGTAGAACTTTAGCAGGGCTTCAGAAAAGTGTGAAGTAACAGTAACTGGATTATAATTCATATTTTTACATTGCATCTATAATTTCGCTAATCTAAATGAGTACACTAGCTTCATATGTGGTCAGGACGAACCCCTCTTTAGCTTAAGGTTTGCAAAGGTAACTTTAAAGGACTCAAAAGTATAAAACTTGAAGTTATAAATAAACAACCAATATGGTACCACCACACTTCCTGCAACAGTAAATTCAACTATCCTCTCTATAGGCTGTTCATGATAAAGTGAGCATTTCTGACACCCTAATTACTTTTTAATTCAGCCATTTTTTTAAATCCTTTAAACACTTTTTTTTTAAAAGAAAGTTTGGCATGTAAGTAATCAACAATGTGTAGATTCCACCACACTTTGAAGATTATATCTTGGGCTAAAATAAAATATATTTATTTAATTGACCAATATCTCAAATGAGAGGGCTTTCAAACATGGTCACTTTACACTGAATAACCTATATGTACTTACTTGTTTTGCACTGTCAGCACACCTAACTGCTCCTCTACTAACGATTTCTACAAGAACGGCAATAAGTACTCTAACAAGCTGAAATTTACTTGCAGGGTTAAGGATGTAAAATAAAATTTTTTCAACATATGCCATCTTTATTTACATAACTATCACAGACAAATATCCAACTTAGAAGTCAGCCCTTCATTAAATTAGTGTTTTTTTTTTTTAAACAAACACATTGCATTTTGTGCACATTAAATACATATTTTTTATATTACAATTATTTTTAAATACAACTTTGGTATTAATACGTAAACACATTACATATACATAATTGTATACAATTCACACAAATAAAACTTTAATATTTTGCGAAAGAATCAATAATGCTGGAATATAATGGTGAGCAAATGAAATTCAACATAAATCCACTACCCAGCACAAACAACACTGAACAGCGACATATTCTTTACTAAAAATTCTGTAGGAAGATACTAGGGTATAAATACAACAGTTACGGTTTTGATTAATTTTATATAGACAAGAAAACAATATTTTGCAATCTACACTAATTCCTGCCTGAAGTAAATATAACATACATGCAGAAACAAAAACCTTCCAGATAAATGATTTACAAAAGAATATGAACTACATACAGCTTACACACTACTTGCCACTTAGTGACTCAGAACAAAAGACCTTTTAACACAATTTATATTCTGCAATACTGATATTTGATACAAACTTTTACATTTAGAACAATGAGATTACCTCATGTTTTTCTAGCACTGAATACAAAAATAAAGTGCATATGATTTTCAAGATTTTTTTAAAAGTTATATACAGATGTTTTATTGAAGAACCAACAGTCACTTCCAAATATTTATTTGTGTATCATCTACTGAAAAATCTTTGGAAGCATTTACCCATTTCTATATCATCCCATTATATGGAAAAAATATCAGTGCTTTTAATGTTACTTTTGTAATTTCTTTAATAGATACCATGGAGATGTCCTACATGCTAACATATCCTACAACTTATAGACTAGTAGGGTCCTCATGGGTACTGAACCCCACTCCACCTTAGTTTTAAGGTGACAAGCTTACTATCTCTGTGCTATTGTAACTCCCATTACACAATGCAGATACAGTGGATTCTCTATTAATCATTTCTCAGGGGAATGATAAAAAAAAAATTTAATTTCATGTGGACTTTCAATGGATGAGGTCTTGAAATGCAGATAAATCGAAAATGAGACAACATGGATGCAGGTTTTCAATTCATCTGGGTTCAGTATAAAGAGGTTCCACAGAACTTGGTAAATGGTAGTTCAAAGTTAACAATTAAACATGTTGTCTTTGCTGGTGTGAAGTACTCAATGTTGAAAAAATATAGAAAACCGCAAACTACAAAAAATAAAAGGAAATTATTACATCACTGTTTTCAGATCTGACGGTAACACAGATGTGGCCAAACGATTGACAAATGTCCACAGTTCAACATCTTATGGCTGGTTACGACTATATTCCACTCAATCTTTAACCACATTCAATTCTTACACAGATATAAATTATATCACAGCTGAGGTCATACACTGATGAATCCTAGCACACAGCCAAGGAGATGTGTGAACAATCCACTTTTAAAATTTTCATTAAAGTTGTTTGTGTTTTCACGGACAAGAGACTTTCTAAACATTAATAACATAAGAAAAGTTATGTGTTTTCCATATTTATGCAATTTAGATGTGAGGTGCCATGAATAAACTGGCTTTTTATTTTTATAAATATCTTGCCTTAATGTTTAGTCCCCATTGACCTTCACGAAACCTCCCTAGTTGTTACATGGGTCTCATTGTAAAAAGTTGCATATCTTTTATTTTTTAAAAAACTATGGAATATTTCAATATGTAGTTTTTTTTAGGCTAGAAATGAAAGTAGATATTTTGTTGCCCACCATACATTTTGTTATCGAAATAAATGTGGTTCAAAAAGGTCAAATTCACTGTAAGTAGCTCCCTCTCTGTTTACGACATATATTCTTCCGTAAAATAGTGTTTTAAACTATAGCGACAATACTGCATTTTTCCTAAATTAGATTGATGTGTTAAAACCCTTTCATCGCTGCTTAAAATTCTGAGCAAACAGCACAAACGGAAAGCTTGTTTATGCCATTCTCCAACACTATCGCAATAATTCCTTATTGCCGAATGTGACCTTGAGGCGTTTAATATTATTTAGTAGGGATTTCCCTTACCTCTTCCGCTCATGTTATCAAAGGTCCCAGCACAGCCCAGCAAGCAGCAGCACACTTTGCTGGGAGGCAAAATGTCCTACATCTTAAATATACTGACCATCCTATCTCCGAGGTGCCAATTCTATTTAAAAAAAAAAAAAAATGGGGGTGTTTATTTAGAATAAATGCACTAATCTGATGTATGTGTGTGTAATTAGTAATTACAAATTGTTGTCCATAATAACTAAAAAAAATTATGTCTGCAATACAAGTACTATTAAAACGTTAAATAAACGTGCCCGACTTATAAATGTTAACTTTCAACCTTTGCAATTCTATGAATACCGGTAATACCAATAATGGACACTATAGGGAAAGAAGTTAAATTGTTGTATGATTCCTTCTCTTTGAACTTGCACTGGTAATGACTATCCAAAACCAGTTTGATGTTTTTTATTCTTTTACACTTCCCTATAGACCAGCCTTGCTATAGAATACATTATGCAACATCATTCCAAGAAAGAGTATTTTATGTCCACAGAAAGTCAACAGCAACACTGCCAATCCTAACCATTACATGGGTGAACCTTTTTTACTTACCAAATTATGAATCACAGGAAATATTTTTACATCTGCTGTAATATATTTCAATCAACGAAGATTGTTCCAGCATGACCTTATTAATATAGACAAAATGACTACCTTATTTTATTAACATTATTATTTTTCACTCAAATTTAATTTTGTATCTATTGTATTTATTGCCTATTGCATTTATTAAAGATAAATAATGTTGTCACATTAAAAGCAACAAACTTTGATACAAGTGCACCACCCACTTGTCCTGATAACAGTGATTCAACATGGATAGCAGAATGTAATGGTCCAAAACAAAGCCAAGCAACCATTCAAATAGTATGGTTATTCCTGGGGAACGAATACTGCTAAAAAAAATTAGAGATCTGAGTAACATTAATAAAGTTATACGACCCTTGAATGACCATAAGGATGATGAAGTGCCTGTAGCATGTAAACAAAGTTCTCATTCAGTTAGGTTTAGTGACATACAGTATAAAGAAGATCAAATTAACCAACACAAATTAGGCTACAGGAGCTTTCTACTTTAAATGGTAAGATTATATACTGTGTATCATATAAGAAGGCCACATTCTTAACAGTTGACAATCACCGCGCCTTTTCGTTTATGTATCCATTTGCCATCAACTGGTGTGTCAAGTATAGGCTTTGATGCTCCGAGTCAGCGCGTTCAGGAGGTGCTGCTACGTGTGGTAATTGGGGAACTGCTTGGGTGGCGCTGCATTCGTAAACGGAGCTTGGTGGACGTGTGTAGGGTCGTTCATAAACGCTGTACACGAAATATATGTTACTTTAAAAATTATACAGAGCTCGCAGGGAAAATAAAACCATTTGTATATGCGCGTAAATACGTTATTTTAAACAACAAAACTATAATATGTTTCTAGGTGTAGTTCGGGATACGGATAACAGATAGCGTGGAAGGGCGTGTTGTAACAGATGGTGCACCTGCACCTCGCAAGATGGCAGCACATGGTTGGAGAGTCTGGGAACTTGAAAAAGGTTTCGATTTTTTGTTACATTTGGATACGGATCGTTTTATCGTGCATCTCATTTTGAACACCTATACATTACTATATTATCACAAAGTTTCGTTTCTAAAACTAAAAACTGCTATTTTATGACCACGTAAAATAAACTGTATTAATTAATCTACAAACTCTTTCTTATCCACATATTTTCTGCTTCTCTGATTTGCATTGGCACTACTCTCAGAATAGCCAACGTAATATTAATTTCCGTTTGTTCGTGCATCAGCTGATACAGGATTTTGTGAATGGCACGTTGTTTGTTTTGAATACGTCAATGCCACTCGCTGACTGTCAGAATGTGGCCTTCTTATATGAAATGAACTATATTAAAATCAAAGAATCTGTTAAGCAACACAAAACAAGAAAATGCTGCAATTATTGACTTCATTAAGCATTTTTATAGTGGTTTTTTGCTTAATGTGTAAAAAAATTAAAGGGTTTTAATTATGGACGAGTCAGTTCTGGTTACCAGTTTTTGGTTCTGCTGTGATTGAAACAGTAAACACATTGGTTACATACATAGGAGTACATGAAACAGGAAACAAATTACCTACCACCAAGTTCCTCAAGTAGAAAACCAACCAAAAACTGTAGGTTACAGATTTACTCATGTGCTATATTATTGGATAAAGCACTTTCTACTAGTTAGTAAACTCGTGCAAAATCATTTAAGTTTCTTTCTTAGGCATGCATAAAAATAATTTTAACTTATTTAGTATTTTAGCAGTGTATTTCTCTTTGAAACCAGTCTCACTTAATATATATGGAAAACCTGCAACTGTTACAAAATGATATCAGGAAAAAAAAAAAAATCTATATCCGGCACAGAACTTCTTGGCAGTTCAGTCTCATCCAATAGGCAAGCGTTACTAAGCCCTGTTGACACATCTATCAAGCATCCATCGCTTCACAGTACGTGTGTTGTGAAATCTGAATTTAGTAACATAAATTACAATTCTATGCACAAAGAAACATTTGTAAGTAGTAAGAGACATACATACTCCATAAACCTAAAAATTTAAGTTGGTAATAAAAGTGATTTGATACTTTTACAGACTAGCAACATTTATTAAATGTAAATTTAATAACTGTCATTTACTTACAGTTGCGTGTAGCACAAAAACTTTGTTGATGTAGCTTAAAATGGCAGCAGAAGCTCCTCTTTCCTGTTCGCACATATTATGTAATTTCTTTATTTTAAAAAAAGCCATGGAATATGTTGTAACCATCATGCTTAGCTGCAGTAATTTGCTTTGTTGTCAGACTCTTCCCCTTTATCGTAAAATTCAAACAGTTCCCAGAAAATATTCTTTGATGAAGTCATCAAAAACCATAACTCATTTCTTGACTTTTTTTTGCAACACAAATATTAAATTTGACGCAGATGCAATGTTGCTCTTTCATTCCTTGCATATCCATCGCACTGTACGTTTACCGACATCAAAAGCCACTGCTGTCAAACTATTAATATTGTTTAAAATTAGTACTTTCGCTAAATTATTAGCTTAATAATCTAGTTAAAAAATTAATGCACACTTAACGATTATAGACCACCATTGTTTACTTAGCAACAATATTTTAAGCAAAAACTACACACAGGCAACTGAAAAACAATGAGAAACTTTCAAAGCCAGTCACAGAACCAAAACACAGAACACAGCAGGCACCAACACTGGGTGGAATGAGCAGCTGTGCTACATATTATCTTGTGTCAACTAAAGTTGAACTCGCAACAATCCGCCGCATCCGTCAGTCGCCCATCCGTCCAGCGGTCACGTGATCTTCAACCAATTCCTGGACAACTTTTTTAATATCCATCCATCAATCAAAAATTCACCAAACTGTAACTTTCAACGGACAGACCGATGAGCCATCGCCTTCTGACAACATTCCTTAACTACGCTTTTTGAAATAAAATGCAATCTGTGTTTATTTATCTGTGGTGCAAAATTCAGGAATTTTAAATGCAAAAAATTTCCGTATAAATTCTTTTCCTGTGAAAAAATTATTTCACCCAAATATTTCTCTCTTGAAAAGGTATTTCCAACCAAAATATATCTCCAACTTAAGAAAGATCATAAATCAAGAAGTTAAGTTGCCACACTGAAATTTTACTGTACAGAAGAATTGACGGACGACTGATGCGACGGATGGTTGAGAATCCAGCTTAAGCACGAGTCATACTTCATTACTGCCAGCTTTCAAAGAAAGGCATACACATTTAGATATACCTACAAAATATGGTTCCCTGTTGAGGGAAGAACAAAGAAAATCCTCTATTCTGAAAAATAGTTGAGAGTTTATGCCAATTGCCACACACACTCATTAATTATTTAAAACACGAACGCATAAAGCTACAGACATACGATTTTCACCTACGTATTCAGCAAAATGAGCCTCTTGCAAAAAGTGACCTAACTTTAATAAAATATTTCGCAATTTTTTTTGCGCATCCAAGAAATATGTTGCTCCACTTGGTGAGGCCACTTTAACACTGTGAACTAGGCAACATCGCACAGCCGTGATAGGCTACTGGTACCAGCTCGAGGGAGGAGCAAGTCAGATCGCCCAATCTTAAGCAGCCAAGAAGTTCTGTGCCTGGTATAGAAACAATAACTGAATTTTAATCGGTATCAAATTGAGAAACGGAAGAATAATAAAACTGACCCATCCCTAAAGTTAAGAGCTACCTTTACACATTCAAAACAAACTCCATGTATAGGCATCCTGTAAATTTTACATAGCACATGAAGAAGATGAAAAGATATGGGCAGCTCTTAACATTGAAGTCTTGCAAGTACAGCATACAAAGTTATTTCACTTGAAGACATGGACACTTTCAAATACACTAAAACCAACAGTTTAATGCACACATTATGCTTACTTTCATGTAAATGTGACAATGAAAATTGCAGCAGTTCATAAAAAACATTCGCATAGCAGATATGAAACTGCACAGTAGACTTGTCAGATATACTAGGTACAGTAAGAGGACACAGGTGGTCTTACATTTGGGAACTTTCAACAACCCTCTCATCAACTTCAGACTAATCTCTCATCCCTCACTTGCTTGTACCAGGTCATAATTACTAAAAAACAGAAAAAGAAAATATGGTTGGAGCTTGACTACATAAAGCCTAATTTCGTAAACATTGAAGTTACTGACATGCTGAACATGATTCTGAAGCATGTTAGCACACTGTTAATATTTATCAGCCAGAAATTTGTTTAATAAGGCGATCACCAAGAAATTACAGAGAATGTTTTACTCACTGCACAAAAACAGTTACCTCACCACATACTGAGAGAGCCTAGCCTGTAACTGGTATCAAACTCCTTGCAACTTCAACACAAGTTACTGGTAAGCTTAAACTAACACACTGCTGACTATTAAAAATATCAGGTTTCTGTATTTTAACAAGATATTAACTGAATACCAAACAATAACGAAAATATACACACATGGAAAAACAAAATTTAAGCACAGAAAAATTAAGGCTCTTTAAAATGTACTAGTAACTCCGGCATTACGGCTTCAAAGATCCCCTTAAAATTTTTCCTGTCTAAAAATGCAGATGTTGTGGCCAAAACACATTATTAGTGCTGCTATGTGCAAAACAAACATTAACTTGATGTTTCTCCACAAGCTATTAAAATGTACATTAAAAATACATAAGAAAAACTTACTGTAATAATGCAAAAAAAGTTTTATTTCCTCCCAGTACTCAGAATGAGAACACAAGCATGAAATACAATGGCCAACTGTACACTTACACCCATGTTATTGCTTATGCACCTAAATCAAGCTGTTACAAGCCACACTCCCCTTCAGAATCATTCTCAAATCACTGAATTCACACATATGGTTAACCACTGTTTTCTGTTGCTATGGATCACATCTACTAACAAAATCAGAATCAATAATAAATTATGTACAACTGTAGACTGCAATCAATTAAGTTTATTTTACCAATAAAGTCAAGCCTCAAATAATGTGAATCCAAATTAAGCTCAACTGTTTGGAAATTCATTTTTTTCTGAAAATGATTTTTTAAGCAATGCAAGAAAACGACAACACACACACACACACACAATGCATTTTTATTGGCTAAATACTGAGAATATCATAGGTCAGCATTTGAAAATTATTCCACCATCAGACCAGTCACTTTTGGTCTGAGAAACATTGAACACATGCTTTGCATTAGTTCAAATAAATTGACCGTAGTTTTTGTGGTAAACCTTAGATTTTGTGATGCATTCACAGTCCAACCAAACGACAAACATCAGCTTAACTAACATTGATATGGAAGCACGAAAATTAAGTTTGTGAATAAAGGCACCATTACAAAAACAAATAAAACGATTTCGAAACTTTCCGAGATTTTTTGATTTTATGCAGTTTCACGCACATTATTCCACAGCAGACACGAAACAGTTACGAGATGAGCCATATAGATTATGAGAACGGGGTCGCAGTATTCCCCTAGTTAATCATTAATTAACATGCAAAATTGCCACCACTCATCATCCTACCCCTCTCCGCCAGACTGCCTCATCGCAAGGCTGCTAACACCAATCAAAACAAGGAATACTCCAAACATCAGTACGAATCCTGTTACATCTGCTCTCTCACACCAAACTACGCCAAAAAATTAATAGTCAACCTCATTTCCAGAATGTACTTGAAAAGAAAAACCACAATAGAACACCTACCAGCCTTTATCACTGTTGCCCAACTCAAATGAAACTAACTTTTTTGCAAAAGAAAAATCACAGCAAATATACATAAAATTACTACTCTGCAGAAAAATATAAAATATTTAATACATAACTTATATTTCATCACAAAAAAAATCCTCTCTACCACACAACTGTCTGCCTCATTAAAATTTCAAAATGTTTTTGCATTTTGATCCACAAAACAGTATCCTAACTGCAAAATTTGTACATAAATATAGATTTCTGTAAAGCCTATTGATAAAATAAACATTGCAGATTTTTATATGCACCAAAATGATTAAGCTTCAGACATCTGAAACTGACTATTCCACCATGAAACTACATCCAAACTCCACACCAGCAACACTTGAATGAGAAATAGAAAACACATTCTTCAATTTGTGCACTGCATAAATTACAGACACAAGTTACAATGCCTGGTTTAAAATATATACACACCAATCCAAAGTACATACTACATCTAATTTAATAACAGCGAAAGCAGGATTTTCACAGCCCCGACTTCATGCTTACTGAATTCACTGAACACAAATTGACATAGTGGATGAATTTTGAAGAACAAAATAGTCACATTATTCAAGGATTGGATCTGTGAATGACTAACACTGCAGTTTGTCCTCTCTCTGAAATATCTGCCAGGGAACTTTTATTTTATTACCTAAACTGTAGCATTTACACTTAAAAATTAAACTAAAGTAAACATAAACTTTATTTCATGAATTGCATTCATTAGAAAGAAATAACAGTCAAGGACAAAATATGACAATACAGTTATTATTTTACATTAAGTACAGCCCAATTAAGTAAAATGTATTGCAAGGCTAATGTGTAAATCTTCATCAAATCCAACCAGATCATTAATTTCCCCAACAAAAAACAAACAATCCTTAGTCAAAAGTTTGATATAATAAATACTATCTATTAAAATGTACAAAACAATGTTTCAATAGCAACTGCATTGGCTGAGCAATACAACTTAGAACTGCTGATTAAGCACAAAAAATCTTCAACTACAGTGCAAACCTTCAGAGAAATTCTGGAATTAGTTTTAAAACAATGTTGCATTAGGATAGAAGACATGAATGAGTGAAATATACGAGCAATTATAGCCAAAACACTCAACAGGAAACTACCATACTCAAACCAGTTATCTAATTTCAATAACATTACAATTAACCTGCATATTTATCCCAAACATTTTCTGACAAATCCAATGAATTAATATAATTACAATTACAGTATTAACAGGTGTAAAATGTTTCTACCTTTGATATTCACAAACTTTCTTTGGAAAAAAGAAAGCAGATCCCATAACAGAACAAAGTAATGATACCCTCTACAAAGCAAATAGTTACATATCATCATTAATTAATTTTTGAACTGCAGCATTGTAAACACACAATTCAATATAATAAAGAAATAAACTATACCCAACTAAAAAACCACAAATGAAGTCAAGAGTTATCCCACTATTAATAATAATCTTCATCAAAACCCCTACCAAAACACACTATTAACTGCAGCATTTATCGAGTGGTAATGACTTTCCGTGAGGCCAGCCTTACAAACAGTGACACTGTAAATAAAAAAACCAATTCAGCAGAAAAATTACAATTTCATATAGTACTTGTAATCTCCAATAACACAGTACAATGACCATACCCTCAAACACAATCTAAATATGTATATGACATTAGCACATCACTCAACTGTTATGAGTAATGATACAAATGTTAGAATTGGCAATGCAGGGTCCTAAGTGTACAGCAAAGAGGCTTGAACACATTTGCTGCTGAAACTTAGAACCAAAATTTTATTGATATAAAATCTTTAATTTAGTGTTCCATAATTAATTAATACTGAATTACAATATAATTTCTGGACACTACAGGGTACTAAATACAAAAATGCTCATAAATCAGCCACATTGTGTTCAGGTGATACTGCCTCCATGCTGCCTGAAGCTTATAAGCATAACCAGAAGCTAAATGTTTTTAGAGAAAGATAGATTACACACTAATAAGCTTCCAGATTTCATGCTCTGGTTCCTTAGGCCAAGACTAACAGGTCTTTTGAGATAATGAAGATCACACGGCATGGCATAACCACAGTGAGAATTAAGCACAGCTCGAAAATATCCACTAAGATTCAGTGGGTAACGGGTGTGCAAGTTTTGATCATGTATATCACAGTGTCAAATTACCATACTACAGACACCATCTCAGCAATAGGAATCAGAAATTTGATCTTAAACAAAAACAATGAATGAAAATTGCAAGATGAGTTTATGTAACAATGACTTGCAATTTACATATTTACATGGTCAGCTGTTACAACTGTTTGACGTTACAACACCTCACTACACACACACTAGCACAAAGGTAATGACAGGAATATGCAACCACACTGGCACTGTCCCTCCCTCCCTTCCTTCTGTTATAATATTACTTTATTAGTCAAATACCTATTTTTTAAGAAGTTAAAGTTACCAAATTATTGAAATATTACATCACGGACAAAACAAGTACATATATTAGCTAAATTCATGACAGCGGTGTTAATTTTTTTGCCTTTGTTTCTGTGGTTATGTTTTACTTCACTAAAGAAATCCTGACATTTACAGTTTTCATCGCCAGAATCAGAACTCTGGCTACATCAATGGACATGCATGCTGAAATTTTCCAATACATTAACTTTTCACCCACACAAAATAAGTACGGAAACTGATGTAATTCTTCAGCTTATTGATAGTGCCTGTTTCGCATACTTTAGCGCTACACTAGAAGGCACATAAATAATTTTTCCAGGTTTTCTGTCATAAAAAAGATTTTGTAATAACTTTACGATAAGCAGTATGTATGCAATCCACATTGATGCCATAACCAAACAGATGTCCAGCTTTTAGCAGTTCCTGAAATTAGTTACCTCCAATAATAGCTTAAAAACATTACTTTTTTTCTAAACACACAATTTAAACTTTATTTTATATCTTATGCAACAAAACACGCGTAGATTAGAATGACAGCTTAGGGTCACAAAAACCACCTATATTTTCTTTTTCACCTGCTATATAAAAAAAAGATTGCATTAACTTGGTAGTGAATAGGTTTACACATCCCTAAAATACACCAGTTCACATGCACCCAGGATGTAGGCTGCAATAAACCTCTTTTGTGATGAAGCAAAAAAGGAGTACGATACTCTTGAAGCTGCACAGTGGCAAAAATAAGCCAATTTTGGAAAACATACAATAAACTGAAAAAGCCAAATAAACTCCTGTAGTCCATAAAAATTAGCCAGTTTACCACATTTAGAATTTTGGTTTTCTCTTAAGTTTTAACATACGGTACACGCAGTCAGTTTGAAAATTTTTTGCAAGTGTAAAACAATTCATGAATTTACAAGTCAAAGACTTTTCTCTTTGATTTAATGCAAACTAGGTGTATTCACACACATGATAAACAACAGTTTAGGGTAAAGTTGTGCAAATGGAACAGTTTGCTATAAGGAACTGTAAGCCTAACAAAATCCCATTTAAACAAAATGGGCAATAATGCAAAAGAGCAAGTAGGTAAGACGTTGGTTGTCCCATGTAACACATCATTCATACTGCTGAATGCCCATAGAGTCACCTCCAGTAGTCTTACTGTGCTTACTGTCCTTGAATGGCCTCAAATCACTATTGTAGTTTGTCAACAACTTGATGCACGGTTCCTGAATTAGTGGATTGGGAGAGGCAAGCTCTTACAAGGCCACTACAATCACCTGATCTTGCTTGATCTCGCCCCCACCTAACTTATATTTTTGGGCCCACATTAATTGTTTGTGTATGCAACACCTGTTGACACCTAGACAAACTGACTACTCAGATATGATACAACCAACCCAACTACCTTCAAATGTGTACATTGCAACATGCAGAAGCACTGCACTGCCTGTGGGGCTAATGGCTGGTGACATTTTCAACAGACACTGTAAGCGTACTGCCTTCTAACTATGTGCGTGTACAGCAATAAACGGTAACGTGCCTGCACTTTGTTTAGATAACTATCCTGGTTGCTTACCTGCCTCTGCACACTGCCATTGCCAATATGTACCAACTGCTACACAAGATCTTATAATACTATTGGCTCCTCCTAGAAAAATGTTTCCTTTGCACCTTTTATACCTTACCCTGGTGTTTATAAAAATTTATTTCCACACAGCCAGTTTAAGACTGGTTATGTTATTTTGAATGTCAGATTGTACACTGCAATTTACACATCTTTTAATTAACATAAAGCACTTAAAAAATATTCTTAATCTGCACAAAATATCAGAAATAATGACCAAAGAATTATTGCTGAATAAGCAAAAAAAAAACCACATCCATGACCAGTATTTATGATTTCCATAAATTCTCTCTACTCCTATTTTGACTATACAACCATCAGTTCACATGGCCATCATCTTTAAACATTGTAACATACGTAGAAATTAAGTAAGACACACGTAACTAAACAATTGTGAATACTTACACACAATGTAGACCAAATAAAATAAAAACTAATTAAACACCAAAGACACAGATGTATGAGATTTGGGGGGCCAACATGTCCAAATTTATAAGAAAGAAATTCAAGCTAAAAAAAACCTTGTGTAACTTACAGTTAAAAGTGGTTAAATGAATTCACATGCACATATACAATATCATATTTTTGTTAGATTCAAAATTTTAATAAAAAATATATAAATAAAAATTAAATATCAGATCTATCTGAAAATAGAGGATGTCTCCCCAATACTGGGGAGAAGGTGATCATGGTTATAAACATACAGTTTACAAACACAGCTTGCATAAAACATTTACAGATTTGAAAGATACTCTCTCATCCCTATGACAATTAAGTGAATTGTTCCAAAGATAATGTTAGCAAGCCTTACAAATAATGGTAGCATTACCACATTAGATTTTATGTAAATGAGAAGTTCCATGTCTGATTTGTCTCAATTTGTTACATTGGGGACTATTTTTTTCACATGGTTTTCCATTCTGTTCTACACAAATGCCAATGCAGGTCGTCAACACTTCTCTTCAACTTATCTACAAATTAGGTTAAGTTCCCAACTAACCAAAAAGTACATGAAGTAAGGACAATTATAACATAATTGACACTTTTAAAACAGAATACACGTGACCTCATGATGCAAAACCAAAGTATTTTATTATTGAAAGAAAAATTCTGTCACACAAATTTTCTTAAAATTTTTACAACTTAAAGGTACTTTATATAAATTTGGAAACATGAACTTGTTTTATATTGTTAGTTGCAGAGGGCTAGAGTGTAGAATTAAATTACTGTTCCATTTATAAATACAGTTTTCTATCATTAACTGAAAATAATTTAGGAAATTAATTGCTACACAATTTATTAGTGAGTCTGTGGGTAGCTGTTAAAATTCTCATACTTTCTCTGTGTTCATTTTTAGGGTCATGCTAATAACAATATTTGCTATAGATGCCTCAAACTATTAGTGCTGATAGTATCACACGTTCTTCATTTTATAACTGGTTTTACATTACAGCATTATAGTGCAGGTTATAAATGAAACAAAATTTCTCCAAAAACCCACCCAAAAATGTTCTTAGTTTGCGTGCATTATTAACATTTGACGCACTACAAATGAAATGATACAAAAGTAAACACAGTAACAATCACGTTATATTTATTTAAGTTTTCTTTTAAAAATACTGCGTTAACCAAGTTGCATGTCCAGGAAGGAGACTTATGGATGTACACTAGCTGGAACTGTTAGCCAGAATTTTTTATTTAAGTTATTTCTGACTAAACTTTTTCAAAAATGATCTCGTGGCCTGTCAAAGTTGGCAAGAGAAAATTTAATGCAAGCTTTTTAATTCCTATCAAAACAACTTTCTCAACATTTTCTGGGAGCATAAAACAAAAGTAATGGGACAATGCTCCCTCCAGCAGCTGCACACACAGCATAGATTCAGAAATGTTAAAAAATTTCTACAAGTCAACGACAAGTAAACAAGATAAATGCAAGTATAATAACGTTAAAATATCAAATATATTAGAAAAAACTCTACGGTTGGGACTCGGTAGAAAATATTTTATATTAAATTAATAATACAAGCCATGAAATACCGCCATGTCTAACATCAGATACCATCAGTGCCAGTTTTTGTAGATACTGTATAATTACATTTAATGTATAAACTCATTTTTATATAAAAAAAATACTAGAAAATTCATTGCCTCTGCAAAATATGTAACTGTAGTTAATCCCCCACAACTTGTAACACATGATACACTTTGATGCATGACGCTTCCTACGCATTATAATTGTCGACTCTGCATCATCACATGCACGTCACGGGCCCCGAGGGAATCAAACACAGACTAGCCGCCTACAAGGCCAGCATCCACGTAATGCTAGGAAGTCACACTTGTAATCCAGATGAGAAGCAGCCGCGGGCCTGCAAGAGTTTGCCCTCAAGCGAGTGACGGCCGAAGATTACCGAAAGCGAACAAGGCACGCAGAAACCCTTCAGCCAAGGGGAATATAAAGCCGTGCACCCGGCAGAAATGCCAGTTGTTCACGTAGCTCGCCTCAGCACAAGTCGTGCTCAGGCTCTCTACCACACAGCCACAGTCCTCCTGAGGACTCTCAAAGACCAATCAGTCTTCTTCCAGTTCTTCAGTCGACGCCGCCTTGCCCACCGGAGCAGCCGAAGAGTCGTTACTACCCCGACACTTGCAGTCAAGAGTCAACACACCTGACATGTACACCACACATAGTGTCTCGGGTCCCTTCAGGACTACAAGTCACAATTAGGGTCCAGTTGTTTTCACAACTACTTAATTGTCAGCTCTTCAAGCCAGGATCCTCAAGTAGACAGGCCCCTTCACCTGTCTTGCTCTTGTAAAAAGTTCATTGAACACCTAGCGTATGTAGAGGTAGGAGGTAGTACAGGTCACCGTGTTTCTATTCTCATGGGATATACCCTCTGGTTTTCCTTGCTCTGTAGTGAACATGTGCCTTTTCCCCAACCTGGTAAGTGCCATCCTCCAAGGGAGCGGCAGGGGACCGAGAATTGACAACAGTTTCCAATGTAGAGTAGGACTGCTGGCAGCCCCTAACCAGTACTGCACGTATGTCACACACAGAACAAGTTTGACGGCCACCCATACTGTGGACCTGGTATGTAAAGGTAAGAAATGCAAACAAAATTAGTTTATTTTAGAAAGTCACCGAGATCAGTTTATTTCAGAAACATAGCAATATTGCTTCGATGGCATATTCAATATACCAATTGTCAACTTCCCGATCCCAACCACATATTGAAATGATTTATCGAATTAGCATTGTAAATATCATGATTCACAATGGAAATATAATCTTTTCGCATAATTTTCTTGTTTTGTTGTTTTTTGCAAGGTACGTCATTTTTCACGATACACTGTGTATTTTGTGTTTATTTCGCTATTTCTCACACCCCAAAAAACGGGTACATATTGAATCTAGTAATTATGGTTACCAATTAACTATTCCAGGCATTAATTTTACAGCATAAAATCTTGCACCTTACTAAACTGATAATCATCATTTTATAGAAAATATCTCAAACATTGTTATTAACATGCAAGGGTTTTCTCAAATATACCAAAGAATTTATGAATGATTATTGTATCATTGAAGACCTGCACCAAATTCTCAAACCTTTACTTTTCAAGAGTTTGGTAAAAATTTATGTAATTCATAATTCAGGGATTATGAATTAATTTTTTTTTACTGCTATCATGAAATAAAGAGATTTGGCAAAAAGAAACTGAATCAAATAATGTCATTGAAATGGCAAAAAAGTGAACATTTTGTACTCAGCAATGTATGCTGGATTAAACAAGAGGATTAGTTTGCTAATTATAAGAATTAAATTATTTGAAAATAAAGAACAGCAGTAATAAAAATTAGGGCATCTTTTCATTTCCCAGTTTTTATCTGACTGACCTCAAAATATAACTGTCTTTTAATTCACCTATATCCATGTAGACATTAACAGTTTCAACATACACGAGTATATCAATACACAGGAGCCTGTAGAAAAATATAGTTTTCACGGTCAACACCTGACAGATTGCAAAATTGTTTACGACATTACTAAAGTAATTATAACCAATATTTATGTTCCTCAATTAACAATTATTTACAATAAAACTTATTAACACTTTTCAAGAGGTCAGCGTGAAAAAGTATTTTAAAAGAGAAGAAAATATCTCCTCCTTTTCAGTATGGTAATAATAGGCATCAATCAATACATTTTCTAATGCAAATATTTTATGACGAAAAATTTGCCCATATTACAATAAAAAGTTTACCTTTTGCCATAAAAAAAGTCTATGTAAGGTATATTTGTACAAAAATAAATGTTACTGCAAAAATGTCAGCCTTAGTAGAACTACTGTACTTGACAAAGTTACCTATAAAAATGTTTCTTCTAATTTTTTATAAAACATTATTTAATGTAGTCTGCTTAAATAATGCTTTGATGAAAAAACACCTTAAATTCTACCCTGATATTACTTAAAGTCATAATGCCGGTAAAAAAATGTTGCAACACATCAACAGACACGAGCAGTCAACAGCAGGCAAGGACACGCAAAGTGATCATCTCTCCACAGGCATTACGTGCAACTGCTCATCAGTAGGTTGTATGTGGGATCCTGCGTAAGGGCTGTTTGTCTACTATAGTCTATTTGCAGTTTCTTCACACTTTTAAAATCAAACCTTCGAAAAATCACCCCATGTAGGACATGTTTAGTTGTTTCCTAAATATGTCATGTTTCACAAGCGTTTTATACTTGCAATCATAAAAGTACCTTCTTGTGGTTAAATTGAAATGTTATTTATAATTATAATATTTCATATATACCCTAATTAATATAAATAAAACCAGTGACCAAATAGGTGTGTTTGTAATGCCTAGTAAAACTAGTATTGTAAAATAATATTACACTGTGTGCACATGAATGTGATAGGTTGTCACTTTGGTGCAATTTTCAAGACTTAGTTAGGTTTTGTTTGCACGAGGTGGAGGAATATTCTAGAAATTTAGCAGGGTTTCAAAAAAGAGTGTGAAGTAACCATGAATGAACTACACCAGCTGACTGACAAGAGGATGACAGGATGCCATAATGGTTGCTAGGCAGCCACTTCTCCTGTATAGAACTAAGTGTAGAAGAGAAACGAGGCTATAGTCTATTTACACCCCACTTATGACTCACTAAATCCAATTTCATATGCCACTCACACAGCAAATTTAATTAATTCATTCTTGCACAACATACTTAGTACATTCACTGTCTTTGTACAGTTTCCAACATAAACAACATTTTTAGGCAAAAACATATGCTTATACAACTGTCAGTCTCAATTTGACAGATAAACTTAGGGAACTGATTCCTTACACAAAAGTATGTAGAAAATATATGTAGCACTTATAGTTTAAACTCAATATGAAGGAAAATAAGCCCTCAAAAATGGAGCTTTTAAAAGGTGTTACACCAACATTATGGAAACCACACAAGATTAAGAAACAAATTTGTGGGATATGTTATGTTGACAGGGGGCCCAAACCTATTCAGAGAAGGTTGTATTGTAAATTTTATTAATCATTTCACGTAGTCTGAATTTGAGGACATGCATCTTGTGCATGGTGCAGCCAGGGAAAATGGACGTGCTGCACAAAGTTTGTACAGTGAGTGATACTGTAACAGAAGGCATCCACATCACACTACATTTGCTTCTGTGAATGATTAATTATGGGGTAGACACTGAACATTAAGATTCGACGAACAAGTGCTGCATGTGGTTGAAAACCACCCCAGAATTAGTACACTTAGTGCAGCACACAGGCTTATGCTAGTCAGCATACCATTGTGCAAGTGTTGCAAAAAGTCATGCTGCATCCACTGCATTTGATGAAGATGCATGCCTTGGGTTCTGCAGATTTTCCCCGTTGATTACAGTTTGCCGACTGGTTTCTGAACCAATGTGTGGAAGTAGCAGGTTTTAAAAAATTCATTCTCTTTACTGACTAGGTATACATTGTAAGCGATTGTATAATAAATTCCTGCAAAAATCATATTTAGGTCAATGACAATCCACATTTCCCATTTTTCCGCTGTCACCATCAGCGGTTCAGTGTGAACGCATGGGTGCGTATTGTCAGTGACGTGATGGTGAGTCCTTATTTGCTCGCACCCTGTCTCAACAGCAACATTTCAATGCTAGCGCCCATCGCGCAAGACATCTTCTTTGGTTTCAACTCGACGCGGTAGTATACTCTTTGCTCTGCTCGGATCCTCTCCTCTTTCCTCCCCTGTTAACCATCCCTCAATTTCCCCTCTGCTCGTGCATCATAATTTTTTATACGATTCAGATAGTTCATTTAAGTTGTTGTTAGGCTGACGCTGCTCCTATTCTATGCCCTGCCATTGCCTGAAGATTCCCACAATGATTTAACTGCTGCACTTGTCCTATAGGACGTGAAGCAGTGATGGGGTGCCTTTAATTTAGTGTGGTCGCCCGAGCCGCCGAGAATTAGGGCAAATTAAACGGTTAGTCGTGGACAATAGTTTTGTGTTTTAGTTGGGTTGTTTTTTAATGTTTTAGTGTCTTATGTGGCATAGTTGTGTTTGTCTTGGATAAGCAGTACTGTTAAGAGTTTTTTTTTTCAAAATTGTGGTTTCGGTTGCCTGTCTAAATTTTGATTCAGTTTAACTAAAACCTCGTGTTTCTATGTCTCCCTGTTTTAACGTTCGCTGCCCAAGAGTTAATTATTTTTAAGTAAATTTGGTGTCACGACTTTCGCTTTAGGCTGTCATGTTTACGTTTTAAAATGTGTTTAATCTGTAAATTTTATTTCGGTCGGAACTTTGATGGGTTGTTTGACTGCCTCCGCCGAAATCTCAATCTTTTAAATAGTTTTTTTTAAAGAAATTTTTAATACGTTCCTTTTATGAAACGGAGGCTTTACTGGGCTCAAACAGCTGCCCTCCTTTCTAATTGCTCAAGTAATTCATTCTAGTCAAATAAGTGTTTTAATGGTCTTGGCATTAATTAATATTTTAATTAAAGTTCATGCTAGTTTTATTATTCCAATTTGTAGGCAATTTTACTATATTTATGTAAATATAATTACCATTATATGTGAATCTAGAAGGAATTTATTGTGATGTTCTGCATATTTTAATGTAAAGTGTGTCAAGGCACCATACATGGTTTGATGTATAATTTATTTGCAAAATATACAAATTGGTAATTTATTTGGTAAACATTATTTGTGTCGCGGAACAACATTTACGGAGTTTTCCTGTGGGAAACACTTCCAGAGTGATTGGAAGATGTTCCACTGCACAGACAATGAATGTAGTTTCAGCAAGACGGTGCCCCAGCTCGTAGTGCACAAGGCATACACGACATTCTCTGTAACAAATTCTCTGGTCGATGGATTAGTCACAGTGGTCAAATTGCCTGGCCTCCATGATCACCATATCCCAATCTATTGGACATTTCTTCTATTGGTTATGAGGAGCTTCATTTATGGAACCCCGTGAAGTCACAAGAGCATCTAGTTGCGCAGATTGTTGCAGCAGCTGGCACAATTACGAACATTCAATGCGTATTTGGACATGTCTGCCAATCACTGGTGCGTTGTTAACTGTGTGCTGTACATTGGAGTCGTACAATTGAGCCTTTTCTATAGACATGTCGTCAGCATAGTTATGTATATAAGTGTTAATGTGTGAAATAATGTGTTAGTACCTTAATGAAATGTGCCTCCCCAACCATCAAAAAGACATGTGACACACTTCTACATATGGCATTGAGTGCCAGAAGTGTTGCCTGCTCCTTCAGATGTTCCACCACACCATTTAACACCTTGTTCTCAGTTTTTCGAAAATGGTTCAACCGGGAGTGATTCAATAGGGTGACCTTTTTTTTTTATTTGAGACATGCTAATTAATAATCAATTAATAAAATAATAATATACAAAAGCAGGGTTATAGATTTTTGTAAGATAGTATTCAAGTTACCACTATTTTACTAGTTCAGGAGTTACATATAACAACATCACTTCAAGACGTTTGAGGTCGTCTTTCAACAAAACACATTCAAAAAGTTTGTTCTTTAATCTCGCGTGAATTCCAAAATGTTTGTGTAACACCATTTAAAATCTTCATTTTGAAGGGTACGGATCTCCGTTCAAAATCGAATGTAAACCAAAAGAGCTACATATATTTCCTGCATACTTTTACACAAGGCATCAATTCCCGAAGTTTGTCAGTCTAATTTGGACTCACTCTATACAATGAGCCACAAATCAGTCATTTTAACAAACTCTTCTATGTATATAAAGACAACAAAAATTTGATAATCACAATATTTCTTCTTTCCAAAAAACAAATTTTTTTTATAGTATGGGCAGTCCACTGATTTCATGTACGTGCATGTTCTTTGAAATATGCATGAGTGACGACTTCTATAATTATGGAATGAAGCACAGTCATACAAAACAAACATTCTGCTAATCTTGTGGCAAACCGTATAACTTTTTGAAAAATGGCCATTAAGTTTTATTAAAGCTGATTTATGAGTGTTCAATACCAAACATATTAAAGTGTGAGACACAAATATAATTTAAAAAATGAGAGTAGAGGACCAGCTTTATCCATTGATTTTCCCAAAATTTTAACTATGAATTTTGAAATTTCACTTCAGAACATTTTATTGAACTGAAAATAAAACTAATAAATCCCAATTATACTCTACATCTCAGTATCAATAGAGGAATAATATCATAACAACAACAAATAATACTTTTTTCTTTGCCAAATGGAGTAACTATTCTGAATCAACAAAACACACCATATAATTAAGGTAATGAGAGGAAAATGGTAAAACTACAATTTTGTTTGCCAAGGAACTGTACAATACAATGGTTTATTAACAAATGCACCTAATTCTGTCAGTTTTATGTGATGACAAAGACAATTGGCTTGGTCAAAGCAGGAAGTCTAGCATTATCATTTTTTTGTTTTACAATATTATACAAATATATAACAATAAATAAAATTGATAAAATAATCAACAGAGTAAGTCTTTAATTCCTTGTATAAGCAAGTGCAACAGAACACACCATATTTGTATGTGTAACTGCAGCATGGAAGGCCTGAACATAATGTGTGTAAGTCCACTTATTTACATTTCCTTGTTCACTACACTACAGTACATAGCAGCTTTATAAGAAAAAAAACTATAGCAGAAATGGAATTACAATGGCTTCTGTGAAAAAATGTTATGCAAACCAGTAGTTCAAGCCTCCTAGCTCACATCCAGCAACTACACAAACAAATACACCACAAAACATGCTAAATGAAATACAATGTTTCAACAGTGCTCAGTTATAATAATACTCTCTCTGTCTTATTTATAAAGTTAAGTTCACTTTGTGTTGTTCAGTCTACTCCCGACAATGACTTTCGGGTGCAGGAATGGACAATCAGAATGACATGACTGCGCCACTTGGAGCAGAGCATTCGCCAACTGTCATGCGATACATGGCCATCTCAGTGATGCCATGGTAATGCACGAAGGCTGCAGCTATCACCAGGACATGGAAGATCTGGTGACTCTGGAACTGCCAAACAATTAACCACATTCACAAAACCTCACAAATGTATTTTAAAAAACACACAAGCATGCATATGTTCCTGTTTACTTATCCACTTGATTTAGCATAAAACCGTTGTAAAAATTCAGAAATACAGTGAACCCTCAATTTAACGCACTACATGAGGGATAGTCTGTTTGTTATTGCCAAAGGAAATGATTCCAGTTGTTTGGTTTGTAAAAGCACGCTTGATAAATGAACTCAATAATAAAACATCTGCAATGTGACAAAAATCATCAGTCGTGCAGTAAATACATAACATAAATTAAAAACCCTCTCTTGACAATATTTTACTATGCACAGAATCTGTTTTGCATCACCCATGAGCATTCTGCGCAACTTCTTTTGCTAGTGGACACACTAAACCTAACCCCTTGCGGTGCAGACAGAAAAAAAAAAGTTTATACCATCCCTTTTTCATGTGTGCAAGTGCACATGTACAATTGTGGGAACATACACAAAACACATGAACACAAATAAGAGGCGGGAACAAACACAAATCCACAAAGGAAAACACAAATTAATTTAAGCTCCGCTTCTTTTGTTTACTTCACAAACACCCTGCCTATTCAGACCAGAGTGAAATGCAACATCATTTTCATTCCACACAGTAAAGTTTTACTCTAGAAATCTTGTCAAAACAGAATAAACAAAGAGGGACATGTGTGCAAAATGGGTTATTTACAAAGACCAATTGAAATTGTAGGCAGTAGGTAAACAAACCATTTCATGCTGTAACAAGTCTTGCTTTGGACAAGCATGGGATGAGTGTCTGCTGTGTCCTGATTAATGAGTAATGTCGAAACATTGACAACTCCCATCTAATATGCACTAGAAACTACAGAGGCTATCCAAATAAATAAAAATAAATAAATGAGAAGCTATTTTTATCTGGCAGTAAATACGACTTTTGATGCATCAGGCGGTCAAAGCGACAGCACGTGAGCATGCACACAAATGAAAAATAACGGAAAATAAAAGATGACCGTTTGTTTATTTTTTCCTGCCACTAGCTTTCCATTTAATCAGATGTCCACAAAAAGGAGGTACATTAAATTGAGGGTTTAATGTACCATCAACTTGAGTTGTCCAGTCACAGAATTAAACAAACATAATTTTATCAGCTTAAACATCCTCAATCTCCAAAACTAAAATCATTACAAGTATAGAACAAAGAAGAACATAAATTCTTGAGTACTAACAGCTACAATATCTTATACAAACCATTCCTAAAGTCTCCTAAGCTAAGAAAATTATGTCGACTGTAAGGGCTTAAAGTGTTTTGAAACACTGGCTTCTCGGCCAGTGCAGTGTGCGAACCTGTGGCACAGAATTATGCCCAGACTTGTGGAGAAAGCTGGCTTTTGTTCCCGCAGGGGCGCACTGGAGAGAGACAGAAGAGACCACCCGGGGTTTTACCTACTGAGAGGCTGAGAAGTGACCATCAGTGTGTGTCGAGCCAGGACAGAGGGTAATTGTATTCGCAGCTAAGGTATGTAGTGCGACGGATAAGATGTATTGTGTACTGGTGAGAGCATTAAATGAGAAATGAGTGCACACACTACTTGTGCGAGTTGTCATTTCGTGTGACCACCTTTTCTGGCCTCCTTATCCAAAGAACCCTGTAAGTCCCGTCAACCTGGCTGTGGACTTACAAATTTGGTGTCAGAAGTCTAAAGCGTCCTTAAAAAAAAATGCATGCGAAAAACGGGAAAGTGGCGAGACTGCTTGTCGGAATGCCAACGAACGAGGCTGGAGCCTGCCCTCCCGCTGCAGACCAGCTGCCTCGAGAAGTGCCGACATCAACCGCTACCTGGGTTGTTCACAACCACACTCCGCGCCTGCATGAAAAACACACGTGTTCCCGATGGACTACAGAAATAAGTGTGTTCGCTACTGTTTTGTGAGGAGTGACTATGACCTTTAAGATATGCACTACCAGCTACGCACCAATGAAGATGCATACACCTGGTGTGCCCTGTAAAGTAACTCTGCAGTCATCAGCCACATCAGCACCAACATCTGGCCCTTGAACATTAAATTAATGTATGTGTTGTTAATTGTTTTTCATCATGAAAGTCAGCATCGAAGGCAAAGAAAAGGACCTTCAAGAAGCCTTTTAACAGTTTGTTGGCACAAGTTCACAATTTTCGCAAAGAAAATGTATCCTTAAATAAACCGTTACAGACTCAAACTGAAATTTCAACACCCAGTCACAATGAATCTTTCTTGCAACCACCTGCTAGCATTCAAAACTTTTTGTTAATTCCAAGCATTCCAATGTTTATTGGCCATGCCGATGACAATGTGATAGTGTTCCAGGATGTCCACTGAAATTACAATTTGGAATTCCCTGACTTCTCCCTGTTTTCCAGGCAGGATCTTACCATTATCCCCGACTTATTTTCAGGACCGAAAACTTCCAATAACATATTTTTCCACCACTGACTGAACAAATATGCTATCAGTGAAGTTGAATTAAATTAGACTGCAACAGATCAGGCAAGCATGGCCAACATCCACCTATAGATATTTCTCGCAATATACGCTAATGACTTCACATGAGTGCCTATTACAAATACACAAATACTTTATTTTGTATGTAAAGGCATTATGTAACTTGGCAAAGATGTATTATTGCCAGTTCATACACATAAAAATTGAAATTTTTAAATTCATATGCTTATAATTACACTACCCTGTATTCACACAACTAACAACTTTTGTGGAGTGGCAATTATTTACATTTTCCCTGACCCAGGTGAAAATTCCCTTACATTTCCTTGCCACATGAAATTCCCCTGACTTTTCTCTGTTTTCCCAGTGGGTGGGCACCCTGTGCTCATTACTAAATTGGAGCAAGTTGGTGAAATCTTTAACTGGACAGACCAGGAAACTTTGGCAGTTGCTAAATTACGTTTTTCAGAAGAAGCTTTGGAATTTATTTTATCTGACACTGTTTGCAAGGAAGCTCGTAGTTATCAAGTATTTATAAATATATTTGGTAGATTTTTCATGGCTTTTCAAAGCAGTTTTTCCTATTGTCTGAATGTTTATAAGTGTGTTGCACCATGCACATTTTGCAGAAAAATGGAACACTTCTCATATCTAGCATTATATGAAGTCAAACTTACTTCCAAGAGTGACATATTAATTATATCACTGCATGTTTAGAACACGTGAAACACTACCAATACACAATCCATCACAAATCGCGAACCATATTATCAGAGAACAACAACACAACATTCAAAATGGCTGACTTCAATCCAATCTAATGTTCCCATTTTCCGAACGGTTTCAAACAAACGATGACGCACACCAATAACCAGGCTCATAAGAAAGAACAAAAAAGCAACACAACACGAGAGCCAATAGCAAACTTTGATGTTCCAATAAAAGTGTAATTTGCTTTCAAGATAAAGAGAAACCCAAACTAGATGAATTTAATAACATAGCCGGGAAGAAACCAAGAGTTTTTCCCAAATTCACTGCGAAAAAAAGAAAATCAAGGTTTTTTCCTGGATTCCTGACTCAGTGGCCACCCTGCTAATTTTATGTTCAAACTTATGGTGCAAGTCTGCAAGTTAAGTTCACGAAATTACTTACACCACCAGGACATCCTGAAGGAAATGGACAAACAGAGAGAGTTAACCATACCATGGCTGGAATGATAAGCCATTATGTTAAAACAACCATAACAACTGGGATATGTACCTACCTTATGCTGTGTGTGCATACAACCTTAAAGTTCACACCAGCACGAAACTCAATCGCTATGAAGTGGTCTATGGAAAAGCAATGTTAAGTCCCTTTGACCACATCAAGACCCAGCAGAAATAAGTCAGTCATGTGCTAGAACTAGCAACAAAGCTACAAGAAGTGTGAAATCAAGTACGCAAAAATAATCACAAAGCATTCCTACAACATGACAGAAAAACAGTTGACCTAGGTACCAAGTAGGGGAATGTGTCTACTTGAGCAACCCAGTGTTAAAGAAGGGTCAGGTGAAAATATTTAAAGTGAGGTGGAAGGGTACCTACTAAATTCTAGAAGTGAAGTCACCTGTAACATTAAAACTGCAGCTGCCCTTCAGGACCATAGTTGTGCCTAACAACTGTGTGGAGCTGCATGTTAACAGTGGGTTGTCTGTCGCTGACATCATTCATGAAACAGAGGGACCAGTTAAGACTAAAGAGGAAGAAAACAACACTATCACCCAACACATCAGGCAATATCAGTACACACCATTGGCATCCCAGTACGCAGACTTCACAGCAGCGTCATCAAGGTAGTCTCGACAGAAGTTCCCCATCGCCACCGGTGCGCCTCCCTTGTCCCTACCAGCTGAGAAGACGCCAGAAGATTTGAAGGCAGTTTGTGTGATAGTGATGGTGAAGTGAATAGGGCCCATGGTCATTTTTAGATTCAGTGGAGCGAATGCATCATAACCAACAGGGGAATAGTTTTGTTGACATGCTGTGCAGTACCCAAAATAATTCCTTGTTAGAAATAAGTTTTGATTTGGTCGTACTATTTGAATAATGTGTTTGGAATGTATTTGCTAATTTTAGTCACTGAACTTAGTTGAAGTGTTGACTGTGTTAAATGTAATTATTACTTTGTCTTGCTACATTGTGTGAATGCACCAAAGGGTAACTTTATTGTTTGTATTACTGTCGTCTGACTGTTACCATTAGTGTAAGTATTTCAGAAACTTCCTTATTACTTTAGACATAAAACATGACCTGAATTTGCATCAAGGAAACTATAAGATTTATTACTGTTCTCTGTTTATTGTGTGAATGTGTAATTAGGATACTGCAAAATAAGTTTCGCTGTAAGACTCAAATTATTTTTTTTTAAGGAGGGTTGAATGTAAGGGCTAAAAGTGTTTTGAAACACTAGTTTTTACGGCCAGTGCAGTGCGTGTGGCATGAAATTATGCCCAAGCTTGTGGAGAATGCAGGCTTTTGTTCCCACAGGGGCGCACTGGAGAGAGAGTGGCCACTTGGGGTTTTACCTGCAGAGAGGCTGAGAAGTGAACATTAGTGTGTGTCGAACCAGGACCAAGGGCAGTTGTATTCGAAACTAAGGTAGTTATGTAGTGAGATGGATAAGATGTTGTATTGTGTACTGGCGAGAGCATTAAAATGAGAAATGAGTGCATGCTCTACTTGTGCGAGTCGTCATTTCGTGTGACCACCTTTCCTGGCCTCCCTATCCAAAGAACCGCCCGTAAGCCCCGTCAGCCTGGCGGTGGACATACACTTACAACAATGTGTATCATTTTTACTGCAGGTCCAGAGGAACCGACCAGCTGTGGGATCCTAGCCTTCACTTTTGCTTGCAGTTGGCACCACTGCTTGGCCACAAGACGATGACAAAGTTTCTGGAATCTACATTCCTGCAGAGGGTCACTGGATAACAGAGATCCTTCCTACAGGCTGCTGGGGAAGGGGGTGGTTGGTGTACAGACCTCAGGGAAGATGTCTGCATAGTTCTTGTAGGTCCACATCATTGGGCACAGAGTCTCTCCCTGTTAATTGCCCCTCACATCTTCCAGCTACATCAACTGTATGAAGACAATGATGAATATGATGAAGATGAAGATGACAGGGTTCCCATGCTCCTTGAAAGTCCTTGAAAAGTGCTTGAAATGCATTCACGAAATCAAGAACCCTTAAAAGTGTTTGAAAAATAAGTTGAGATGCTTAAAAGTGCTTATTTTCAGGTTCTTAAAGATTTAAATTTTTATAGCATTTATTTATGAGAAATTAAAAGTGCAGTGCAGCCATTATATTTACTGGAGAATTAATGGTATGCATAACTAGTTTCTATGGAGCTTTATGCTTTTTTTATAGTGTACAATAGTAGACCTGCATGTTTGTTCTGTGTACAATTATTATCAGCAATTGTGATGCCATACTCATGTTTTTGTTCTGATAAGAAAATTTACTTTCCAGCATTGCCAAACGTAGAGAATTCTAGTACACAGACGTGAGAATGTAGGGTTTGTGTACGATGTATGATAACAACTGATCTCGTACACTTTTGTACAAGAATTTCGAGAACATGCGCTAACAAAAAAACAAAACGTGTGTCATTCCCTAATCGTGAGCAAAGCTTCTTTTGTGGGTGTAACAATTAATGTACTTCTCTCCTATCAGATGTAAGAAAAATATTCCTCGATACTTCTCCCCCATCATGCAAATTTTTTTAGCTTTAGATTTGTCTTGATCCTGGTAATGCCCAATGCCCATTACAGTAAATTTTGGGCCCTTAAAAGTTTTGAATAAAGTGCTTGAAATTTTTTTAGGTAAAAAGAGTGGGAACCCTGGATGATGATGATGATGATTATAAGCAGACATTTGGAGGACTAGCAAGAACACCAAGCAACATCACAGGGATGGACAGTGCAGCATGCATAAGGCAACTAAGAAGGATAATCTGTGGGATTTGTCTTTGCCTTCCTCAATACAGAGGGAAGCCAGACTATCCCACCACTTGAAAAATTCCAAGGGTTGGTGACAGAAACTTGACNACGTGTCACGAAGCAGGTGAACAGCCAGAACGGACCGCAGTTACACGTGTCTTGCTGCGCGTCCTGCTGCGTAGGCCTCCCTGCCACCCCCCTTCAGCCCCCTAGGCCTCTAGCCAGCCCGTGATATCTGTGGAGCGCAGAGGTTTCACGGGATATCACCAAATAATCATGTGTATTTCGCCTGAATTCTAAATACACGCACCGCGGCAGAAATAGCTGACGAGCTGGATATTGGTGCCGAGAACACCCCCCTCCCCTCTTAGCTAACCACAGGACAATGTGGAAACGCACCAAAGAAATAGCTGACGAGAGTAAGCCAGGGGCGAGGTACTACCCCCCCCCCGCCTTAAACCTTCAGGAACCAGGACACGTGTTTTGAAAGGCATTGTTCTGCGACCTACCCCCTCACCCCCACAAGGCGACACGTGCCGACAATTAAGACTGGAGGCTGGCGAGCATAAAAACCCCTTTTCGAGAGAAGTAGGAGAACAGTTCATTAGTACCGCGCAGAGTAGTCAGTCAGTCACAGAAGATTACCGCCAGAGACGTCAGTTCATTAGAGTCGCGCACAGAGCGGCCGGGAGATCGGGCTCCCGGCCACAACAGTACCTCAGTACAGCAGTACGTCAGTAGAGCAGCCCAGGGGAGACGACAACACCCAGCGGGCCTTTGCTAAAGGCCGCCCATCGCCGGAGCTCACCTTCCACAGCTGACATCATACCAGCAAGAGTTAAGTATACAATCACCGTCAAGAGAAGCCCCCCTCCATCACAAAGTCGTTAGCAGTCAATCAGAGTAACCAAATTATTACAGTACCACACCTCTCAAGTGCTGATGTATTTTATTTGTGTTACATTCGAGACAATATATTCGTCCTTCAAATTGAAACAGCCAAAGTCTACATTATTACAAACCCCTTAACCTTCAGGCATCATATAGTCTGTGCCCCTAAACATTAACCAAAGACTTTTTGGATGTGCTATTTGGCTTCCCAACTGTGGGGCGTACACAGCCAAGCGTCAAAATGAACCTTAACCTTTGGTTGAGAGGCAACCACACTATTCACTACACCACAAACAACTTGTAAGGAAGATGTAATGCAGAAATTTGTAATGATTGCTATCATTAAATGTTAGTGAGAAAGTGATGCTTAAAAAAGTGCTCCTCGGGGCTGACTCAACATGCATCTCTTCCCCCATTTGAGTACCAAACTTCACTGGAGTCCTTTCTTGCTGGCACTGTCCTGAGACTACTGTAAGTATCGCTTGTTGTTACCAAGGTATTATTCCTTCCTTCCCCCTTAAAATGGAATCCACCCAAATACCCTGCCACAAATATCAGGTCTAAAAGTTCTAGGATTCGCTTACAGCAACTCTAAGTCAAACCAGTTTGTCCTGATGGTAGTAACATAGTCGACTCCAGCAGACACTACTTGTGTTTCTGCTTGAATATGCAAAAACTTTGGGCTGCATAGGCACCAATGGTTTGTGTAGCAGATTTGTATCAGTCTCACTATATCAGGCAAGAATTCAGTACTCCACATTTCACCCACAATTCTCCAGTTTTTAGTTATGATGTACCAGAATGAATATACACTTTCTCACTCACTACTCTACCTTGGTGCATGCATATTCAACAGGACTCAACTGTTAACTACTGATTCAGAATGACAGGGTTTGCCATTATGTACACATCCACCACAATTACAGAAATTTCCATCAACATTCGCTTAAGAGTATAGCAGTTTATTGTCAAGGCTGTCAGTATGAGGTGGTTGCACAGCCCAATATTACAGCGATCAGTTTCCTCCCTATTCAAGTAAGCAAATGTATTTCACTGGCAATGAGCCAACACACATCCAGTGTGGCCTGAGAGGACCGAGAGGAGAACGAAACCACCTCCACTAGCATACTGTGTGCATGCCAGTCCTACAAAGGGCGAGAGAGAAAGAGAAGGGAGGAGACAGAAACAAAAATACTGCACAGTGAATGTGCGACACCAATTGCCATGCTTCCAGTCCAGAATGACATCAGATAGGAGTGTGGGGAAGGCAAGTCTACTAAGCAGTGTACTCACCCACCCCTCTATCAACAACCCTGTCTGCCAGGACTAGGGAAAGGGTGAAGCAATCTATACATACCAGTATTACAATCTGGTTACCACCCTTTAACCTGAAAGGCATATAAAATGATCTGTCTATGCTTATAGGACTTTATGCCCATGACTACCCTGCATCTATGAATCTTTCCCTGACCAGGCATCTCTCCACTAGAGGCTAGATTGGGGCTGTAAGACAGATGCTCCCAAACCTAAAGGAATTGTTCCGTGTGTGAGCATGGGTGCAAATGCACCTACAAATTGTTGGGAATAGTCACTACAGAGATTACAACCTTTTCACAAAGCAAAGTTTTTGGGAGAAGTCAATTTGCTAACAATGAAGGGTTCCAGTGAACAGTATCTGTATTTTTCAATGGACTGGCAACAGAAGTTTATGGTAAAAGGTATACAAAACTTGCCTTCTGATATAATTATGTGTTTACATAGAATAATAGCTCACATTAGTACGTACTGTCACAATAAAAAGAGCTGTAGTAAACTAATTTCCTTTATTATCTTTTTTAATTACCATACAGGTACTACTTTACAAATGTGCCTTGTATATTACTTATAAAGACCTAAAAAGTCGACAGGTATGATAAAACACCATTAGCTGTCTCTCTTCCTTGTGAAATGTTAGGCATGAATGCTAAAATGTACACAAAATCTTCATATTTTAATATTCTCTTAATGGTGCTATATACTCACCCAAATATCACACTTTCCAGGAAAGAACCTCTCTGGGACCCTGAGAGCATAGAACATGGCTCCTAGGATATAAAGGCAGCCCATCAGAATAAGCCATCCCAATGACGCTCGAGAGATGGCATTAAACCAGCCCTCTGATATCGCATAGTGAACTGCAGGGATCACGCCACTCAAACCAAATGTCATGAACACACCTGCAGAAAAAATCTATTAAACAAGTCATATAAAATAGGGGTTCATATAATTCTCTGATTACAACTGACTCTGCATTAAACTGATACACAGTACCACATGCAAGTGAAAAATTGTTCTTCTGATTGGATATCTTAAATTAAGAAATTAGTAATTTCCAGAGTACTATACAGATGAGTATAAAAGAATACCCCAACTGTGAAGGTCTATAATATTAAAACCAAACTACCTACAACCTTGATTGACCAATCAAATTAACCGTGGAACTATGAAGTTTGTTTACCATCCTAACTAATATTATAAATGAGAAAGGGTGCTTTTTGTACAGAGATAGTTGGAGGGCCGGGAAGCGACATAGGCTACTTTTTATCATAAAACAATATCTCATTCCATCAGGAAAATTCTTTTAGTAATAATAATGCTTGGGGTACAATCTTGCATCAATGTAAGTTGTTAGTGTGGGACGACATCGCAACGGATTGACGTGATTTTTTGCACAGAGATAGTTGGAGGGCCAGGAAGTAGCATAGGCTACTTTTTATCTCAAGAAAATATCTCAAAAAATTTGCAAACGATAATAGTGAATCAAATCGGAAAAAAGTTTGCTGCCAGCGCGCTCTCTTCCAATACGCTGTCTAAACTGTTAAAGATGGAACAATATCATATAGTAAATAATTGTGTAGAATATACAGACCTAAAAAGAAACTCAGTGGTAGCATACATCTACCTATAACACAGAAATACTAATAAGTGTTTTTACCATTTAATTCACCGAGATGTTGAGTTTTATAAAATGTATAGATAATTAACACTAAGTAAAATTCAACTTTATTAAAAAAAAACCTAAACAATAATTTTGTAGTCCACGCAAGCGGAGTCGTGGACACAGCTAGTACATTCATAAATGTTCAATGTGACCACCACGAGCGGCCCGAACTGACATCTACGCGATAAACAAACTCGTTCCACTCTTCTCAGTTATGTCCGGTGTTACGGTTTGGATGGCGTCGTTAATTCTAGTTTTGAGGTCGTCAATGTTAGCCGGCAATGGTGGACGAAACACTTGATCCTTTATGTACCCTCATAGAAAAAATTGCCCGGGTAAGATCCGGGTTTCTTGGGGGCCAGGTCACCAACTGCTCCTCGACCAATCCAGCGTTGCAGCAACGTCTCATTCAGGTACCTGTGAACAGCTAGGTGCCAATGGGGTGGCGCACCATAAAGGAAATATCAAATCATCCCCTTCACATTGACGTGTCAAATGAGAGCTCGCTACCGCCTCAAACCGAGAGTTACGAACGCCATCCAAACTGTAACACCGGACATAACTGAGAAGAGTGGAACGAGTTTGAGTAACGCGTAGATGTCGTTCGGGCTGCTCATGGTTGTAGGTTGTTGATATTACAGACCTTCAAAGTTGGGGTATTCTTTTATACTCAGCCTGTATTACTGCACAATTTTTGTTGCAAGAATTGTTGGAAAGCATATCAAAGTAATCCAAGAAAAAAATAATGCTTTGTTGATGCAACAATTTCGACAAAAACTACAAATATGAGAAATAATTTCAGTTTCGAATGAAGAACTGAATTTAAAGAAATGACTCAATCAGTAGAAATATGGTCTTGACCAATTACAATAATGAGTACACTATGACCTGGTTGCTGATTATGAACACCACTCATCACACTATTCCTGACAGAAAGTATTGGTAAAATCTGTTTGCGAAATTCTAGCAAGTCTGATTTTGGAGCACAGTACACTGCAATAATGGTTGCATTTTAACAGTTTCTCTTTGGTTGTTGATCACATAGCTGCATTCAGTGTGATTACAGATGTCAGTTTGCTGCCTTATTCATCATACTTAAACTTCACAGCAATGACAAATGGCAGTGGCATCTTGTAGTAACTTTTCAAACACAAAGGCTCTAAAACTACTGCATGCCTTCCCAAAATAAACTAGTCACTGTAATATTACCCACAATCCAGTCCACCAAAAAACGCCTTACAGAATTTCTTACTTTTTCGTCTTTCTTCACCAGCAAAAAACATTACAATTTTTTTGCAAACATGTTGAAGCAATAATCTTATTTAAGTTAACACTACATACATTTTTGCAACCATTAATTACACAAAATTTTTTTAAATAAATATTTTGCAAGTATTGTGGTAATCTACTTGATTTGAGTTTATGAAATGGGAATTCAACATTATTCATAAAAACAGTTGAAACCAACAGGGAGTCCACACCTTGCAGATGTAAAATGGCAGTCAAACATAAACTCTGCTTTTACATTTACAAAAAATTCCAGGTATTACATTTTCTGTACAAGGACATTTCTGTGTGACATTTGTAAATACATATAACGAAGACAAAATCCAGTAGATTTAACTGTGCTAATAAAGGACAATGGATGCTAGACATAAACTTTAACAGATACAAAAGTTACATACGACACTAATAAACTGCATAAAAGACTTTTTTTAAAATGATGTAATGACAGAGTTTTTAATCTGTAAACATCTGTTTAACATGTCTGTAAATGTGTATTATCTTATTGCACTAAATAATAGTCATGGGACCTTATAAAACATAAATGTATCAAGGATGTCCCATAAGTAATGGATAACCTATGAACAGCTGATGGATCATGTCATGTCCTACACAAACATCACAATTTGACCTTAGTATAAGCGACTTTATTTTCATAATAGCATAACTATGGAAATGTCACAAACCTCTACTTGCATTCTGTGTTTTGTGCTTCACTGTTATAAATGGATAGATATTATTTTGTTGTTTGCAGCATGTTGCAGAATAGTTTCATTATCAAATTGGTATGACTTGTAGCAAAGATTAGTTTCCTTATTTTTGCATTTATCTAGCTCTGTTTGCATACTTTTAACATTGTTTATCATAAACAACATGTACTAAACCTAACAGGATTATCATCATGAAAACATGTCCATTTAGTAGTGAGTCTTCACAAGTACAACACATCCAATATTTTCTTTCAGAAACAAAACTGTGTACTACACCTCAAATGCATTAAAATAAAAGCAGCCACACACTATAGTATTTGTCCAGCCCTATGTTTATTTTGTTCATAAAGCACAGTTACATATATTTTTTCAAGATTTTGCTAAATGCCTTGTACTTTCATAAATATATATCTAGTCAATAAGTAATGACAATCACTTACTACTACTCAAGCAACAAGACTTCTCTTCACAATTTTTAAGTCTGCAAAAACAGAATGACCAATTCTTGGAAGTAAAATTAGGATAGTATTTTGTCTTATAATCAGATACAGTAGCATATGGAAATTTCCCAGAGACAGTAGTTGACACTACAGCTATTTGGAAGGGGAAGGAAACTGAGCCAAGTAAAGCTTTAAAATTAGTGGTACACAAGCGACCCACAAGAAATTACCAAAACTGCATGCACCCCACCTCTAACAATTCTGTTGGCTAATGTGGGGCAAACCCAACAGTAGGAAACAAAACAAAAGGAGTGATCTAATAATAAATTAACAAAATGCTCTCTCAAACTCTATACAAGAAACAAAATGCGCACTCAAACGCTAGCCTTTAAAATGACCTCAATCTGACGTTACTCAACATCTACTTATGATGTATGTGGTGGCAGAGCAGACGTGGGGATTCTCAACAACAATTCAGTGAGCAAATCGTAGTTAGGAAAAAAAAAATGTACTATGGCAATTGTGTATTACTAGATTTTAAAATACCACCTAGTAGATAATTTAACATACTGTTCAATATGCACAAAAGAAGATGATACAATGGCCACATCTCCATCATGACAAATAGTTTAAGAACATCATGATGAACAACAAATACAACAACAAAAACACAACCATCGCTGACTGACCACACCACCACTACTGCTAGGTAAGAACACTCGGAATTGTCCCACCATCACTACTTATTTAAATGGTTACACACATCAAGTAATGATTCCCAGCAGAAATTACCCTTTGAAAATTCACACTGCTTAAATTTCTTGCAATTTTCAACTACATATTTCACTATGCATAATTTTAATTATTTCTGTAACAAAATTTTATTCATGGCTTTCTGCCATGTTGAAAATGACAAGTCGATCTGGAATAATTTTATGTCAACTTAATTGAAAATTTGACAAAGAAAGTGTTTTTGTAATACAAAAATTCAAACTATTTTTTGGAAAACATGGAATTTCTTCTTGAAACCTACCAACACATAGGATTACAGTAGTTGACAATCATTTGCTAACCATTTGAGCTAGTTACAAGGTACCATTTCCACAACCTGGTCAAAGATTTCTAAGGGTGTACCAACTAAGATACTGATTAATAAAAAATAGTTATCATTACCCATTACTATGATTAATGAAAATCAGTAATTGTATTCAAGTAAGTAGTAATATTGATTATCATCAGTTTAACAGAAATGTAAACAGTGATTCTTTACAACAGAATTGACTGTACAAAGACTGTTCTTTTATTAATAAAGTTTGCTTCACTTATTTTAAAAAAGCATGCTTATAAAACTTGTATATTTTACTTAACAGACTAATAACCAACAATAAACTCTTAAGCATTTTTTCAGCTGAAGTGCTATGTTACTGACTATTTTGGGATAATTTAAAAGCTGTAATTTAGTAATTCAAACATAGCTATGAGACTTCAATCCAAGAGGTATCAATAATTTTTAGGCGTACATAAGTAGGAACGTGAAATGTGGGCAAACCTTTTCCTTCATAAAATCATAGTTAACTGGTTATTTCCTAATGTAGAAAACCTATAAACACGGCAAGTATAACTGGCAAATTATCCAGAATAATTCTATACATGCAGAACGTAGAGATGCACTAACCTGCCCTGAGTGGTCGATACTTGGGTAAGCTAAAACGGTCCCATAAGGAAACTACAATAGAAGATATACCCAGGCATATGACGACACTTAGGTATATAATCTTGGGTTGATAGTGGCAGTAGAAACCATAGTACAGCCATGGCACAAATGATCCCATGATCAGCATTGCTATGCCACAGTAGTCCAACCTGCACAAAAGAACATAAAGTCTATAAGTCACTTCACTATAAACATAAATGTATAGTTGTCTTTATATTTAACTTTGTGACGTAATTGCATATTTTTATTTACTCCTTTCAAACCGACATTTATTTATTACATACACTAATGAAATGCCTAAAAAGCTAAAATCGAGCGGAGTGTTGTGATACGGGCTACGCCCATACAAACATGGTTGGTAAATGATCAGTGTCTCCTGCCCTTTACACTTCGGCGCCGAAGGGGTTCGGTGAGCACGACCGGCCCCAGAAGTAGATGCAAGTCATGTAACTGACCCAGGGAAGTGACCGTACTGAGGCAATGTTGAGATTTGTGTGTTATGAGATAGATGTCTGACCAGCCACATTTACTGAGATTACTGACTGATTGGCACGGGATTGATTCCAAAGACATCCTGGGAGCTATACCACAATCAGCCTTTATAAGCTGGGCAATATGTCAGGGTCGGGGTCAGCCTGTTCAGTTCACCCGAACACAACGTTAGTTCTCCTTGGTTTATCCAGAGTTGGTAGCTCACCTGGACAGTGGGCACAGTTCACTGGTTACCTGAGGAATTGCAGCCAATCGTGGATGTATGAGATACCCAGTGCTTAAAGTGGAGTGAAGTGGAGAGATTTTGGTGGCTCTTAACATCAAGGTCTTGAAAGCCGATGAGGCTGAAGCGAGATGAGAATGCAGCAGCACCGGAATATGAAGGCGGGGGAAACGAGAGATCCCAAAGAAAACCTGCTGACCAGCGGCATCGTCCAGTACAATTCTCACTTGCGAAAATCCAAGAGTACCCCCCACCCCACCGTGCTTAAAGTCAGAATCGTAGGTGTTTCCCAAGTTTTCATGGCAAGGACCAATGTACAGTGGGCATGGTGGTTAGGGCCTTCACCTCAATAAAACAAACTACTTAGTCTCGCTGCACTCACTGTAATATTAATTGTACTAGCTGCCATTCCCTTTCCATGTCCTATGCCGGGACACTGCCAGTCATCCCAACGAGTCCACTAGGAGCTGAAGTAGACATGTCTCCAGTCTGATGCCAGAGAGGGGTTGTAATGGCCAACCTCTTAGCAATCAGAATAATTCAATGGGGCGGGTGGAGGGCCGGGTGGGAAAAAGTATAATGACAAGTGTTTGGGGACAGTTTTACCTTGGCAAAGAATTATATTTAATTTTTGCTATTTGAAAATAATTTAAAGAGGCAGGAAAATTTTCAGAGAACTACAAACATGACAAAGAACCCAACATGTTTTCACACAGTGGCAAGTAGTATTTTAAAAGCACAAAAGAAAAGATTTTGAAATATATTAAGGTGTAAATCATGTGAATTTTTAAATGTGTGCAATGTATTCTAGTAATTTAATATAAACTTGCTCAATCAGATATTATTTATAATACTTATTATTTATAATACTCTTCCAATTCTTCTTGTTATTAAATAATGAGAATCAAATGAAGTCCAAAATAAAATATTGAAACAAGAATAATGTAAACATATCAAAATGAATATTGGTAAAAATGTAAAAACATTACAACAAAATTTAGTTTCAATTTTAACACCAGCACCCATTGAATGTATAGTTGACAATATAATGTGGTAAAGTCTGCTTGTCAATACTAATAAAAATGGGACAGTACCATTTATTAAATACTTAATCTTATCTTGAAAGAGCATTTTTGATACAAAGATTCTTTTTGCGTTAATTTAAAGGATTTAATTAAAGACAGAGAATATATATACGTGTATTAAATTACTTGGAAAGTAATAGATATTACATAGAAATGCATTGGTTACACACAACCTTTAAGCAACACAGAAATGTAACCTACGACATAACATATAAAGCTGGAAAAACAAATAATTTAAAAACTGGGCGTACTAAATAAAGTGCGGAGTAGGCTAATACTTCATAAAATGGTTGATTCACACTGTTGTAAAAGAACAATGGTTGATATTAATCCATGCAGAAAACGACAATAGCTTCGTTTTTAATGCTGTGACGACATGGAAATGCCAGGAGACAGCAAGAGATTCTCACAACAGGAAAAATTAAATAGTTGCAAGGAAAAGGGTCAGCAAGAAGCTTGTCCCAAAATTTTAACACAGGAAGATAAGTTGTAATGATAATTGCTACAAACTGAGTTGGGTTGAGAGATTTGGGCAGCTCTTAACATTGAGGTCTTTAGAGCAGACAAGGGTGAAATGAGGTGAGAATGAAGTAGCATCGGAATTTAAGGGCAAGGGAAACCAGAGATCCCAGAGAAAAATATGCAGACCAGCGGCATCGACCGGAACAATTCCCACATGCGAAAATTCAGGAGTGACATGGCCAATGATCGAAACCAGTTTGCCTTGGTGGGAGGCAAGCAGTCTTAGCTCAGCCACCACAATTCCGATTACAAACTGAAAGGCTCTGAGATGTAATAAAACAAATCAGGAAATTGAGGAAAGGCAATAATAAATTATTAGTTTTACAGCCAATATGATGAAACCAAAATAATAAGCTTCACAAAATTATGCAAATCAATAATTTTACAAACAAAGTACCGAATAAGCATGGGCACGTATTATTGGAAGCTATAAAGCGAACATGCAAATAAACTCAATAACTATTATTTAGACGAGTATAAATATTTTTATTTTAAGATAAACAAAATAATAGTACATTTATGTAGTGTTGATAGTGAAAGCAGAGACTATAGTGGTGCATACTCATTGACAGAAGTGGATAGCCTAGAAAATCTGACCAAGAATGAGTGAAAAGTGTTCTCCATGATCAGTGTTTTCTGTTATTCTTTACATAATGTGGCATGCTCCAGTCAGCTTTGTTTACCCCCAACTCCTCACGCACTGCCGAATGTATTCCAGGAATCAACAGTGACATCACCCTTCCTTGTGACGTTGCTCAAGCTCGCTGATATCTGGCGCGCAGTATAGGTTCACTGAACAATACTTTAATTGTCTTTAATTGCATAGGAAAGCGAGTAACGTGGTTGCGTTATTCCGGTTGCACTTCAAGGTCACTAATTTTCCGATACTTAGTTCTCTGCTGATAAAAAAAAAATAGCACGGGGATACTGTTAAGTCGCACGGCAGACACCGCAGATTCTCTTACGACATGTCAAGGATACATTGGTTCTGCTTGCTTAGCCTTTAATCAAGGGCAATTACCTTCTGTACATCATTTATCACTACGCAGTACTGTTCACGTACTTCAGTTTTATATTAATTAAAATAATTTTTCTAATATTCTACTGACTATTTGTAGTCTTGTGTGCACTCTTTTACTAACGGCGCCTCTCTGTAAAAATATTTTACTAACCGGGAAGTGGCCAAAAGCTTACTCATGGCACTGAACTATCGGAATGTCATACGATATAGCGCGTCTCACTCTTATATTGCAGTACAGATAACATAGAACACTTTGTTGCCAGATGACTACCGAATATCAACAGTCAAGGAGATGTGCTTTGTTTAAAGAATTAGTACACATAAAAAAAACCATTTTTATTGTAGAGTAGTGATTAGTTTCCTTGTTCAACAAATTAGTGAGATTTTACCTTCAATTCATCTAAGTTTTTAAATTTCAAGGAGAGCACTCAGTGTGAATGAAGATGAACTGGAACACGTGCAGTCAATGCAGCAATTAGAAGACGCCACAGCAAATTGTTTACATAAATAATTACATGTTTTGAAAACATCAGTGAATTTTTTCTGACCAAGTTTCGGTGCATATGGGTGATAATTCAGTTGATGAAAAATAATTTTTTTTATAGAAGCATAGATTTGTAAAGAACAAAATAGAAACAAATGTTTGCATCTTTATTTGATCAGTGTTTTTGACAGTTCTGAATACAATCTGCGAGCCAATGTTGGGGTCGTGCGGAGAAGACAAAAATTAGTCAATCACATCTTCGTACATCTTGGCATACGGTCATGTTCAAATGGATCAGTTTACTATTTAGTAATTAGTCATTTGATAGATTTCAGTTTGGACACTGTAAGCAGTCATTTTGTTCAGCATTTGTAACAACATATTGAAACGTTAATAACTTCAAAAATTAATACTTTAAGGAAACAAAAATTTTTAAGAGCCACCTTAATACTTGCGCACACACACATGCATGCACACACATATACATGTATATATGTGTATATGTGTTTGTGTGTTTCATATCAGGTCCACTTCTCTACCTGAGTTAAGTAATGGGGAACTCACTTGGCAAAAATCTACATTTAAGGCCGTAGAATTCGGCGCACTAACGACGCAGGAATACCTGTATGGTGGGCTAATACCTTAACAGTCCAGCGAGTGTCATTCATTAGGCACTGATCGACCACAGACACTCGTACGTCATGGTCAGCTGACACAGCATGTCCACTGCGAGGTAGATCGGCTGTTGACTCTCTTCCCTGTTTGAAAGCCTCTACCCACCTTGCCACTGTATGATAGGGTAAGGCATGATTACCCAATGCTTCCAGTAGCTCTGCACGACATTCGTGTGAATTGCGGTCATGGCGTATGTCTTGATGTACGCACGCTGTTCGACTTCGGGTAACATCCATCTCGCACCGCTGTCATCGACAACTGACATAGGGAACGTACTGACGGTCGGACAGATGCACTCATATCCCATTTGATGGCAACAGCAGTTCGACGTAGGGTAGCACAAATTGACGAACCGTGGACAACCTCGGAGAATACTTTGAAGGATGTTAAACAGCTGGTACACATACAATATGTACCCATCACACTCACGCGTGCATGCACACACAATATATAGACACATACAAGATGGAAAAAAAGGTCATTTACTACATTTGGGAGATGATAGAGGAGGTCAAGATGAACATAATTTGTACGTACCAAAAGTCATGTACTAAAGAACGATTTGCTGCTAGGATGGGTCACAGTTCTACGTACTAAATACAATTTCCACGAAAGAAGAGTTGACATGTTACACTTAATGATGATGTTGAAAACACAAGATGGACGGACGGACCGACGTACGGACCGACAGACAGACCGACCCACCGACCGATGGGTGGGTGCAACGGATGGTTGAGAGTCCAGCTTTACCAATTCACGAGTCCAACTGAAAGACCTAACACATGTGGTTTTAATTTAGTACGTTATTCAAAAAATTGGTTGAGTTTCTTTATATACTAAACGCCAAGTAATAAAATATCAAATACTAAATTGGACTAATTTAACATAGTCTATGTTTTGGAAACATGGTGGTGATATTCATAAATTTAAAAAAGAAGAAACAGACTGAATTCTCTTATTAGATTTAGTTTCACTTCTTCCTTGAAAGACCTTACATAAAAGTTTTGTTGTCACTGAAATGCAAGGGTATTTTTTGTCAACACATTTATTTCCATGTTTTCACCTTTTTTTCAGCAAAATTACATAATGATTATTTTAGGTATATTTATACCTTTTATCCTCTAACTGTTTGTGAATGTCTTGAAATAATAAATATCCTGAATCACAAGCTTGTGTCTGGCTTTACTAGCATGAATTCCAGTAAATTTTTCTGTAAGTTTACCCAGCAGCTCACAAAATTAACTGCCAGTGACCACCAGTGCTGATTAACTGTATCAGAACTATATTTGTTTTATGTTATGGTCGGTCACCCTACTATTAAACAGCCTTCCACTGGTGTGTGTCAGGCATAACATCTTGTTCGCCTAACAAAAGAGAGAAAGAGACAAGGCAAAGGAAAGTACGCAGCTGTAAAAACATTTACTCTCCCCTCTTGCTGGCCGAACCTCTTCAATGTCAAGCTGGTATATTATCTCAGCAGGGTGGAGCTTAGGATAAAAACTACAAACTTTGTTTGAAAAAAAGTGTAAGTTAAGAATCTTTTCCATTGTGGTTTTCCTTTCCCAGCCCCAGCGTGCTTCCTTCCTCGGGAAAACTTTCAAAAGGCCAGCAGATGAAATGGAAGGTACAAAAGTCTTTGATTCGCCTTCGAAAATGCAAAGTTTCGCACACTCCTAATATTAAACTCTTTAATCCATTTACATTCCCCGTAAAAAATAAACAATAGGTATGATTCCATAGATGAATGTATACAAGTAAAGTCCACCATATTCGTGTGTGCAAATGTGACAGCTCACGACATCTGTAGTTACTCCAGATGTGCGAATTTGTGCACACTGCTTCAGTGCCTAGTCAGAAGTTTAACCACACGATGGTGGTTACTCTATGGCGTTTACGAATAAAGAAAATACCGTACTGACGTAAACAAAATGTGTGAATATGTAATGAAATACTTTCAGTTGTGAATTGAAGTTATGTGAAATGGTTTGGTGACAAGAAATAAATTACTGAATAGAAACAGTTTGTATTATTCACGGGAAAATGTAAACATTATTTCCAGGAATGTTTGTTATTGTTCTTATGGAGAAACATTCGGGACCAGAAAAATCCTGCATTATAGACGGGAAAACCCTTTAAACGGGAACCTTATAAGCGGGTTCTACTGTAATGGCAATTTATAGTTTACATATTGTAATGTTCGTAATGGCTATTGTGTTGTTAGTAGGCGTACTACCCATTAGTCACTTTTTTTTTTACATGGAAATATTGTTCTAAGCCAGTCGGAGTGTATCACATTTTCTTCACAACATGTTTAACAATTAAAATAACTACTTTTAATACACGGCTCTTTTATTTTTCTGTGATAATATGTTTAAACACATAATTTGTTACTGACATATTTTATTTGAGATTGTAACAACATTGGTTTTTTGTTATTAAATATTTTTTGAATCTGTTATATACACAGTTTTGAAGTGAAGATGTCTATGTGTATTATTATTTGATTAATATGAAACATTTAATTTCCTAGTGGGAAGTGTAAACACGGGCAGTATCGCCGCGTTTTTGTTAAGCACATGTAAGGCGATGCAGTCTACTTTTTCCTTTATTTTAGCTCGCTCAGTTGTCTTTTCTCCACAACTGGTGACCATTTTGCAGGGAATATTAAATTAATTATTTATATTTAATAAATTAAAACAACATAAAATGTATAATTTCCTCGTGGTAATGTAAATTACTGGCCAAATTGCCACTGTTATGTTAAGGCACAATATTGCTGTTTCCTTTTTCCGTTAATTAGTTTGCTCATTTGTCTTTTCTACATAACTGGGGTACCATTCTGCACAGAAAACACCACCCAATTTAAGTAATTTATATTTAATCAATGAAACAATTTCATGGGAAACTTAAACACAGGCTGTATCCAGCTGTTTTTGTTAAGCATATGTGGAGCGTTGCTGTCTGCTTTTTCGTTAATTTTAGATTGCTCAGAAGTATTTTCTGCATAACTAGGATATCATTTTACTCAGATTACCCTAATACATGAATTTTTATTCTATCAATAAAAACGTATAATTTTTACATCACGGACATGTGAACATGATTTTATGTACCCAGTTAGCAAAATATGCTGTTTGGACCCAACCCATACCTTTCTCCAAGCGAAGATGAGAAAGGAAGGTTAAAGTAGCTGCAGCACAACAAGCCCGAGAATTCACCAAAGCCATCCTTGGGCATGAGCCCAACCAACAAGGTGATCCAGAGACAAAAACCGGCCAGGCGCCTGTAGTCCACTTCGAAAGAGAACAGATTTGACACTGACACAAGCCACAACCGAGCAGTTTTGAAATACATTATTTACAAAACACACTAACTTAATGTTTGTAATTCCAAATCTCAACACCTGAACACGCTTGGTTCTACGGCAATCTTTGAATGATTACTTCACTAAAATCAAATTTGTCTGCCACTGATACAAAATAATATATTTCCAGAATCAGTCAGTAAATACAACACCTTAGCTATCTCCTGAAACACAAACTTGGAATGTAAATAGTGTTACAAGTGGCACTTTTGTCTTCATGGCCTTCCCATTCCCTCCTCAGGCGCGCACTGGTTTGACTGGTAACCAGAAAAACGACACGCAGAATTATGTACAAACAGGTCACTGCGGATGATTGATGTATGCGGCAAAAGACAGTTTCATTGATTACATATAATAATTAGCGCTGGTAAAGGAACAATAGCAAGTATAAAAACAGCAATAAGAACTTTGATTAGAATTGAGAACTGGCATTAAATAATGCGCTCACTGAGCATACCATAATATGTTAATAGTAAAGATAGATAGTTTTGATGTTGTAAATAATAGCTGTGTGTACTTTCATAACATTACAAATAAATTTTATTTTTATTAAGACCTCTATCCTTCACCAACTTGGATATATGCTCTCTGGCAACTTATAACAATACTTCTGTGGCACTTATGGAAAATGGTGGATGAAACAATTTTATGAAGCAGTTTATACATGCCAGATAACATTGCATTCAATTCAGGAAGATGCTGTAAAAAAGCACTCCCAACCAACTATGCCTAATGAAAACATATACAAAAAATAATTAATTGCAGATAAAATATTCAACCAGCAAGATACTTGCATTAACATGACAAACAAGAACATGTTTCATGTGCACAATGTTGTACACTGGGCTGGAAACGTTTAGCTAATCGTAGTGTAAGCATGCACTGTCAAAATTGCTTAAAATGTCTTTTAAGCCAATTCTCTACAGCCTAAATAATTGTGCATTACTTTATAAATGTTGTAATTGTGATCAAAGTATTAAATTACAATTTTTTACTATGACTACGGTTTTTTTTCTTTCCATAATCACCAGAATTGTCACTCAACATACATCCTGGATAAACTTGTCAGCTGATATACTTTGCATTTACTATTTACATATTGTGTATGGTCACAGTCTGTCAAAATTTATTTAGTTATATGAAACGCAGTATCATTCACTCTTTGCACTGAATTACTTCACTCTATTTAAGAGTTTTGTATATGAGGCAAACAACCAATTATATTTACTTTACATGATCACTGTGAACATGCTGTAATGAGTTACAGTTAAAATACAACTCACTTGCTGAACAGTTTTCCCACACATTCAGAGTGACAGTGCACCGTATGAAAAGCAAAAGACATCCCCAGGCACATGATGGCACCAGCAAAAAATGCTGCGAACACCAGTTTCTCCTGGAACTGGATCTCCACAGAGGGCCGAGTGAGGAAGTATGTAGCCACTGCGATAAATGCCACACAGCCTGGAAAAATGACAAAAAAACCATTTTACATTCACAAAGCATTCACTTAATATGAACAATATTGTTTATGCATCTGCAAGCTGTAGATAAGCAGCACAATACAATTCTACATCTACAATTTTAAAATTTCCAGTATTTTAATCAAATTTTATTTGGTCCTATGATGTATTTCAGCCTAACTCTCTCTCTCTGTTCTAGGAATTCACAGAACTGTTTGGAAGTTGGTGTTATTTACCCCTTATGTGGATTGAAAGAGCTTGCTTGCCCATATTACTGAGGCCCAAGACGGTTTTACACACTTTACAAAACACTTCAACTTTATCATCAGGAACTTCTGCGCAACAACTAAATGTTGAGTCAAGTTTCTGCATATGATTAAATGTAGTTGTCTTGTACTTAGACATTTTACTGTGGACAAAAACATTAATTACAGTGGAACCTCACTGTATTGAACTCGGATGGATTGAAATCTCGCATCCATGGAACATATTCTGTGGTAACATTTTTTATTTACCTGCATTTTAAGACCACATTCATTGAAAGTTCACATATATTTAAAAAAGATGGATAGAGAATCCACTGTAGGTTTCACCTTTCTAGTAAAAGATCAAGATAAATAGCTCAACAATATGTCCACAGATAACTGTATGCATATCACTAATTTGCTTACACCTACAGCAACAAAAAAATAAATTTAACAGAATGGGTGGTACATATACAACAAGGAAAAATTTTCGTATTTGCATCATTCAATCCTAGTATCTAACATCTTCACATTGCATACAAATCTAGGGTTGTGCAAATAAAACTATTTACGAAAATAAAAAAAAATATGTTAATAAACTTTATAAAACTGGAAAGAAAATAAAAATAATACTATGAAAATTAACAAAACCTTAACAAAAGTCAGATGAAAATATTAAAATTAGAACACTAGTTTTATTTCAAGTTCAGTTTTGTGAGGTTATTTTAGAAATAATAGAATAAAAACTAATGGGTGGAAGCTCGAACAAAAATTTCCAATTTTTAGTCAACCAAATGAATATTTGATAAGCACTCAAATATTTTCTGGACTCAAAATTTCAATTTTGTTAACACTTTTGGTGTGATGCACCATTCTTGCACCTTCTTGTACTCATTAAAGCCTGCTGCAAATGTAGTAGTATTTTCATAAGCTGGCATAGGAGGTTTAACTACAATCGGTTTTACTAGCAGCACCATAATATTCTTTCAATTTTTTTACTTCATTATGTGCTATGGGAACATTCTTTTCGCCTGTGAGCTAACCTCTGTGAACAGGTTGCCAGGGAAGTTGGTGATATATATTGCAGCAGCAGTTTTTCACCCAAGGGAAATCAATATATAAATATTTCTGTTCCTTATTAATTACAGTCTGTTAAATTATAATACATATTTAGATATGTATTGTTTTCAACCATTGTCTTTGCCACTCAGTTTGTAACATTGCAGTTTTTGAGTTTTTATGTTTACCATTGATCAGAGATATTTTAATTAGATATAATTACGGAATACTTGCTTATGTTGTCACTTCATTTAATACCATTTCCAAATTATGCTTTATTATATGACTTAATCATAATGCAGTATAATCTTCGGTTAATTAAATAGTTTATTGACAGAGATAATGTGTAAGTATTTTTCATTTGTTGCTAGACTGTATGCAGTATTCCATGTTGTTGTTATTTTCCAATTATTCCCTAGAAGGTAGAAAGCAAATCAATGTTTATTAAACAAATTCACGAAAGAAAATTATCCTGGTTGTCTCTCGTCTTGCCATTGCTGGTTGGCGGAGAGATGTGGCATGGTCAGATGACAACCAACCAAAGGATAGGTGGCAACATAAGTAAGGCAGAAGTAAAACTGAACATAAATTTCTTTAGCAAATCTCTTACTACCACCTGCAGAGACGGACACGTCAATGGGATTTATTACAGAAAATTGATATAATAATGAAGAATATAAAGATTAATCTTTAATGTAAATAATGAAATAAGTTTTAATTTTGAAAGTATTGATAAAGAAGAAAGATTTATTAATGACTAGCGAACAGGCCCGGCTTCGCCCAGGTACAATTGAGTTTTACAGTGATCCACTAATAAATAAATTGGGAAAAGACAATTCATTTATGTGAAAACAGAATTATAAAATTATACTATGTTGGCCTAGGTTTTTAACTGATTATGGCAACCCAAAATTAAGGAAATATTTTTTACCTGATAGTCAAGAAGTAGGGTATTGTTTTTGGAGTGTATCTGTGCAACTATCGCGTAGTTAACACATTTCAGCTTGCCAGAGTCGATGTGCGAAAATCAAAATGTGAGTTTTCATCAAGTTATAGCTTTAGAAATAAGTGTACCTAGGTACTACTTTTTGCGCTTGGCTGAGGGATCTTATTCGATCACCAAAGTTAAGCAACGTTCCCAGCGGCACACATTTGGATGGGTGACCATTCAGTGACATCTGAGTGCTTCCGAGCTTCGGAGGCCACGTTAAATATTCAGTCCCGGTTGTTATAGATTGATAGCAGTCGTTAAGCCATTTCAGAGGCCCTTGGGTGGCCTGATAAACTCTGATACCAGAGGAAAAAAATATTTTGGTGACGTTCCTAGCCGTTGCAGAATTACGTTTTGTTGTTATTCCACAAAAAACCGTACAATTTTCCGGGATAAAAAGTATCCTATGTCCTATCCCAGGACCTAAAGTACCTACATACCAAATTTCATTAAAATCCATTCAGCCATTATGGAGCTGAGTTCGGTCACGTTCCCAGACGTTGCAGAATAAGGTTTTGTTGTTATTCCACAGGAACCGTACAATTTTCCAGGATAAAAAGTGTCCTATTCCAGGACCTAAAGTACCTGCATACCAAATTTCATCAAAATCCGTTTAGTCGTTATGAAGCTGAGTGGTAAAAAACTGCACGCGCGTGCACACGCACACTAACACAAACACACACACACACTCAAAATTCTTTCGCATTTATAATATTAGTAGGGTTTAATTGTTTCGAAAATAAAAGAAAAAATTATTTGTCATATGTTTTTTGAGAAGACTAATGAAATAGTAAAAAGTTAAAAAGAACCAAGAATTACGACTTTTTAATTTCTAATTTGAAATGTTACAACGGGTGCCCAACGTGTTAATTGTATTGTGATTCTACTGAAATGTAACAAAGTGGTAAATTAAAAACTTGTGTTATGCTGAAGCTTAGAATTCTTTCTAATGCATTAAGTCCATTTTCACCTCAGTAACTTGAGATCTTCTATTATTTTGCTCTCGGTTTGAGGTGGTGACGGGGTAGCGAGCTCTTATTCGACATGTCAATGTGAAGGGGACGGTCTGATGTTTCTTTTATGGTGCACCACCCCTTTGGCACCTTGCTGTTCGCGGATACCTGAACGAGATGTTGAGGCAACAGTGGATTGGTCGAGAAGCAGCTGGTGACCGGGCTCTTCATCACTGGCCCCCAAGTAGCCTGAATCTTACCCCGTGCAGTTTTTTCCTATGGGGTTACATAAAGGATCAAGTGTTTCGTCGACCATTTCCGGCTAATATTGACGACCTCAAAACGAGAATTACAGACTCCATCCAAACCGTAACACCGGACATGCTGACAAGGGTGTGGAACGAGTTTGATTATCGCGTAGATGTCGTTTGGGCCGCTAGTGGTGGTCATATTGAACATTTATGAATGTATGGTAAACAAACTTCATGGTTCCACGGTTCATTTGATTGGTCAATNTATTGAACATTTATGAATGTATGGTAAACAAACTTCATGGTTCCACGGTTCATTTGATTGGTCAATCAAGGTTGTATGTTGTTTGGTTTTGATATTACAGACCTTCAAAGTTTGGGTATTCTTTTATACTCATTCTGTTATCTAGCTGGAGCCTTGAAGATATTTTTACGAACTTACCTGCGCAACTATATACAGGAGTTGGGATGTGTACTAAATTGTTACTAGTCTCTTTAATGAAAATATGAATTAAATAATGAACCAACGTTTGGAGCTGCCGCTTTTATTGATACACAACACCAGTAATGCAAACTTTGTAAGGCAGTTTCGGACATGTTACAAGACATGGAAACCTAAATTAAGACAGAAGAAACTGCACTTCAATCCAAATTTGAGGCTGTACTAGCAGAGTTAATAGCCAATGGAGTCAAAAGTTGAGAAGATGCAAAATAAGCTATGATCAGAATTGCAGTCATAACTAGCAGTATTTAAAAAAAAATGATGTAACTGAAGTGCCTAAGGAAATTATTGCTGTGATTAGTAACATGTCAGATCGGCTTTTTGCTGCTACAGATGACTGTCTTGCTTGCAGTCAAAATGTGAGTCTTGATATTAATTGAGTTATAAGCATGGTCACGCATGGTGACTTAAAAATTAATGTGTTAAACACATTCACACAAATACAGTCAATAAACGAAAGATGTGATGAGTTAGAGAATGCCATGTTTTCACTCAGGCTAGAACCTCTTACACAGTTGGTACTGTTGTACCAGAGGGTAGGACTATAATACAATCACCTCCACCATCGCAATGTTATTCACACTCTGGTCATCCTCGCACTCCTGTGGAGATGGTACCTGAATATCATGGTTGCGACTTCAAAAATCCCATTTTGTTCATATGAAGGCTTGAGAGAGTTCCTTCATAATGTGGAATAACAGCATGGGTAAAAAAATTACTTAAAGACAGTGTGCTGCATTGGTGGTAAATTGAAAAGGATGCAGTTTCAACATACAAATAATTGAAACAAGCCTTTGAGAAGCATTTTTGGAATCACGAGGTTCATGACCTCCTTGGTGCCCAGCTTCATAGCAGTCAATTTTAACCAGGGAAAGGGAATTCTATGGAAGCTCATTTGACACAAATGTATGAGCTTACATGTCATTTGGATCAACCCATGGCATACGAGGAGTTACAAAAGATGATATTGTTGCAGCTATCTGTGAGATATCAATTGAATTGGGTAGGTAGGACGTTTTCCTCCCTTCTCAGTTCATGCACGAGTTATTGTTCTAGGCTAAATTTGAAAATTTACAAAGGAATGTGGTCACAGTGACTTACAATGGGACCGTTCCAGCCCTTCTGTTTCCCAGCGAAATTATAAAGTATTTACCTACCGCAGTGATAGCCACCATGCAAAACAGTCTCACTTTCTTAAGAGGAAGTCACCAAGAACCATTGTCTAATGAAGGCCCAGAATGCAACAAACAGTTCTGTCAGCGTAAGTGGAGGAGGTATAAAAATAACAACCAAGGTAAGGACTCTCAGTACAATTCTCTACAAGTGCGCGCGCACAAGGTCACATACTAGCTGTTGATTTTACTTCTACACGAAACAAGAATTTGAGCATGAAATTGGGACACAATCACAGCAAGCAGGGTGATATAGATGCTGATGATACCTCCCATTCAGTCATTAACTCAGTTAAGAATGATGAAGATGGAGAGGCCGAGTCCAAACCGTTGGAACCTCCGTTCAGTCCTCACTAGAAGTACTCTCACAAGCAAATTATGACAGGATTCTGCACAATTATAGGCAGAAAAACTGATAAGACTCGAGGAAGCTAACACTGACTCTTTGGCTTGCAATGATCAATTTGGAGTGCAGGAATGTGAGATTAACCAACCTATTCACCATGTTGGTACAATTATATAATACAAAGATGAATGTGAATTTCTGTTGAAAGAATCTGAGGAAGTGGCGGTCCTGTCTCAAGATCTTTTGTGTCCAGAAGTAGAGGTGTAGATGAATGGCTGCCCCTGTTTAGCAATGTTCAATAGTAGTGCGAAATGAGTTAAGTTTCTGAGGAATTCATTAGTGCCGTCGAAAAGTTAGGTGTTGGTGATTGAATACCAGTGATTCCCGAGCCTAGACAAAGCTTAGTCTGAGTAACATCTCGAGCCAGTCCGACCATTAACCGCCAAATTCTACTGATCATAGGAAAGTTCGGCGATGAAAAGAGCGCATTTGCTTAACAATAAAGGGCCTGACTACTCCTTTGAAATTTGGTGTCAACTTTCTTAGCAAATATTATATTATTAGTTATTTTGGTAACAGCATTTTTCAGGCCAGCAAAAACGCTCACAATCCTGAGTTCAATCCAACATCGAGAAAGCATGAAAATATAATTAGTTCACTTTGAATGTCTGCGGACATCTAGAACATTTATTCACTAACCTGCATGGCAAGTTTGGTGCGTTTTGTCTTCTGTAACATACANTGTCTGCGGACATCTAGAACATTTATTCACTAACCTGCATGGCAAGTTTGGTGCGTTTTGTCTTCTGTAACATACACAAGTTATGGATTTTTTGTCCAGCTGGTTATTGTTAACTATTGTGTCACCACACTTGTGAACTCTAATTTGGCATGAACATTTCCCACAGATATATATTGTGCTAAGTGATTGTTTCCTACTGCACTTTTTAAAGGATGTGCTTAAAAACTTCAACTGTTACACTCATTGCACGGCTGGTGGTGTGAAGCTCCAACTGGAAAACTGTGTCTTTTCCATATTTTATGGCATCTCTACTGCTGTGAGATGACCAACACTTGAGAAACNTTCCAACTGGAAAACTGTGTCTTTTCCATATTTTATGGCATCTCTACTGCTGTGAGATGACCAACACTTGAGAAACCAGTGAAAGAATTTGTTGTTCCAGGATGCCCAATGCCAGTTCGGTCCAGATGTCCGAGATGTTGCCTGCCATCTACTTGCTGGGTTCTCGTTAGAGCTTGAGCAGTGCAAAAGGGTGATTTTGCTACTAACATTCCTGTGATTCGTAGAGAGTATATAAGTTGGCATATGTAGTTTGTTAACGTTTTGTTAATTCATTTCTACTTTTTTGTACTAAATAATGATCAGTTATTTTGGTAGACTGTCTTTGTAACTTGATGATCAGGCAGATTTATCAATTTAATGTTTATGATTTCATTTTGTTATGCATTGTATGTGAACTGATAAATAATTTTTCAAGTGAGTGCACTTGTAATTGCACCATCAAAATTTTTTTAGACAGTAAATAATATTTACTAAATTTTTTGTTATATTGCTTTTTAATTTTTTTTAACAGGCAAACTTTAGTCCAGCCATTCCTGTTCTTCCTCCTGCCTTTAGAGCCAGTTATTCTGTCGTTGCATTCATTTCCAAAGTCAGAGGGTCTTTGAGATCCTCAGCGGTGCAGAAGGAAGGGTGGATGCAGGGATGAAGAGGCTGATCACTCCCACATCATCTTTTTCACACTGACTAAGTTAATTTATTCTTATATTTGTGTGTGCTATTACTGAAGTCCGTTACACGTGTTTTGAGCATTACACTAGTCTTTCATTTTACTAATTGTTTGTACCATCTTGTTGTGTTGAAGCTGCACAGGTCGAGAGAGATGCTGATGTTTGACATCAGAAAGTACGCATTTATTTGATTTCCAGTGTGGAGAGGTCGCTGTGATGCACCATTCTCGTGCCCTGTTGCACTCATCGTAGCGTGCTGCAACTCTATTAATATTTTTGTATGCCGGTATACGCCATTTTAACTCCAATCAGAACTGGCTGCACCACAATGTTCTTTCAATTACTTTTTTATATTATGTTCTATGGAATATTCTTTTCACCTGTGAGCCAACCACAATGTGCAGGTTACCAGGAAAGTTGGTGATATATATTTATCAGCAGTTTATCACCCAAGAAAATTTATATATTTTTTTCTGTTACTTGTTAATTACAGTCTGGTAAATTATAATACAGTCAACTCCCGATTATCCGCAGTAATCACAGGACGAATGCAGTAGATAATGCAAAATAGCGGATAATCCGCATGTTCAGTTAAACGTACTATTTTTACATTATTTTATCTGAATTCGAAACTTTGAATGATGTTGCGTTGCATTTAAAACATGTTGTGTGTGTGCGCACACACAGAAACAACCATGAGAACTGGCAATTGCACCAATGCAATGTCGCACAAACACGGGCAGCGATTCCTTCATACTAGAACCATAGTCAAGCTGTCAGCCTTTATTTAGGAGTGGCGCCCTCCTCCCTCCCTCTACCCTTCGTGGCCCTTCCCACATACCTCTCTCCTTTCTTATGTTGCATCTGCCGCGACCTTCCTTCCCCCTGCTCCACGGCATTTGTGAATGAGGAGTGTTTTAAAANCCTTTCTTATGTTGCATCTGCCGCGACCTTCCTTCCCCCTGCTCCACGGCATTTGTGAATGAGGAGTGTTTTAAAATGCAAAAATAAAAGATGACAAGGAAAAGTCAAACAAAACACTATATCATCTCAGCGCCACGTGCCTCCACACCTTTTGCATGCACTTGCATTCCATGTTCAAAAAACATTCCCTTTTTCAGAACATCGCGGGAATAACAACATTAACTTACTGACACATTAAAAAAAACAATATAAAATATTATAAGACATCAACTACAAATTCAACAATATACAAATACATTTGCAAAGCAAATTAATTCAAATAAGTTAGGTTGAAATATATCATGTCAGCTAGAGATATACTTAAGTAAAAGTATTTTGAAGTTCAAAACAATTAACTGTTATGTGCTCACTGCTTCGTTCCATGCAGATAATAGGGAAGAAGAAGAAGAAAAAGAAGAAGTAATATGATAGTGGGTGGCAAGTCATGAAGAAATGTTAGAATGACAGGCGGGTGATGATAATACCATCGCTTAAAGTTATAAAGGCGTGCAGCTGCGCATTCTTACCCCTGCCGACATGATAAGACTTTTTGCGGCTCGCACGCGCCTGATCTTCAGCAGATTGATTTATCTGAAGGGAATAATATTCTGGTTTAATGTCCTCATTTCTCACAGTGTGACTCGGGGTAAAAGGAATATTCAAGATTTGGTGAATGATACTATACAGGATGTATTTATTTTGACTATCCCCAATAACTTTGTACCAGGGTTCCAAATGAAAAGTGTTTCATACAAAAATTGTATAACTGGAAGGGGGAAATAATACTGCTGGAGAGTCAGCCATACAGCATTATTTGTGAGTTACAAGTACTAACATTAGTTTTTTTAAAAATGGTACCATGTATCTATTGGTCAAATTTTCAATGAAGCTCATCAAGACCTATTTAATCATGTAGCATAATGTNCCTTTCTTATGTTGCATCTGCCGCGACCTTCCTTCCCCCTGCTCCACGGCATTTGTGAATGAGGAGTGTTTTAAAACGCAAAAATAAAAGATGACAAGGAAAAGTCAAACAAAACACTATATCATCTCAGCGCCACGTGCCTCCACACCTTTTGCATGCACTTGCATTCCATGTTCAAAAAACATTCCCTTTTTCAAAAAGGCAGTATGTAGCCTTGCGAACATCTCAGAACATCGCGGGAATAAAAACATTAACTTACTGACACATAAAAAAAAACAATATAAAATATTATAAGACATCAACTACAAATTCAACAATATACAAATACATTTGCAAAGCAAATTAATTCAAATAAGTTAGGTTGAAATATATCATGTCAGCTAGAGATATACTTAAGTAAAAGTATTTTGAAGTTCAAAACAATTAACTGTTATGTGCTCACTGCTTCGTTCCATGCAGATAATAGGGAAGAAGAAGAAAAAGAAGAAGTAATATGATAGTGGGTGGCAAGTCATGAAGAAATGTTAGAATGACAGGCGGGTGATGATAATACCATCGCTTAAAGTTATAAAGGCGTGCAGCTGCGCATTCTTACCCCTGCCGACATGATAAGACTTTTTGCGGCTCGCACGCGCCTGATCTTCAGCAGATTGATTTATCTGAAGGGAATAATATTCTGGTTTAATGTCCTCATTTCTCACAGTGTGACTTGGGGTAAAAGGAATATTCAAGATTTGGTGAATGATACTATACAGGATGTATTTATTTTGACTATCCCCAATAGCTTTGTACCAGGGTTCCAAATGAAAAGTGTTTCATACAAAAATTGTATAACTGGAAGGGGGAAATAATACTGCTGGAGAGTCAGCCATACAGCATTATTTGTGAGTTACAAGTACTAACATTAGTTTTTTTTTAAATGGTACCATGTATCTATTGGTCAAATTTTCAATGAAGCTCATCAAGACCTATTTAATCATGTAGCATAATGTNTAAATGGTACCATGTATCTATTGGTCAAATTTTCAATGAAGCTCATCAAGACCTATTTAATCATGTAGCATAATGTACACTTTCACAACATTAACATTAAATAGGACACAGAAAGTGGGATCTCTACTGCCTGTTTGTAGTACTATCCATTTGGGTACAGCGGGGGGTAGAACATTCACATCAGATGTTCAAAGTGGTGATCATTGGCAGCAATACCAAAGTTAAGTCGCTGGATGAATGACAACACTGATTTCTCCAGTGTTGCCTGTTGAAGAGCACACACAATATGTTCTTGCATGTTCTCTGGAGTTGCGGGAATATCTCGTTAGACAACGCCTTTGAGGTAACCCCAACGAAAGACGTCCATAGGGGGTTACGGTCAGGAGACCAAGCAGGCAACAGAACTGGNACGCCTTTGAGGTAACCCCAACGAAAGACGTCCATAGGGGGTTACGGTCAGGAGACCAAGCAGGCAACAGAACTGGGGGTTACGGTCAGGAGACCAAGCAGGCAACAGAACTGGTCCTCCACGACTAATCCACCTTCCCTCGGATATTTNTGGGGGTTACGGTCAGGAGACCAAGCAGGCAACAGAACTGGTCCTCCACGACTAATCCACCTTCCCTCGGATATTTTTTGTCCAGAACACGACGTGCATACACCACATGTGCTGGGCATCCATCGTGCTGGTACCACATTATCATTCTGTTCCTCAGAGGTATCTCCTCCACAAGACCAGGAAGAATTGTTTGTAGGAAGGTGGCATACTCCCTGCCATTATGGTTACCATTCTCAAAAAGAGGCCCCTTAACATTACTACCAACCATCCCACACCACTGCCGCTGATGGTCCACCTGTCAAAGCCATTGTGGGCTCTCGACAGCCCAATAACACTGACACACACACGCACACTGACACACACAAGCACACACCCACGCATGCATGCACACAGTGTACGGAATATAACAATATAATTAGAAATAATACAGTTTAATCATATTTTGGCATTATTTTTCATTCTACAGTAGACTCTCGTACCGAAAACGTATGTGCCAATAAACCATATCAACAGTTAAACTTCAGTGATCCCGGCAAAAACTCCTATGTAAATAATGATAAAGCTACCCGCTTGTATCGTTTATCGGATGTTGCATCGATCAAAGTACATTTCGGTCCCGTCACCTAAGATTTCCTGCGACAATCGTTTTTAAGCTGATTGTTTATGCAAACGTTTAGTAACTGGATGTGAAATACGTCATGCATACCACTGTTTATCACTGCTCTGAGTCTTCCCAACACGTCTGTGGTGTGGTGCGATGCGAGTCTGGCTTGCTACCTCCTTTTACAAGCCTTAATAGAGAGGGGAAGCAGTTACCTAGCAAACAGCGTGACGACCTAGCGTCCTATCACTCTTACCCCTCTTTCTGTCTCTCTCAGCCATGCACCTACCTTCCTTCCTCCCCTTACAAGCCATCGAGAAGGGAAACTTTTTGCAAAAAAAAAAATGCATCCTCTCTCTCTCTCGGCTGTGGGAGTCCCACTCATATACGAACATCTGTTCCTTTCTTCTCGAAGTAGTTCCAGCCCGTTCAAACAGATCGCAGGACTACTTTGTTTTATCCCCGTGGCAACAGCAAAAAATTATTGTAATGGCTGCAGAGCATGTACTCATTCTTACCACGTGTTTTTTATTGTGAGCTGATATTCCACACAATGTGTGAATTTCTCATATCTTTTTGTAAAATTTTGTTGCATAAGTAACATATTTTGACGTTTTATAAAATGAGAACGAGTTGTGTATCGAATTGTGAAGATCGTTAAAGTATTCGTTATGTAATTCCAATCTCCTGCGACAAGAGCAACGATCACCACTTTGGCCAAAAAGAATAGCAAACAGCAAGTTTTTTGTTTTGAATAGAGAATCATTTAATGGGAATTATAGGAACATGGAAAAACTGGGAGAAAGAAACTCTAATACAGGAAAAAAACCAAATGTAATGTCACGCATCACAAAATAAATGAATAAAAGAAAATATAAGTTGTGAAGTCGTATCGATATTAGAGTCAACTGCATAGGTCGACTACACAAANATAAATGAATAAAAGAAAATATAAGTTGTGAAGTCGTATCGATATTAGAGTCAACTGCATAGGTCGACTACACAAAAAGTCGATAGCAATTAGTTACTTCTTGTAGTTTCCGCCCGTCCGCTAGATGTCGCCTGTGTACTTGGTTTCACTTATTACTGTGAGTGTGGCGTTTCTATAACCCCCTCCCTTTTCTTTGCTCTCGGTCGCATGTGCTTACCTTCACACGCCTGGCTGCAAAGCAAAGCAAATAAAGTGCTACTCANATAAATGAATAAAAGAAAATATAAGTTGTGAAGTCGTATCGATATTAGAGTCAACTGCATAGGTCGACTACACAAATAGTCGATAGCAATTAGTTACTTCTTGTAGTTTCCGCCCGTCCGCTAGATGTCGCCTGTGTACTTGGTTTCACTTATTACTGTGAGTGTGGCGTTTCTATAACCCCCTCCTTTTTCTTTGCTCTCGGTCGCATGTGCTTACCTTCACACGCCTGGCTGCAAAGCAAAGCAAATAAAGTGCTACTCANCTTTTCTTTGCTCTCGGTCGCATGTGCTTACCTTCACACGCCTGGCTGCAAAGCAAAGCAAATAAAGTGCTACTCAGGAACGTAGAAATTTTATCAAGATTATCCATGGCTCAAAATAGATGCTCCTATCATCAGTAGTATTTCAAACCATATGATTTCACCTGAAAATGTTAAAAAATACATTTTAACAAGGAATTTTTTGCAAAGACTTATTATTTTGTGATAAAAGGTTGTTTTTCCCTGTAAAGTTGGTGTTTAATTGTATCTGGCGTAAAATCAACATGATTTTAAAACCAAATATTAATCTAACTTAATGGACAGCATCTTTGCGAATAAAATTATATGTCCATAAGCTTATATACTTAACCTCCCCATGTCACCAAAAATTGTTTGAACATAGAGTGGTTTGTAATTCTAAGCATAATGTTCATTTTCAGTAACTCCCTGCAGGGAAATAGGAGGATTTATATTAATTTATTTCATTAGACACGCATCTTTTGAATAAACTGATATCCTGTATGGGCATATTAGACACCTTTTGTCATAATGGCTAAGCACCGAGCCAGAGTGCAGTGTAACTCACAACAGGAAAAATTAGAGGACGTGGTTTTGAATGATAATTACAGTATTTTTTGCAGTGAAATATAATTAATTACTCTAAAAGACAGAAATTTGCCACGCGCGCAAGGTGTCGCTAACATGAAGCGGTGGGGAGGGATACATTGTTTCACCTCTCCCGCCACTTCCCCTCCTCCGTCTGCAGCCGTTAACATACTGTACGATCCATAATCTCTCCACATGATCTCAGTTGATCAAGTGCGCGCGGGAAATTCAAAATTTGCCTTGCATTCAATGTCATATTATTTTCATTTTCAGAGGATTTGAAAGTTTTAGGTAGGCTTCCATTTGGTGTCTTATTACAATAAATTATAAATGGTATTTTGAGATGTTATATATTCTTTATTTAAACAAATTGAGGTAAAATGTTTTTTAACATATTAATTACAGTAAAACTAATACTGTAATATTTCTTTTAAAAATCGCCATTTTTATTGTGTTTATTAGCTAAACTTTATTCACAGATAATGTAGAGTTCTTATTATACTCAAAATTAAGTACATTAAGGTCAGAAATAGTATTTTATTGATATACATGTCAGAACCCTTATCTACCGAAATCTTACACAAATGGAAATTTTTTAATAGTCCCCTGAAAAGCTGTAGATAGGGAGTCTACTGTATATGTAAACAGTGGTAAGTGCAGAGTTTGTAATTTTTTTAGACACTAATATTACACAAAAGCAAGAAAAAAAAAAAAGTAACCATATGAAACTTTATCCAACTGTTAAAACAGTATTGAGAAGGAAATTAAAAACCATGTAAATGGGTCAGTTTGGTTCTTCGGTTCCAATTTATATCGGTTCTTGAGGTTTGACTCGGAACCGGTTTTAGGTTAACAACAACTACTCCGGTTCTCGGTTCTAAAAAGCAATAAATTTACTGCAAAACTCTGTCCTTACAAAAATAACTACGTCCTGTACAGCGCTCCCTTTTCTCCAAAAATAAAGGAAAAAAATTCTGGGGTGCACGCCATACATGAAAAAAAATTAAGGCGTGGTAGTCATAAATTGTTTGGTGATCACGCCTCTCCCTTCTCTGTCTTTATCACTCAACCCGCCGCTGTAAGCAACACTGCTAGCCCATCGATACATTTCTCCAGGCCTTCTTTGTTTCCCTGTAAGGCAGAAAATAGCCTAGGGATAAAGCGATGTTTTTGTTAGAGGTGTGGCATTCCAACACAGCAAAAAAAAACCAGCAGGTCACTGCATAAAAGAAGCAAAAAAAAAAAAAGGAAGCAGTCTGGTAAAAGAAGCAAAAAGAAAAAGGAAGCAGGTCACCAGCTGGAGTTGACATTCTTTTAATGACCATAGGTTGTAATGACGCAGTATGCTTAATTTTTGCAGTATGCTTAATTTTTCGGGACACGGGTGTAAAATTCTTTCGTGTGTATTTAGCTTTGGAAAGCTTCATAATATTTTGTCAGGTTTCAAGTTAAAGCCGCGGTGGTTCGTTTCCCGTGTTTGTTTGTCGAGCAGACGTGTGCTTTTGAAGGTTATCGAATGGACATCTGCTATTTACGTTGTAACAGCAGTCCATTTACAGTCTAGTTTCGAAAGTTGTTGTAGCGCGGGACACAGCGTAGTTTTGGATGACGCTACTGGCAGATGCCGGAGGCCATGCGCTTATCTTAGGAGAAGGGGGAGATAGGCCTGCCTAATATATACTGGTGGTGCCTATCACCTAGAGAGAAAGTCGCCAACCGTCGAAGAAGACGCGTCAGGCGTGAGAAGACGCACCAGCCCGAAAGGGCGTGGGTCGTTGGGTGCCAGGAGGGAACGAACATCCCTCCTGCCTTCGTAACTTAGTCTTGCGAGGCAAGTTTGACACATTAATAAACTGTAAACTACTGTGGCGCTGTTTTCTGCACTGGTATAACTAATTATGAAAGTTCGTACTCTGCAAACTGGAAAGTCGTCTGTGCACTGTGAAACTTCAATGATAAATAAAGTATAAAGCAAACTGATCTGGAACTTCTTCTTTTTAACTAATCAGCGTCACCTGGTACTGAGTCTCGTATTCTACCTATGAGCAAACCGTGGCAACGTAAACATTCGGCAGGGTAATACTTCCGCAACATTACAAGATGGCGCCCAACTGTGCGGCTGCATTATTATAAATACGGTAGTAAATAAGACGGAACATTACAAGGTTAAAGCCACGCCACAATGTTTAGGCTTTTAGCACTGTGAGTTATTTAGTTAAAGTATTTTCCAAACATATCACAATCACCACCTATTAATGTAAAAAAAAAAATTATAATTTGTTACATATTTACTAACCTTAAATAAATTTAATACAAGTTTATCTGTATACATTAAATCTTTTCTTCACACTTTGTTATTGTTCTATTCTTTGGTAGGTTAAATAAAACATTAAAAGAATTTTACATGCATTGGTTGAATGAAGTTGCAAGCAAAATGCAAGTATTCAAAATGGAACAATACTGGAACAGATATTTAAATTGTAGAATCGGTACTGAAACAGGAACCGATATTTTTTGTTATTCTACCCATCCCTACATGCAACACATCCCAAATGCTTACAATGTGTTGTCAAGGTTATTTTAAATCACACGTATGCTATATCTCAAAACGATATAAAAGTAACCTACCATGGTTTACACCTGAACCTCTAATTTAGTTGCCTCAAAACCACATTACTGGCAAAGTACTGTTGAAGTGAAGAGTGAGTAGCAAAGAGACTTGGGCGGCCCTTAACATGAATGTCTTGAGAGCAGATGAGGGTGAAGCGAGATGAGTATGGAGCAGTGCCGGAACTCAAGGGAAGAGGAAATGAGAAAATCCCCAAGAAAACCCGCCGACCAGCAGTATCGCCCGGTATGATACCCAGGTGTAAAAATCTGGGAGTGGCCATGCCAGGAATCACACCAGTTCACCTAGGTGGGAGGCAGGTAGTCTTTACTACTATACCACCGCAATCCCTTTTGCAAGCAAAAATTCAATTTTTGATGGCCTCTTGCAGAAAATCCACAAACATTAAATTATATTAAAAAAGAACATCTTCTGAATAAAATGATACCACAGATGGGCATCTGCAACGATCTCTTAAAAAAAAAGAAGAAGAAAACTAACAGTACAGAGCAAGCTATGTCTGACCAGAACAAAGTCTAAATATTAGCCTAATCATGCTAAAATGGGAAATGCGTGTGTTTTTACTTTAGACATGCTGAGAACACAAACATCAGCCAGCGTATGTGAGCCATGAACACCCGACAAGTATGGAATTGGAAAATGCAGCAGAATGAGACAATTTGAAGTACCATTTACAATTCAGATAACTGTTCTGAACTAATGTAGAGTACAAATGACGAAAAGTACTCAAAATGATTTCACACCAGATGTTTTCGATACTGTATTTTATCACATACTGTCTTTGTTGGCATTGCTTGTATAAGCTCTTTGTGTTGGATGAACCCAGTAAAAGAGTGGAAGATGGCGAGGAGAAGGCTGTAAGTGACGAAGCGAGAATGTATCTGGCTATTGTCACATGTGATGGTCTGGAGGAGAGGGAGAGGCTCCAAGGGGAGGAAGACTAGTCATAGTTGCACATAAACATGTGATAAAAGCAGCTACTGTCCAGAGTTGTATTTGCGAATCAATTTGTAGGCTTCCATGTGCCTGATGACATTCCAAAAAAAATAGGCATAAGTAATCAACAAACAGTAATCAAATACAAAGAGAAATCCATGTTGTAACTCGCAATAACACAAGCAAAGTGAGAATATAAGCGAGCGAGAGCACAATGGCAGGACAAACCACGATAGTAGTCACATCACGTGTGGAATACTGGCGGCCTAGGCGTTGGTATGTATTTTTAGATAGTCCTTAAGTCCAGTAGAGTTTCCACCAAGTGAAACACAATGACCAAAAAGGTGCAATAAATTTATTTTTCAAAAGATTTCCCTCTTTTTTTTTTAATACTTTTTTCACCCAAATTTATTACGGTTTCTTAAAGACTTATTATTATAGAAAGACAGTCGCTATAAACGTGGTAGATATAAAAAGGTTCTACTGTACATCATGCCTTTCACAATTTATGAACAGAAATTACCGAGAAGATGAGTCCAAATGTTTCCAGTCTCTGTGTGTATGCGGAAAATGCTCTTGAAGCAGGCATAAAAACTGGGCAGTGGGGGTCGATGTCCTGCGTGGAGGTAGTCATTATCCTGGAGCCACTGGGGTAGGTTGTGGAAGTGACACACTTTCCAAGAAGCTTCCCACACTTTACGCACAAACTCCTCTGCCTGTTCTGCTGCATTGTGGGCAAGTGCTCCAAGATCAATCTCATCTGACAGGACACCAGCCTTCAGCACCTCTGTGATCTGTATGTAACACACAAACTTCTTAAAAAAAATATACAGAATAATATTTACAAAAACAAAACTAAGTATAATACACTAAAAATTGCAAACAAATATCACACTTTGTTGGATGCAGATAGAAACACTGTAAGGAAATACTGTCAACTGAAGCTGATAAAAAAATGCCTACAAAATACTATGGGACAGGAAAGACTCAGCAATCTAGCTTTACTTTCATTTGAAAATGATACAGCTCGAAAAATTTACTCTGATAAAGTAATCAATGACTTTGCTTGTAAAAAAGTTAGGAAACAGAATTCCATGTAATTTTAATGTTTTCAGGTCTAACTCAAACTACGTAAGCTGTACATTTAGAGCTTTGCTCATAAAGTTCATACATTTACAAAAATTGCTTCTCTCTTTAACGTTTTTTTTTGCTTGTATTATTTTCAACTATTACTTTTGAGATAAACATCTCAATTCTTCATACAAGTTATTCTATCAATAAAATTTTCTCTCCTAATTTGTTCTGCATTTTACCTAAGTAACTCAACATATTCTATAGTATTGTATTGGTCCAATTTAATAAATTCATTGTAAGGCAATTGATTTTACAATAAATACCATTATCAAGCCGTAAACTTTATATTAATCTCAGTGTGGAAGGTCAGGAAATATTTGTCCAATTTAAATTCCCATTCTTTTTGTTGAACAAAAAATCCAAATAGGAACACTATAAAAATTGTTTTAAAGTTGTGTTGAGGCAAGGGAATGGGGTGAGTTAAAAGAGGGGCCCATAATCACCTGTTGACCCAAGGCCCCCAAGCTTCTAGTTACTGCCCTGATTTTATGTAAAGAAAGGACTAGACTTGAAATATTTTGGGTTAAATTTTGCATGTTTTGACATAATTATAAACTATTTGTATTGTGATTTTATATTTCTTTTTTAAAATTTTGTTTAAAAATATAGGTGTTAATATTTATTTTATGATGAATGTTTACTTAAATATTTTTGTTATTAATTTAAATTCCCATTTTAAATTTTTTTTATTCATTTTATAAATAACTTCAATTGAATCTCATTTAAGTTTGAATCCTAGACTGTTTTCCAACAGCAAGTCGTGGGATTGAAATTTCGAGGGATTAAATTTTAGAACATTGATGGTTCCCAATAAGTTTTCAGTCGTCGCCGCTCCCATTAATTTATAAACTATGACGGAAAAACTTCAGGCAATGCATGAAAAGCACTGAGAACAGTTTTTGTACCATTTTATTGACATGAGCATGCAAGGAAGAGATACATGTGTCAATTTGTGTGATGGAAATAAATAAGTTTGTCTCATACCATCTCCATCTCAGCGCTAAATAATTTGCAGCAGACAAAAGTTCTACAATATTTCAATGCACATAGAACTTATTTTCACATAATATTCAACTTTAAAGGTGAGGAAACTATCTGAGAACATTAAAAACGTAATTTGATAACTTAGTTCTACATTAATTTTGAGATGAGATGGCAGATATGTATGTCCACAGGAAACCAGAATATAATGAATCTAAAAGTTTCGTGACTGAGAAAACAAACTGAAACGAATGCAAAACGGAACTAAATAATCACATAATGGTTTTATAATAAATTTTAAAAGGGATGGCATAATTTTAGTGTAACTAACCATAAAGAACACTTACCCTTCAGTGTTCTAAAGTCATGTTTTACCTTTAATAACTTGCTTTGAAACTCCGGCAAAACATTAACCAATTTTTTTTCATCGAATTTTTAATCACACTTTTAAAGAACAAAATTGACAACATTTTTTATGATTCTACCGAGTGTTCAGAACATTATTTCACAACTTTACTCTACACTCATATTTGTCACCACACAATTTCTTGTTGCTAATGTTTATTTTGCTATTGTGATGTGTTTTATTTTGAAAGGTATTTTGTGGGTGTGCATTGTTCAATTGGCCTATGGAGATTTACTTCTGGACTCATGGTAAGCGTTGCATTAAGTGTGGAACCTTGGTCCGAGTTCCAGTAATACTGACTCTACTAACTTTCCTATGTACCTTTAAGCTGCCAAACCGCTACACACCACACTTTTATATTTTTCTGTCTATTCTGTGTAGAGAGGAACCAGCTACTCTAGTCATATATATTTAGGGCTATCACACAGGGTAGTATGATTTCTACAATTAGTTACAATAAAATGATTTTTGCATTATCCTAGTCATCCCATAATTTACGTAATAATATTACAATTATTTGAACTGTGGAACAGCTACAATGAAAAAAATTGATTTCTTATACATTATTTTGCTGAATCTCGTAACTTTGTGATTTGGAGTACGTACAGTAGAACCCTTTTTTCACACTCCTCTGATTTTAACATTTCCCCTATTTTACACCCATTTTCTTTACTCCCATAGAATGCTATTACAGCATAAATATTCCTCTTTTCCCACTTCCCTGCATTCTGCAACTTTTTTCCTGGTCCCTTGAAAAGACATGTGTAAAAATGGGGTTTCACTGTATGTAATATTGCACATACACCATCAATATGTAACCAAGGACTCAAACCTTACTACTAAATTAAAACCACCAAACTACAAAAACCCATCCATCACTAGAGCACAGACCTCACAGTCGAGAAGATGCTCATCTTCAGGAGTGCTGGGCAAGGGGCAGCCCACCCCGTCATCCTCTTCTGCCAGCACGCACGAGTCGTCATCCTCCAGCAGCTCTGTCACCTCTTGCAGCCCCGGGACAGTAGAGTCCAGGCTGTCTGTGTCCCACAGAGGGCGCCGCCGCAGACCCTCCCCAAAAGTGACCATATCATCCAAGTTCTCTATGGCATCCTCGTAGTCACTCATGGTGTAACTGTAGATACAACACTTATGCTACATTGTAAGTCACACAACATGAATACCATTTTTTAAAAATGAAATTTTATAAGGTATAAACTAATCTAACAACAAAAAATTCCCACATATTCTTTCTAGACATATCAGAAAGTAATATTATGTTGGCATTAAAATGAAAAATTGCCCATGGCCTTTTAAGAGGAAACAGCAAATATGAGTTTTGTCTGTATAACAATATGTAAAACAAAAAATAATTTCCAATTAAAAAAAAAATTAATTAATTAATAAACAGGTACAAAATTAAAGTTTACAAACTACAGTCAACCACAACTATGACTACCATATGATAGTGGACAAATATGATATCATATAAGTGTCTTTTTTATTTACACTTGAGATAATAGCAATACTATTAATGCAAAATGGACAACAATTACTGCAATATACAAAAAGTTTAAAATAAAATTAGTCAAGTATGTAGGTATTCAGTTCATTGTCGTGATGCAAAAACTTTAAATAATTTATAGCTGCTAACTAAAATTCCAGAAATGTCAGCCAGACGACTTGGGCAAGCTGTTTAAAAATTTGGTATTGTGTACAAGAAAATGAGCTAGAATGTTTACCCTGACCATTTTCCTACAGATTCCTTCAGGAATCTCAGTTTAATCAACGAAGAGTATGAATAAATGTGAATAAACAACAATAGTACTAAAACATACACGTTTACCAAACACATGGTAATTGAAATAACTACTACACCTGATTTTGCATATAGAGGATTACGACCTAAATTAACTTAATTTATTGTTCTTATGCACTTCTTGCCCTATCCCAGTATTTCATTTACTTAAAACCACTCAAGTATCAAGTCTTCAAAGTCCTGTGTTTGGTTAAACTACAGCTATAGACAGCTTATTTTATTTGTAAATCTGCAGGAAATACCTTTTATAGGAAATATATAAATTACACACCATGGTAAAAGAACCTCACTAAGTTTACCAATGAAGGTAAATTCAAGTCATATGAAGAGTCTATTATTAGCAGGATATTAATATATCAATGAAAACCTAAGATAGTTCGAAGTCACTATTCTAATGACTGTGTTCAGCTTTGGACATCACAAATTTGTATAAACCTTGTTACAATTATGGTTCAAAACACCATACTTGGTTTGTATAAGCAACAATATGAATTTGTGTGACAGATACTTCTAAATATTTGTTGAATACTTCAGTGTAACGTTAAATTGGTTTGGAAAAAATAAAGATCATGGGTGTAAAAGGCCTATAAAACAATACAATATATGTGAGGCATATGTAAACGTAACATTAAAATTTATTAATAAAATTTGGTTGGGTACGTATTCAATTTTTTTATGTCTAAGAAATGTGATTTGATTTTAAGTTAACCTCAATTCTGTTTTTTTTTTTTTTTTTTTTTAAATTTTATGATATTAGTATGTTAAACTTTTGTAGGTTTAGGTTGTGTATCTACAATGCCATAAGATGTCTTGTGTACAAATTACCTGTAACTATTTTTTGTAATCTGGTGTATTTATGTATTTATATGTCAGTAGTCATGTGTTTTCAAAAAAAATTCATTCACATGTAAAACATGCAATAAGTGTGACTGTACGCTGGGTTTTATTTATATACTTCTGTAAATTTGTAGATTGTTAATATAAATCAATGGACTGCCATTTTCTATATTACATAAAAATTTATTTTTAAATAATTTCTGTCCCAAGAAGTTAGAAACGTCTAATGTACACATTACGTGCAACATTTTTTGGTAATGATTAAGTTTAGGGGCTTTTCTGCAAAAATAAAAATAATTCACGGAAAATGGTATATTTCCACTCTACTAATGATGCAGAACACAAATATACTAGGGGCATTAACGTCCGACTATTTTCGTAATATGTGCCCACCTAACCTAACTGAACCTTGTATAGTTTCGTCTTGCTAGTAATGTCAGTATTTTATAATAATTATAGCCGCACTGTTGGGCGCCATGTTGTAATATAGCGTCTCTTTCGTTACAAGCGTATTTAGAATTTTAGCATAATGCAGCCTCAAAGGTTAGGCGCCATCTTGTAACGTTCAGCCGCTTACACTGCCGACTGTTTATTTGCCACGACTTGCTCAGGGTAGAATACACGAGACTCAGTTAATTGAACACTAGTTAATTTTGAAATAAAGTTCAAGTTCGAAGTTAGTTTGTTCTATACTTTATTTATCATTTTTTGAATGACACAGTTCACAGATGAATTACCGGTATTCAGAGTACGAACCGTACCGAGATAAATATCCAAGTACAGAACAGCGTCACAGTGGTTTACCGTTTATTAATGTCTAAAAACTTGCATCGCAAGACTAATTTACGAAGGCAGGAGGGATGTTCGTTCCCTCCTGGCACCCTAACGACCCCCCACACCGGCGGAAATAAGTAGATAGAATTTAGTTTAAGTTGGAAAGAATTAACGGTCGCGAGTGCTTGCCGGTGTGGGTGAAATTATTTACGCCTCATGCGTCTTCACACGCCCGATGCGTCCTCTTCGACGGTTGGTTACCTTGTTCTCTAGGCGATAGACCCCACTAGTATATATATGCAGGCCTATCGCCCCCTTCTCCTAGATAAGCACCTGGNCTTGTTCTCTAGGCGATAGACCCCACTAGTATATATATGCAGGCCTATCGCCCCCTTCTCCTAGATAAGCACCTGGAATCCAGCATCTGCCAGCAGCGTCATCTAAACTGCACGTGTCCCGCGCTCAACACGTTATCGACTGCTGCGCCGTCAACAGAAACTAACCTCTCGTACAACAAAAACTTGTTGACTTTGCCTGAAACTGCGCTGGAGGAACTAAAACTGTAGACGCATTCAAAATCCCGATAACTAACCTCTCGTTTCATATAAAATTTGGATGACGCAGTAAAACTGCGCAGAAGGAACTAAAACTTGTCGACGTCGCTGTTACCAGAAACGAACTAATCTAAATAATGCTAACACTTCCCAAAACACTGAAAACAACTGACGTTTGAAATGAAACGGTAACCGGACTACTGATAAAACGTACACAGCAGATGTCCGCCCTTTAACCTACAAACGCACATGTCTGTCTGATAAACAAACACGGGAAACGAGCTACCACGGCTTTAAACTGAAATACGATAAAAAATATTACGACGCTTTCCAGAGCTTCATACACCTGAAAGAATTTTACACCCACGTCCCGAAAAATTACGAATATTGCGTCATTANGCTTTCCAGAGCTTCATACACCTGAAAGAATTTTACACCCACGTCCCGAAAAATTACGAATATTGCGTCATTACAACCTAACCCCACGATGGGTGAATCACTATTTTACATTTTTAAACTAACCTAGGTTTTTTGGATTTTATACTACCCTAGGATTGTAGGGTTTTACACTAACCTAGGATAGTAGGGTTTTACACTAGCCTAGGTTGTTTGGATTTTACACTAAATTACGAATGCAGGATTGTAGGGATTTAAAGGAACCGTAAAACACACCAAAAGAATGTGAATTGACTCACCTAGGTAGGGGGCTGGTATAATTCCTCTGATGTTAATAGACGTAAACAAAAATATTTCGCAAATTTTTAAAACATGTTTTGCTTATTTTAACATTATGCTCTCTTGAATATGAACAAGGTAAGTTGTGCAGAACCCATTAATGCAACTTTTGTTGGTCTAGGACGTTTCGCTCAGAAACGTAAACAAACTGGCTATACTGCTCATTTAGCAAATTTTGTTCAATTTTTTTAAAATATGTTTTACTTATTTTAAAGCTACGCCACTAGTATATTCATGTTCTACGTGATTAGTAGAATATAAATATATCATAATTTTGAATTTTTTTTGTGTTTTTCAGAAAAGCCCCTAAACTTAATAATTACAAAATTAAAAAATTAATAATCAATTTTAGAAAATTTATAACAAAGATTTACAAAATTTTGCTTTGAATGTTTTACATATTACAATAATTGTACCAACTACTAGAGTCAATTAATTGGAAACTATTATCACATCAACTCAAAAAAACACCAAAAATGCTGTTTTAAAAAATTAATCAAAGTTTATGTTAAAAAAATCTGAATTTGGTGATTAACTAAAACTTGAAAATATGAGAGCACAATACATCCAAGTACAATCTGCTATTAAATAGTCTGAGTCATCAAACACACACAGTCATTTGGGGTAACTTTGTAGCAGTGGGTGCAACTTTGTACCACCTGCCTTATATGATTTCAAATGAAGCCCAAAATATTCTGTGCACTTTGCTGTGTTATTTATAAACAAAACTTGTAAATAGGCAATTAGACATCAAGGTGGCTTCCGTAAAGACTGTAATGAAAACACATGGTACAAAGTTACCCTGAATTGGCACAAAGTTACCCCAAATAACTCTAAGATTTTATTACATAAATGATGAGGTCCTCATAACGTTGTATGAAACATGCTGTGTTGTGTGCTGTACATTATTTGAGGGGACTCTTCAAATGTATTATATATTGTGATCCATTTTATAAATCTATAATAAACTACAAAACATAAAAATAAAATATTATCAAATATTGCTAATACAGTTACTCCAAAATATGCAATAAATTTAGATTATTTTTAATTCAATTGAATACAATCTACACATTTAAGTCAAAAATTTTCATAAGGGAAAATAGTTCATTATTTTTAATTACACACCAGATTGAGATATTTTCATTTCTATGTAATTGTAATTTTCTGAATTAATACTGATATATACATTATTTGGACCCATTATTTATAAGAAATAGTTTCTTTAAAACCGTTTCTTATAAATAATGGGTCCAAATAAATATAAAATTACTTAATGGGTAGGAAATTGCAAGAGGATTTGAGATAAACATTTGTACATTTATTATTTTTAAAGAAATAAAAGCAACAGCTAAAGCAGTTTATGCTATGCATAATTGACGTCTAAAGTGCAAAAGTAATACTCTAAATAAAAAATATATAAGAAAATGGTAGAAGAATTTAAAAAATTTGTGATCTACATGTGACACTAAAAAATTGTAATTTTGAAAAGTAAATAAATTGTCTATTGCAAGAGTATAAATAATGGATTATATAAAACAGTTCAAATATATTATTTCATACAGAATTGATGATTTATGGCAAGCTATTTACTTGAAATAAATTCTGAAAATTTAAAACATATTTCAAAACTAAAACAATGATATGATGGATATTTTGACTATTTGGAACACCCAAATGGCGAACTGCGGGCTGTATGTAAATATGTAATAAATATAGGTGCATTGTGAGACTTAACACAGGACCACGGACTAGTATAAACAAGACAAAAAGCAACGATTTCTGTGAAAACACTTATATTACTTTTATCATTTCGGTATATCTTTATGACAAACAAATACACCAAAGCCGAGAAGCCAACTTACACTGTCTAAAACATCGTAGGTTTTATCCCCATCACAACATGATCAGGGTTGTGGATTCAATTCCAAACCCATCTCACTTTTTTTTTCACGTGCTTACAATTTTTAAGGAGCTCTTTGAACAGGTGTTAACAAAAGAAGTATCTTACAAAGCAGTNTTTTTTTTCACGTGCTTACAATTTTTAAGGAGCTCTTTGAACAGGTGTTAACAAAAGAAGTATCTTACAAAGCAGTAAAATACAAAATTTGTTTAACTGGCAAACCACAAAAAATTCTGCATTTACTTAATACTGTTTATCCCGTGAACATGTTGAGAGACGAGAAGTTTATTGCGAAGTCCTGACCACAGAAAACATTAGTGTTTAACATAGCGACAATGTTTACAACCGAAGACTAATATTTCACTCAAATAGTTTTCCTAAACTTGGTTGACTAGATACTATAAAACTTTTTACTAAGGAAATTAAAATATTTCCTTAGTTCAGCTTTCAAAATGTTGGCAGATTATTTTTTTGCATATGGCTGTACGAGTTAGTATAGTAAAAATTACCAGGAATGAATTGATAAATCTGTGACTGAATAACAAAAATAATATACTTCAGTAAAATAAACAAATTTGCATAAACATTTCCTTCACAATTGAAAAATAATTCTGTGGATAGGCTTGATCACGCTTTGTTTGTACCTAATATTTTGTCAATGCACCTTGATCATTACTATTGCAACCACGCTTGGGTATCATCATTATATCATGTAACCAGTTTATACAGCAGGAATTTTGTGTGGAATAGAATGAATATGTTTTGCTATTTACTGTACTGTGATCACAAAGTGCATAGAATATTTTTAGTATAATTCACGCACCCCAAATACCTACTGGCATTCTAATCACATTAAATTATTTTTGTTACAGGAAAATGCCTGAAGAATCCGGTGATCACAAAGAACTATCACCTCTAATTCTGAAAACCTCAGACGCCCACAATGTTACCCACATTTAGGGGGTGGGTCATTCCATATAAAATCAACAAATATTTAAATAAGTGGTTACTGAATGATTTTTGATATCCATAAATTTTTGCAGGTTTTTTGTTTGTATCTTCTAAAACACAATTTTTTTTTAGCGTAAATCATTATTTTAGATGTATGCATTATTAAGTACAGCGGCACACTAAAATTTGCTTTTTCAGTATTTTTTATAATTGCCTGTCACTCATTTTTACATAAACATAGAAAGCTGGTATTGGTCTCACTTGAAAACTGAAAAGACAAGGTTGTAATGACACAATATTATTAATTATCAAGGTTCTAGCCACGGTTAATTTTCTTTAGTTTAACGGCCATCCGGTTGCTGTTTCAGAAATCATAGTTTTTATTAGCGTCAGTATTAGAAGATAGAAGCTTTCCGAACTGCGTCGACAGTAGGGTTGAGATGATTTAAAAAACCTGATTTTAATCAGTGATTTAAATCGCAATTAAAATCAAATAATTTTTTTTTAATAGTTTATTTAAATCAATACCTTTTTTAATGCAACAAAATTGACCAAAAAGTGTCAAGGGACTTCCCCGACATAAACTACGGTGCACATGTACGTGCAATGCTATGTTTACGTTCACAGTTCGGGTATTCCCAGAAATGTAAACTCACGACTTAATGTGTTTTCGCCCGGTCATTCGTGATTGATTAGTGAAAGTGTGAATACAACAAAATGGCGGGAAGAAAAAAAGATGCTGTATGGGTTTATTTTGATGAAAAAAAAGTCTGCTTGCGGAAAGTTTAACAAAGCGGTGTGTAAAAGTTGTAATAAGGTGTTAATGGGTTTAGTAGTGAGAATGAAAAAACATTTAGAAATATGTGTGGCAGAAAAGGATTGCAATCAGAACATAGACTATCAGAAGACGTCGGTGGCAGTGCCGCTGCGAGCGCTGGTAACTTGCTATCTTTTTATTAACAGTACTATGATTTTTGTTTGTCATACATTTTTATAACTTATGTAGTTATGTGGTGTGATTTATTTTATATCTTACAATACCTGGCAGGATACCACGCCGCTTTCTTTGGCGGTAACGGATACCGCACGTTCATATGAGATCAGGCCTTGTTGTTGGTAGAAAACTTACCAGGACATTTATTTACAAGACATATTATTATAGAGATGTTTGTTTTAGGAGTAAACGAAAATGCTTGTGCCTCAGTGTCTTCTGCATCTGCTAGTTCCTTACCTAAAGCAAATCAGAGCGCTGGTATAGGCTGAAAAAAACTAGATGACTACGTTGTAAAAAATGATGCCACGCAGGAACATCTTTTTGGATTTTCAAGTAGCGAAGTATTTTTATGCAACTAATACCTCATTTCTGCACGCGGAGCACGAAGAGTTCAAGAAATTGATAAGTATGTTACGGCCAGGTTACGTTCCTCCAAATCGATTTGATATTGGTGGCAAGCTGCTCAATGAAATTTTCAAGGACGAACAAAACAAAAGTAGTTCAGATCTAGAGAATAAAACTGTAACCTTGTCAACTGATGGGTGGTCTAACATACAAAACGACCCTATAATTTGCACGTGTGTCTCAACAAATGATGGTAAAACTGTCCTGGTTGATACCATTGATATGGCAGACCACAGTCACACTGCCGACTACTTAGAAACTGTGACAAATGAAAGTATACAAAAAGCAGAAAAACTTTTTAACTGTAAAGTTAGAAGCGTTGTATAGGATAATGCAGCTAACATGGCAAAAATGTGTAAACCGCTTCAAACAAACACTGCTGACGATAATGGTGCGGAAGTTAATGTACCTATAGTTACCTACGGATGTTCTGCGCATATTCTTAACCTATTGACTAAAGATTTAGAAATTCCAGATGCTACAACACATGTTGTGAAAGTTATCAAGTACTTCAGAATTAATCATTTCGCGCATGCTAAATATTCACTCACCAGGGCGAATAGTTTAGTAATGCCACAAGAAGTAAGATGGAACACTATGTGTGATTCACTAAAGAGTTATGTTAAAAACTGACCGATTTTGATGCAAATAGCAGTTGAAAATAAAGAGGAAATTAGCTCTGACATTAGAAACCTCATACAAAATATGAGTATTAAAAGAAATGCAGAAGGTCTAATTGCACGACTAGAGCCAATAGCCAAAGCTCTGGACAAGATTCAGAGCGATAAGTGTACCATTTCAGATAGTGTACTTATCTGGAAGGAATTAATTAACCAACTAGAGGAGGAACTACATATGATTCAAATGAAAATTGTCATGAAACGTTATTGCCAAGCGATGACACCGGCTCACTATCTAGCTTACATGGTGAATCCAAAACTGCCCAAGAAAAGTTGTCAAGCGACGAAAGTGATGCAGCCTTAAAATTTTTGCGAGAAATCTATGGAGAGACAGGAACCAGTTTGATGAATAGCATTATTCGTGTGAATGCAAAAGTTGAGCCTTTCACTGGAGTATTAGTTGATGAACAAGTCATACAGAAAATCGCCCCTACTGATTGGAGGTTAGCAATCCACAACATGAAAAAATGTATAACTGAAGCAGAATTACAGATAATAAAGCAACTGCTAAGTGCTGTTGCATCTTCCGCTGGGGTGGAAAGAATATTTTCAACGTTTAATTTGGTGCATACCAAAATAAGAAATAGGTTAGGCACAGAGAAGGCAGCCAAATTAGTTTTCCTTTTAAAGAACCTGAATGGGAAAAAATAATTATGTAACCAGCCAAACGGATTTTGTCAATTTTAAGTTGGTGATTTTCTTAATTTTTCATTGTTGATTTTTTGTTTGAATGGGATTAATATTGATAATCTTAGAAGAACTGCAATGTTGATTCTTTTTTATTTTATAAATTAAAATTTAATTAAAATAAACAAAGAGATGTTTTTTTTAAATAATAACTGACTTCCAAATAAAAAGAGATGGGAATATGTAAATAAATCAAAAAATTTTGATTTAAATCAAATAAATCCAATTATTTTTATTTTTTTTGTTTTGATCATGATTTTTATCAACCCTGCAACAGTTTGACGGGTGGCGTAATTAAGAGTATTATTTAGAGTGGCGCTGTCACCATCCCCCGCCAGCTTAAACCAGGGTAGAGAGACACGTGTCAGTCGTAATCACCGCAGAGAAAGGTCAAGCCGAGGAAGATGCGTGTGCAGGCCATTACAAGTGTCACTGCAGCGTAGGCCTCCCACCCACCTCCCCATAGCAAGCCAAATAACATTTGTAAGTGCAGAGATATCACGAGATAGGCAAGCGTAGTTCGCCTGAAGTCAGAAAACACGCACCGCGGAAGAAATAGCTGA
>NQII01000282.1:548675-587495 GCA_002778355.1 Clitarchus hookeri | reverse complement strand
TATTGTAAACATCATTGAGTTTCATAGATTTCATTCGAACTTTTCCTGTGTTAATCAATAACTCTGTTGTTTCAACAATCAAACTGTCCAGTTTTGAGTATCCATATCCCAAACCAAGGAACGTTAACGATGCATCAAGGATTTATCAAGGCAAACAGCTCTAATTTGCCGAGAGTAGATTTGTTGATGCTGGGAGAATTTCTTGCATCAAACAAAGACTTTTGCTCAGCAGAATTTCGAAATGTGAAAACTTCCATGTCAGTACCTACATTAACAATCTTAAATAACAATAATTTAAAAGTCTAAAACACGTAAAATTGCTTTTTAATATGCACTTTATGATAGGTTAGAGGTTATGTTAGCGAAATGTTGTTTTTAAACTATATCATGAACCTAATTACATGTTGCTTTCTTTATTGATTCAAGGCTTTCGAAGGCTTTTGTATCTCAATTTCTAAGCAGTCAATAATGCAACTTACATGGTGATATTTATGCCTAAAAGCCATGGGTAATTTATTTTTTATTGAATCTTTGTCTAATTTAACAATAAAAGGACGCAATAGACTAGCTATTAATGGAATGTTTTTCATAAATATTTTGCTAGCATAAGTTGAACTCATAGAAAAATCATCTTTCTCACTTTCTTCAACTATTCTCTTTCTTCGTTTATTGAGAATATATGGTCGTTGTACAGTATTTGAAGTGCGTTTTCTTCGATCTGGTTGGCATTCAAATTTAGTGGGAACACACCCAGGTTTCATGCGCACTTGTGACACTGAACCCATCACAAGATACTGAATATAATTATCCATATCATTTGGCAACTGTAACGAGAATAAGAACCTGTTAAAATAACCAGTGGTGGAGGAGAACAATAAATAAATAATTGAATCCTAACCTCTAAAGTGATCGACTTTTAAAAGTACATAGGTACTTATTGTTCAGACAAATGACAATTTCTCCAACCACATCAAGTACACACTATTATAATCGATAAAGGTATAAAGGAAAAACGTACATCAAAATGGTCTTCACAGAAATAAATTGAAGAATTAGGCGATACAATTGCAGGGTCCCGCCGTGCAAGATTTAACCACTTATTTCTCATTGTTTTGTTGTTTGGAACGTAAACGAAAACCTTGTTGGGAGTTTTTATCGATGTGTTAGTACATTTAGGCACTGCACACCACTTATACACTTTAGAATTCATTTTAAAACACAAAATAACTTAATTTGTCTGACTATTGTCGAGTATTTGTTACTGGTTGAGGTTTGTTTACACGAGGCGTGACGTCACAAGCCGGCGCCATGACGCTTTAAGCGTTTTAGCGCGGAATTTAAAATAACTATTTTAATGGCTAATTATTGCTATTAAACCTTAATTTCCTGGAAAAATTATAGATTTTTAGTAAATAGTGGAAGCGTAAGAACATTATTTAATGTATTTTAAAAAATTGTCATCATGCCTATTAGAGACACGGAAATTCCCAGGATTTGTCAGGAAATATACATTATTTCACAGTCCTCTACACACCATGGCGTCNAAATTGTCATCATGCCTATTCCTGTCCTCGACCAATTCAACTACTGTCATGCATGATTGGCACGTTACCTCAACATGACCTCCTAAAAACGCGAAAGGCCATGGTCAAAACAACGTTAATTCTATAAACTGGCAAACGCACAGAAGCACTCGTACCCTCCATTCTTCGATCACAAGCTTTCACATGGTCGGGTTCGGATGTCGCAAACCACGCGCACACAATACTCCATTTACCACGAACCACACAGTATGCCATATACCGGGCAACTAAACGCAGTACACGTCTGCTCCGACAGCATTACATGACTGTTCAACATGGCGTCCGACGTAAACAATATGGCTGAACTACTTGTATGTTATATATTTTATTTAGTATGTTCTACTTATTTTACCATTACGCCCTCTTCAATATTAGAAAGGTAAGCTGTTCAGAACCCATTTATGTTACTTTTCTGGGTCTAATATTTTTCTTCAGAAAAGCAGTTATTCTATACAATTACCTAATGTAGTAAAACTGGCATAAAACACAGCGTAAGAAAATCTGCTGTCTACAATTGGCATAATGAAAAATGATTAAGCTTAAGGTGTCCAATAAGAGCAGAATATGTCAATAGGAATCAAATTTGTATGCAAGGGAGTTTGATGTTTGTGTATTGCCTACTCCGATTTAAAATGTTTTGGTTAACAAATGTCCACGAATGGATAAACGCATAACCTCTACATTTGCTTTCCAAGTCATGTCAACAAAATGAAGTGGAATTTACAGATTTCTTCATGTATTTCAACACGCTAAACGTGTTGCTTTTTTAACCACAAAATAATATTAGCCTATATCAGAAAGGAGTCCTTTACTAATCTCAACTATTTATAATAATCTACTAATTGATATTAAGTTTTAATTTTTTATTAAAGCTACTTCAAAATTAAATTTAAAAATTTTTACGTGAAAATTATTTCTATACGACAGAATATTTCTGCCACAAACAATAAATGACAATCTATTTGAGTATTTATTGATAATAAGTTATTCTAATAATTTACTTTTAAGGAAATGTTTAAATTATTGTGTAAGTTATCCTTTTGATTTTAGCTTAATTGTGTACCAGTATTTGAGTGAATATTATATAGTTTTAGACTTGTCCTACACTGTACTCAGCCTTGGCTGACAGTCTCCAGGATAATGTATGTATGCATGCAAGCATGTGTATTTATGTGTGTGTGCATGTATGTGCATATGTATGTATGTGCATATGTAGGTACATCTGTAGGTATGTACTTACATATGTATATATACATATATATATATATGCATGCATGTATGTATGTATGTATACATGATAATATGTATGGCCACTATTTGAAAACATCCAACTTATATACATGAAAGACAGCAAAAGTACTTTGTAGAAAGCAACTCAACAATTTACAATTATGGCAGAAAACTAGACTATTTATTCATGTTTACATTTTATTCAATGGATTGTTTACACACTGAAGTAAATCTCTGGTATCCTACAATCTGATTAGCTGGCGTAAAAAACATACCAAATGAAAATGAAAGATGGCCATTTCTAATGCCACATCACGTTACATTCAGATGTATGCTATCTGTGAACAAGTGTTGTAGACACTACCATTCAATAAACCTGGACTCACAATAGTCTATCCCGTTAGTCAGTGGTTTGTCCATCCGGCGGTCACGTGATCTTCAATCAATCGCAGGGCAACTTTTATTCTATCAGTCCATTCCTCAAATATTTACCAAATTTCAACATTCAGTGGACATACCAATGAACCAATGCCTTCTGATGAAATTCCTTAGATGGAAATACAGACTTTTAAATAAAATGCAAGGCAATGGATCTCTTTTATTTACCTTTAGTGGTAAATTCAGAAACTTAAAATGTAAAACAATTTCAGTATATATTCTTATAATGCAAAGAAATTTTTTTCACAAAATTTTTTTCTCTTGAAAATGTATTTCCAACCAAAATACACTTCCAATGAAAGAAATATCACTATGTTAAGTTGTCACACTGAAATTTTGCCTTACCGAAGGATTGACAAACAATGGAGTGTTGTGAATTTCTTTCAAATGAAAGACGAAAATTACAGATGGATGGTTGCTGGACAGACAGACGAATGATGGATGCGAAGGAGTACCCAGAGTACAGATATTGTATTACATGCTACAATACGTAATGTTAACACCACGCCAATTATAGACAGCCCGTGAAGTTTTTAAAAAAAAAATAACCAAAACCTATTTAATTGACTGGAATAATGCAACATCTGGAAACCATAAAAAAATACAATTTTAAAATCATTTTTTCATTATCATACTCAGTCGTTACACTTTTTAAAACTATTTACAGACAAAATCCGAAAATTTACAACGAACAGTAGCACAATAAAACCTTGCAAAATAATCTTACATATTTAAATAAAATTTACAGTTCCTATGTTCTCTGTATGACAGGTGTACAATTGCAGTATTTCTGTTATACACCTATAAGGAACACAAATTAATATATACATATATAAATAATTAACTACTGGACTATTTTATTTCCACTATAACATGTAAAGTGTGTACAAAATTGGCTTCAAGCCATAAATGCTAAAATGCTTCCTGCCTTTAATAAGACTAAAAATATCTATAAATGTCGGTCAGACTATACATATGATGCAAAGTTGGCGTTAAATCAATTAATTAAATTAACAATAATATAAGCCTAGGACCTTCAACATTTTCAAGAAAAAACTCTACGAGCCTTGTTCGGTAATTAACAATTTAAAAACACGTATTACTGACTTACATATAAATTTAGAGTTCGGAAGAAAAAAAACTATAGCTGATATTTAGCACTCCGCACACATAATATTCAACATAAAGATTTTACAAATCTCGTAACCAATATCAATCCTCATACTGCGTCATCAAACTCAAAAGATAAACACTGTGATAAATAATTATTATGTAGAGCATAAAATTCTACCAGTACCAACATTCCTACTCTGTGACCAACATTAAGGAAACAACCTACAGACTTATTCAGACTAGCCAAACACATAAAATATTAATGTCCCTTTTAACAAAGCTACATTTTCAAGCAAACTTTATTTAATGGCAAGAACAATAAAATTACTCGAAAATTATCAAATACCGAAAATGTGATTAAAACACAATATATAAAAAAATTTAAATAATAATTTAACTTTTACTTCAAATAGAATATGCAAAATTGCAATGCTGTGAGGAGAATAGACTCAAAGTCAATTCCTGACCACTTGAAGGATAAGCTGTACTCCTAAAAACCACTTAAAAAGATCAAATTTTTGCCTTCAAATATCTTTGACAATAAAATTATGGCTAACCAATATTTCCTTCCAACAAATTTTTTGAAACTGTCAAATTATTTTACCAGGCGAATCTAATCAAAATATTTATTTTAAAACGATTTACAAAGGGAGATACTGATTTGGTGTTTGCGTGCAGTCAATTAAAGGAAGAAATGTAGCGAATGTTATGATTTATTTTCAATTCTTCACTAAATTAAAATTTTATTAATCAAATATATTTCATTTTCAATGAAATTTAAAGTTAATAATATTATGTGCAATATCACACCACACAAAAACCCAGACAAGTCTATCTTCTCTAACTAGCAAATATACCCTACTTTATCCTTCCAAAGTCGTAGAATGAAAATATTTTCACTCTACAGCCATAATACACTAAAGGATTATACATTTTTCTCCGCTGTGAATGTCGCAAAAAAATTTATCGTGGGCCATTTGCATTGCGCTGCTTTGCTGGGCCCTTCCATCTAGACCTTTCCTCTTTCGGGATGTGTTCATGACTAAAAACCTTTAGTGCAAAAACTAGCTTATCTACACCTCACCAAACAGTCACCACATCAAGCAAAAATCATAAAACTCCATTTCATAAGATGTTGATTGATGGTGTTATTGAACCAACAAGCAATGAGTTCAACTTTGCAAAAACAATAGCAGTCTCAACCGATAAATAAATAGGACATTAAGTGCATCACAACCGTACATCACCATCAGGGATGACTTCAAGTCACTAGAGCAAGCCAAGAACATTTCATCCCTCGACCTCAAGAGTGGCTATTGCCAACTAACATTAGAGTTTGAAGACTGTGACATGACAGCTTTCACTACCTCTGATGGCCGGCGCTTCCAGTTCTCCTCCATACCATTTGGACTGAAGTGCACACCGGGTATTTTCCAGGCCATGAATGTATGGGTGTTGAAAGGCCTCCTCGGCTAATTTACCCCCGCCTACCTCGACTAATTGGTGATATGGTCAGCAAATTGGGAGGATCTGATACTTCGAGAGGTTGGCCATCAATGGCCTCACCTGTGCCACTGCAAAATGACACCTCGGGAATACCACCATCGTCTTCCTGGGTAATGATATCGACGAATCAAAGCAATAAAACTAACCCCAAATATCTGTGGTTGCTCGACGGGTACCCACCACCACATATGTGCATTCAGCTTCGGAAGTTCTTCGGGATAAAAAAACTGGCTCTGGGAGCACAACCAAGTCTTTGCAGTCATCATCACAATGCTCACTGACTTACAGTCAAGCCAGCGACAGTTTCAGTGGTACAACTCCACCGATGATGTTTTCCAGCTAATCAAAGTGCATTTTTGTGTGAGCTCCACCTTGGAAAGGTATGACTGCACAAAACTCATCTACCTGTAGACTGATGCCAGCCTTGAAAGACTCGGTGCAGTGCTATACCAGTGCGGCGACAATGGCTAGCATCGCATCATCGAATTATCCAGCATCAAGGAGTAATCGGAAGTAGTCCCAACATTAAAATGCAGCTTGTGTTCACAGATATATAATTCAGTGTGTCCATATGCCGCCAGTTGCGACCCAGGCTGGCAGGTAATTAAGGGGTTGCTCACCCTGGGGTCTACTTGGCTGGTGGCGGCATTACTGCAGTTGCCCTGCTATGGTACATCACCCCCTTGTCGATAATAGAAACTGCCAGACACTGCCCTAGCACTGCCCTAGTGCTGTCGACAGTGCATCAAGAGGTACTGTGGTTTCACGTGGAGAAGGCATAATGAGGGAGGTGGTCACCCATTAAAGTGAGCGCAGCAATGCCAGGCATCATAACACAGGCAGGCCATCAGGCCATGCTCTTTCCTCCAGCTGATTCTGAAGTGGTTGAAGTAGTGATAGTGTGTGGATTGTGGCGAGTGGTAGCGCCTCGCCATCAGGGGTGAGTTCCCCAGGCCCATACTCCCCATTATGTGCCTGGGCTCTGGTAATCATCTCGTCAAAGGATACTTGCAGTGGACTCACAGTGAAGGGTCCCACTACAGGTTCTGCTTACATGCTAATGCTACAGACGTAGTGGCCCTATGAGGCCGAGGGACACTGTATCAAAGTACTTCGTGGGTACTGGTGTCTGTTGCTGCTGTACCCCGTCAGTACGCCACGAAATAAACTGGTTGCACTTCCCACACTTCTGCAAGTAACCTGCATGCATGTTTGGCGAGTCCAAGCCAGAAATATATTCCGAACATTACGAATTGTTTGTCCATCACCGGGTAGTCTACCACACTGCTGCAATGCGCGTGATGCAACACCTACTCTCTTACAATAACTGGTGACCATAGCATGAAATAAATGTGGTTTGATGTTGTTATGCGAGAGCATTAAGCTCTCTGGTGAGAGGGCAGGTGGTTCTCTCCTCTGTACTTAAAGTAAATAAATGGAATTATCTGATTTATTAATTTAATGTTGCAGTGAAGTAATTGCAGACTAAATGATGATATAGAGGGGTCTCGTGGAGCAGGCGACCAACGCCACCGATCTGGTCCGAGTGCTGAGACGAACTGGCCGAGTGACCTCGGTTTCCATCACGAATGACGAAAATCGAAGTCAAACGGCGAATCATGAAATATAACATAAACACTATCTGATATGATTGCAATAATTAAAAATTGTATAAATTAGATTAACTCATTGGTGACATGCTCGTTTACTAAGAAAAGTCAGTTAAGATAGAAGTTGCGAAGTTGACAGGGCGTGTCACCGCATTAAATACATATTACAAGAATGGAGGTTCTTATAGGCAATCTCCCTTTGCGAAAATGTAATGAACCTGTAATAAAAAAACATTAAATACCCCTGACTGTAGCTATGAATGCTATGACTGTGTTTAATGTGTTTGTAAAAATGCTGCACACTACTGGTGACACTTTTGGGCCGTTATCACTTCAGCTTCGGCCACAAGCCAGTTTGATGACACTTAGTGGTGTATCATGTCGTAGGTCGTGGTGCGAGTTGCTACGAAGCAACGACCAATTGCCAGTGCGCCCCCAGCGGCTGTGGCTTTGGGGTAAACACCGTTTCGAATGGCCTATCTATTTATTTAAAGAGTTGCCTCTTGTAATAAATGACTAGGGTGGTCTCTTGAGTTATGTAATCCTTGTCGGCAAGAAGATGCGAGTTCCGTTCCTGTCGACCTGCACAACGCATGCTTGGGCTGATGTGAATAGTGCGGTCCGGTTTCGTTGGTGTAGTTGTTGTGACTGCGACGGTCAGAAAGAGCACAAGGAACTAGTGGAAACATGATTCACGTCAAAGTACTGCTTCAACAAATCACTAAAGGCAATCACCAAATGATTAGGATGCCAGTCATTATAAATAACAAAACATGTCATACATTGGTAGACACAGCAGCATCTCACAAATTTGAGCATGTAGGGTTTGTTGACATTAGTAAAATCAAACAGTCAACACAAGTACTACAGGAGCAACCATGAGAGAGACAACAATAACAGTCCGAATAGATGATGTGGAAAAGTAACCACGGCCCTCGTGTAAGCTAACCTTCATGAAGAAGCCATACTAGGTAGTCTCTGGCTCACTGAATAGAATACCATTGTCAAGCCAGCGGTGTGTAGAATACGTTTCGGACAGAAATATCTACGAACTGTGTACGACCTGGCACCCCGAACCAAAAGTACCCGATGTCCAGATGGACGAACAAGTTAATGTGGTACTGCCGGAGTTTCGTAACACAGTGCAAAGGCTACTTCATAAGCAGCGCGACATATCTGCGGCAGCCGACCCATTACATCACACGACCATGGCAGAACGTGAGATATCACTTGAACATGAGCGACCTATCTATGCCGCTCCACACTGTTATTAACCACACCAATGTGGATCATAAAAGAATAAATTTAATAAAGGCTTGCTTAGAGTGTGATTAAACCCATTCGCAGTTATTACAATAGTGCAATATCTCTAGCTCCAATAAAAGACTGTATGTGACATTTCTGCATCGATTTTAGGCCAATTGACTGAAACACCAAGAACGCACACCCACCTTACATAATCATCATAAATGCATAGCATACACTCGGCCGAGCTAAAATCACGATGTCACTTGATATCTTCCCCAGTTTCTGGCAGGTGCCATGCNATAAAAGACTGTATGTGACATTTCTGCATCGATTTTAGGCCAATTGACTGAAACACCAAGAACGCACACCCACCTTACATAATCATCATAATTGCATAGCATACACTCGGCCGAGCTAAAATCACGATGTCACTTGATATCTTCCCCAGTTTCTGGCAGGTGCCATGNTTGCATAGCATACACTCGGCCGAGCTAAAATCACGATGTCACTTGATATCTTCCCCAGTTTCTGGCAGGTGCCATGCAAACCGGGTGGCAGGGCCAAAACAGTCTTCCCCACGCCGGAGGGGCGGAGATTTCAATTCTGTGCAATGCCTTTCGGACTTAAGTGTGCGCCAGTAACATTTCAGGCCATGATGGTCTGACTATTCGACAGGTACATAAGTCACTTTGCCCTCGCATATTTGTATGGCGTAGTGGTATAGTCAGAGATGTAGGAGCACCACATCAAGCACATATCGCTGGTCTTAGAGTGGCAAGCAATTAACAAACAGACATGTGTCAACTGCCACATCGGTAAGGCTTGCATTCTTTTTCTCGGACACCTGGTAGACGAAAATGGCAGCTGACTAACTCCCGAACCACTGTCAATCATCAATGATTATGAAGTGCCAAACATATATAAACAATTGCAAAAACTTTTCGGCTTGATAAAATGGCTGAGAGAGGGCATCCGTGAATACAACTTTTCTCCTAAAGTATGTTAATCATCGGTGTCCAAAGTACCAAACACAGTTTTCAATATTTTGCCACCAAAATTTAAATGTCCTCTTTTTTGGCATTGAAAATATTGTGGTAACAAAGAGGGGAGGGTAAGTACTTCTGTCTTGATCTCATCCAAATTTTCTTTGAATAATAGAAGGTTCAAAGTGTGAAGGTTTTTTAATTAACTCGGACACAGTTTTTTAATGTTTTATATTAGTTTTATTAGGAGACGATGCTCACGCACGTATTCAGTATTTATCACAGTAGGAGATAACAGTATTTTTTATGAAGCACCGTTATTGGCCGAAAAGGCAAGACCAATAGAAATAGGCTTTACAACTTTAGTTGTTGTAATTCAAATTTGCTCTCCAACACCGGCAACCATGCACCTACTGTGCGGATTGAAACCCAAACACCTTGTGTATGTCCACGAGAACTAATTATCCAGCTGCGCTAATTGTACAGGCTTCGCTACTAAATGGCGAGGGCCATTTACAATGGTGAAAGCACTGGCTTACACCACGTATCTAATCAAAGTGAGTGACATAAAGGAGAGTAGCCATACACAGTGAAAACCTCCACTTGGCAGTAGAGGAGGCCAGTGTCGATACGCCTGGTACCACTACGTCCCGTGCTGTGACACCCAGCCATGAGGGGGTTCGAAACAGCACCGAAGCAACAACACCAACTACCCCAAGTAGCGAATCGGGATCATCAACACCTGAAACTGATGGGAGCGCCCTCTGGCATCTCTTCCCACAAGGGATGTAGCAGAAGCTCAGGAGCCTCTCGAAGAGTCGACCCCATTTACCAAAAAACTCATCAATAGCAACCACTGCAGACTCGACCAGTCCCTCCTGTAGCATCACGATGCAATGCGCTGTGATGCTCTATGTCATAGTGCCCCGAGCTGTGACACTCTGTATCACGACGCCCCGGACAGTGTAGCCTATATACGAAGACGTCACCGATTGTGAGCCACCGAGGACACCTGTGGCCGGGATCTCCCCACAGATAAGATCCCCATCGAGCTGCACCTCGATGCCTTCGAAGCACCACTCAGTAGCTGACACCACATCGTGGGACGACTGGCACAGCGATTGGGGGAGTCCATCAGGCCTAGACAGCTTGACAGCAGGGCACCCTCCACCACCTCGCGATCACTGCAGACACATCGGTGGCCATGCAACTGCAGCAGTAGCAGCAGAGTTGAGACGACAGAGGAGATGGACTTCACCCCTCTCCGCTGCACCAAGTGGCCACACTGCATAAACCACCCCACATGCATGGCCTGTGGAGGGGGAAACCCCCTTTTACACCTCATGCATGCAGCGGCCAGTCAACACCACTGGGATCTTGACCCTAAGCCAGTAGCAGCTATCACCATGCCATGCTCACACAGACCTTACAAACTAAGTCTGTGCCACAGGATCCAACCACCAAACACCAGTTGCATCTGATGGTGTGATGGGCCACCCGGGGTACTGCAGGATCAAGTGGAAACCGAAGAGGAGGCATTGATGGGAAACAGGCATCCATGTCTTCTCTCATGACCACTTGCACTTCCGTAGTCAGTTACACCACATAGCCGACACCGGGCTGAAGCGAACACCCAGCAACGAGCAGAATAATATGGGCCCACAAAAACGGAATGCACCAGTCTCATCGTGAAGTACTGCATTACACAAATGTGACCATCTTGCTTTATTTACCTCAAGAGGTAACTCTTTCGGGAAAAATAACAAATGGTCCAAAACAGTATCCCCCCACGCCGAATCCCATAGTCATTCGGTCTCGAAGCCATCGAGAGTAGTAAAAACACGTTATCCAATCAATTTAGTATAATTCTTTTTTAAAATTCCAAATCGAGCGTGGCTACCTACACCACTTTTCAGATATGGACTCGTCCAGCCTGCCCTAGTTAGAACACTTCGACTCACTCATAGGCGAAGCCTACCGGGAGTGGTATGACCGTTTCAAAAACCATTATTTTGTTAATTTTAATAATTTTAATTATTTTTACTAAGTCAATGTGTATTTGTTTATTTCCATTTCAGCAGACTGCCTAGTCTGGTTCCAAAGTATTAATTCAATTTCCATTGTGCGGCGACATATGCCATGATGTCACAGTCACGACCTTAATTAACATTTTATTAAATAGGGGATTTCAGCATTGTGAATTTTCAATGTAATTTCATTATGTACCACTATGTTAATTTGTAAGAGTGTAAATGTAGTTTTTCACTCAAATTTTGGCGCCCTGCTCCTCTGCTCTTCCTCAGCAGCAAGAGCAGAAAGTTCATGTGTTTTGTTGAGAAAATTAACAGTGCACCTCACACCCAATCAGAAAAAAAAAATGCTTATGGTAAAACGAACGCTCAAAAAATAAAAAGAACAAGTGTGAGAGAGCAGGAAAAGAGCAAAAGTATTAGAAGCTCAGGTCGCCCGAACAAGCCTATTGAAGCTCACACAACGATATAATTTTTTCCCAAAGGTACTTAGCAGGTCGTGTGCGTGGTTGAGATTTCCTTAAGTGTTTATTTTGTTTGCGAGAATCAACGAACAAGATCAAGTTTTGACCAAGCCCGAGGATCCTCTGCGGTTTTTTTTTATTGAGGACCTGACCCATGGGGTCTTTTCTCATGCCCAAAGGGTTGCCCTTCCATAAGACCTTGGTCTTTTGGTTGGGGAGTGTAATAACCTTTTCTGATATTTGCTTTATTTTTTTATATTTTTTTTATTAAATTCTTTATGTTAATTTTCTAATCAAGTTAAAGAACTTATATTATAAATTAAATATTTGTTTTAATTAGCATTGTATTGTGATTTATTTAATGATGAGTGGTGTTTATCAACTAGATGCCATGTGTTTTCCCCTGTTTTTTTAATTAGTTTTTTGCCTATACTTACCCCCACCTAGGTAATATATACACCTAGATGGGGCTTCCCTACTTGATTCTATGTGACCTACCCTAACCTATCTAAGGAGTGGCCATGAGAATGTATTCTATATATTATTTCCTGTGTATGGGGATTGATGAGAGCCAGATTGTGATTGATTAAATTTGATGGCATGCGGGGTAATTAATGTATCATCTGCGTATAAAGTTATGTTAGTGACATCTGACTTAGGTATCTCTCGTGTGTATAGTGCATATAAGAGTGGTGAAATAACTTGACCTTGGGGAACTCCTGCATGTAAGGATTTGCTGCATCTAATTCGGTAAAAAATTGCCTGTTTTTTAGAAAATTATGGATTATTTTCCAGTAGTCATCTGGTATTTGTGCCTCAATAAGTTTCTGAAATGATAAATTGTGGTGTACTTTGTCAAAGGCCTTTTCTATGTCCATGAAAAGGGCTATTGATTTTTCTCTTCTGTTTTGGCCTTGTATGATATATTTCGTTACCCCAGTTATTTGGTGGTTAGTTGAGTGCTGTGCTCTGAAACCCATCTGATAGTTGGGGATGTGCTTTTTCTTTTTAATAATTTTTGAAGTCAGTTGTAAATTAGTTTTTCATAAATTTGACAGTGGATATGAGCAGACTTATAGGATTTCGGTTCTGTGGGAAAAGTGCATTTTTACCTGGTTTTGGAAGTGCTATGACTTTTGCTGTTTTCCATTTATTTTGGTATTTTTTTAGTTGTAAGCATTTTGTTATATAACTTGGTTAGATGTTCTATGGTTTGCGTAGGAAGTTTTTAAGGGCCACATTTGGGATGTTGTCTGAACCTTTTGCTTTGTTATGTGGGAGACTTTTAATTATATGTGTTACTTCTAATACTATTGTAAGACGAGGTATGAATTTATTTTTATTTCTTAGTTTATGCTGAATTAAATTATTGACTTTTTATACTTGTTCTTCTTGTACGAAGTGATGATGGGGAAAAAATTGTAGTTATAGTGAACCAGCAATTGAGTTGGTTTTTTCTTGAGGAGTGAACTTAATTCCATTTTCATCATGTATACCTGGAGTGAAGGTTTTGAGCTTCTTTACCACTAGTCTACAATTCAACTTCCAAATTCCATTTCTCTCCTCCAGTAAGCCGCTATTTTGCATCATCGGGACGCTATTCCCTCAGCGCGGGGGAGGTACAAGTCCTTGTGAATGCTCTTGTCCTCCCAAGCGTTTGTCATATCCAAGTGGAATCCATGTTGGAGAGAGCTAGCCTGTCCCGCCTGACCGTTAGACAGACCTAGTTGCTGCGGACTTGCCAGCAGTTATTCTTTTTGAAGGCTCCTGGGTAGCACCAGGGAACCTGTACCCACTACTATTTCCTCTCTTTCCTTGCCTGTGGAGAAAAGGAGAGGAAAGGTTCCTATTCATAGCAAAATTTTGAAATTCAGGTCTTGTTATAACCGGCGCGAAGCCTGAAGTAAATCGTTGCTGTTTTTGGTTAAGGTTTGTAAGCGGATTCTAAGCCGAAATATTAAGTAATGTCTGGAAGGTAGATTGGAGGCAAGGCCTTATTCTACTTAATTTTGTCATTATGTATGTTTGGTGTGTGTGATTCTAAGATATTCCAATCTTTAAATAAGATTTGTAAGCTGATTTGTTTGTGTGTGTGTTTACTCAGACGAGCGAAGAAGGTTTTGTTTAATATTTTTTTGAAGAATGTTATAAAATGTGTATAATACGCCGAGGGCGTGTTATTTTGAGTAAAAAATGTTATTTAAAATGATTTGTTAAGTTGAGTAACGAGAATATACTGAGTTATTTTGTTTAAAACTTGAAAAACAAGGTAGAAGGGAGATCTTTTAGATTTGCGTGGCATCCTCCAGTAATCATTCTATTGCTTTCTCCCATATTGTGATTTTGTGATGTTCCAGTGCTGTTTTTGTAAGTCTATTTTGTGTTGCTAAGACTCATTTCATCTCAATGTTCCTTGTTCTCTGCTAAATTCTCCTGATTTTGTTCTTTCTTTGATTAGGTTTTTTTATTTCTGCATTATATTCCTTAAAGGTTGAGTTATTTTGTTTTGTTTTAGTTGTCTTTTTGATATGATACTTTATGGAATCTGTTATTATGTCTGCTTTCATGTAGATGTCTCCTATTTCGTGGTCGTGCAGTAAAGGATATGAGCTTCCATTTTAATTTTGATTAGTTATAACAAATAGGTTTGTGACCAATAGGTTCAGGAGAGAGGGAATGAATTTGATATTTGTTGAATAAAAGGTTTGTTCTGGTGGGGCAGAGATGCTGACTTTGTGGTATTCTGCCATGTTTTCCAAAATTCTCCCATTTTTATTGTATGTATTACATCCCTATGCTGGGCTCCTACAATTGAAGTCTCCTTCTATTAGAAAATTTGGTGCCTGTTTCATGATGTGTTGTAGATTTACCTCAATATCTTTATGGTTTGGTTCACTGTATTTGGCTACCATGGTCATTTCTCCCATTTGTGTTAATATTATTATAATTGTGTTTTCGCCTTTTGAACCTAAAGGTCTGTGTTTGATGCTATTTTTTTTTATGAATATGGCAGTTTCACCCCCGGTGGAATCATGTCTATGGTTCGGTATATGATGTAGTTTGGGAGGCTTAGTTGTTTGGTTGGGTTTAATCTTGTTTCTTTTATTAAGGCTACATCAATATCTTCCACTAGCATAACCTTTGCAAATTCGTAATCTTTATTTCTGAGACAATTTGCATTCCAAAGGAGAATTTTAAGTTCATTTTCTTTATATCCACGTGTATAGTCGGTTAACGACTGGAAGAGACTTTCTTGATGCTCTGCTAAAGATTTTTTTCAAGCCCATTTCGTATCCTTACGTCAAAGGTAAACAAATATTGCCATGTGGCAGTCACATGGCAATGTTTACATGCAATGGTTTACATTCCACTGTGTGTAGATGTGTTCGTAAATGCACGTACCCATTATAAAAGTCATGAATATATATTATTAATGGATATTTGACAAGAGTAAAGTTTTTAATCTTGAGAATATCACACAAAAGAACATGCGATGCCAGCGAAAGACATTTCATTCTATAAACCCAAAATGCGAGTATTTTGATGAATCGAAAGTTGTTTTCTTTTTACAATCGATTGTTTGTAACATTCGATAAATTCCCATACATCGAATGCAATATCTTCAGTATTGATAGAAATTACTACAGACGTTTAAATGGCGTGGTGGTAGAGTCGGGTGTTACGCGCAATTGTAAAACGTTATTTAAATATGGCTGTGACGGTTTTCGACAGGACGGCAGAGTTTGCGAGTGAAGAATTCTACGTCTTCGACAATGTGAAAACAATTCTTAAGTGCAAATACTGTAACGTTAGAATAGAGTGGAAAAGGAAAGACACGTGCATGAAACACATAAAAACAGTACAACGAGAAAGTGAGCACAAAACTAAAATAATACGTTATTAAAAACCAAATAATAAAAAGCCGATATTAGTAAAACAAGACAAATAAATGAGTTACTATAGGTTAAACAAGACACAAGGACTACTAAGGTTAGTAAACAAATGGCCGCGTTACTCTCGCCTTGAGCTTGATCATGTGACTATGCAAAAAACATTGAAATCTAAATATGTTAGCATCACGTAATTAATAATTGGCATAATAAGATACATGTCTTTTCGACACCCATTTGTTAGCGATAAATTAACAATTACGTTAAAACTTTGGAACTATTTCCTCCCTTTGTGCTGGCAAACTAACAGCATAATTGTATCCGCGCTCGCCGCTGTTTGTAATGTTATATGCATGTCGCTAACGGCTAGGGTGTTTTTTCAAAGGTTGATTTTCAAAAGTTTCTTCCAGTTGTGTTAGTGACGAAGATTTTGCTTGATTGGTGTCCATATATTCTAAATCTTGTGAGTGGTGCTGTTGTTTTGTGTCCTTTATTGGTTGTTCTTCTTCACTTGAGCCTGGTATATCAATTTTTTCGTCTGAGTTTATGCCTTTTCTTCTTTGAATTTAATGTTTAATTTTTATCTTGGTTTTTTTTTTTAATCATTTCTTGTGGGTCGGTTACATTGGATGTGTTCAGAGCTTCCAAAAGACCCGTTAGAATAGTTGTCTGTGTCTGTGTTCAATCAGTGTTTTTCAGTTTCTTTTTTCTGCAATTTTAATATAATCTTTATTACCTTTTGAAATTCTTGTGTTTGTAGACATTGTATTGCTTCCCTTGTTTCCGTTATGTGGGGAGATCTTCATTTGATATGTTTTGAAGAAATAATACTTTTTATTCTGTAGGTTTCGGTAGTTTTGTGGGCAAGTTTGAGAAATGTGATGAGGATAGTTGTGGAGTATTTGATTTTTGGATCTGGGTTACTGTAGGTTGCGTATCTTAATTTTTTGTTCCATATGTTGGTTCGTATTAGATTTTAATTTTAGAACCTGCATTTCCCGTCACTAGCAGTATGTGCTCCTTCGCAAATGCACATTTAGTTTGTATTGATTTGTCCTCATTATGTGGGCAGAGTTCTGAGGGATGTGGCCCCGAATATTTGTCACACTTATCCTCTTGGCCACAGCAACTGTTGTGATGTCCGAACTGATGATATTTGAAACACTAAAGGGGTTTCCTGTCTTTTCTGTTGGGTTATTATGTTAATCCTATACCTGCGATAATTCTCAGGTTATTTAATTGGTCTTGTTGTACCATGCGACTGAGACTATGAGTAGGGGTATTGGAAAAATTTTGTTCAGATCGGTGGTTTCCTTTATTTTCATCTGCTTGATGTTGAAGACTGTTATCCCTTCATCTTCTGGAAGTTAAGCTTCTTTCTCTTCTGTGATTGTTGGGATAAAACCCCTTAATATTCTTGTACAGGATGGGGGAGACCTGGGCTTCTATGTATGTAGTGGTAATCCATGTTGTTTAATGATTTATAGGGATGTTTTATAATCCTACAATGAATTTGGTTGTATTTTTTACCTGATTTTGTGTATATGAGTCTGGTCCTTGACTGAGTCTCCTTTGTAATTTGTTTTGTAATGTAAATAAAATTTCCATGTGTTATGAGTATGATTGGTGGTGGGTGACTGTTGTTGATGCCTTCATTGTTTACTGTTTGTGATGTTGAGGATTATTTTATTATCTTGTTGCCTGAATTTTGATCTAAAACTTTTTTGTTCTTTCGTCTAAATTATTTTACTGTTGTCCATGGAGTATCTGGGTTATTTTGGTTGGATGCATGTTCCTGGTCCCTGTCTTGTTGGATGCTCACCTCATCTGGTTTTGTTTCATGAGTCTTATTTTTGGGGTTTACCATATAAATACCTAGACCACCATGGGGACCCTCATTGTGCTCATGGACTTGTACCTCAAAGGGTGTGTCCCCCTGTGTGGGGCTCGCTTCGGATGAGAATTTGTCCTTGCGGGCATGGCCTATAATTACCAGGTTACCTGTAGCAGCCACTGTCCTATTCCACGCTATATCTTAGGGGACTGACCCCGACTGCTTTTTTGACATTTTTGAATGTGATTGCTGTTGATGTTACCTCTTCATTGGCACCGTTAGGTTTTCCGGGGGTGTTGACTTGGATGTTGCTATATTGTGATTTTAAAATTTACTTGCCTTTTGATGTGAACCAGGCATTCACTGGTACCATTGTGCCAACTGTGACTGCCGCAGTATATTCCTCCACTCCAGATGCAGCACACCAGCAGGCATGTGGGCAAGAGTGATAGTGTATTCAGTGTTATATAAACAATCAGTATTCGTCAATATTGTTTATTCAGTGCTACGTAATAAATCAGAGGTCACCAATATAATAACATCAGTTCGACATAATTGATCGGAGTGCATCAGTATAGTTTATTCAGGGTTATATGTACGTATTCAGTGTCATAATTATCAAGTGTATTTGTTCCATGTGTGTAAATTGCACCAGTGTTATCGATTATTCAGAGCTTAATAATTTAATCATTATTATTTATGGGTTCAGTGCATCTATTCAGTATTTATTTATATCATATTTATAGTGTTTAAAGACAGTCATCACATACCCAGCCAGCCAGGGACATGTGACATTACTAAGTTGGCAATACAGTGGCTGTTGCGATGCAAATATTTAATATTAATATAACCCTGATTTATTGTGTATTTGTGCAAGGGTAATTGTGTTTGATTATGTTAATCTAAGGTATATCATTTTCTTACATCTCATTAGCATTTTTAAGTCGCATTTATCTTTCATCTTTCCACCGCTTCGCATCGTCCGCGCTCAGGTAGCGGGAGCCGGCGCGGTTCTCAGCCTGGAGATCCTTCCTCTTCCAACTCGCGGATTTTAATTCATTGGGCGAATTGCGAAATCTGAATTCCAAATTTCGAATTGCTCAATAGTGTATTATGTCCTTAAATGTATATTTATTTTCTGTTACTCACACTCGTGACTGAATTTGACATGGGCCACTCCTGAGTGGTCTGGCACGGCCACTGTCATCACATCATTGGCCCACAGTTGCTACGTGCATATTTAATGAGGTGTAGAGTAGCAAGGCTAGGGTATTTGAAGTGTTCTATATAATTTTCCGAGTGTAATTGTGTGTCCAATCAAGCCAATTAGTAACATGGGAAATAAATAGTATTTCTTTCAAAATAACCATTCTGGTCGGAGAGTGCCCCAAAACATAACAGACCTAAATTTTCCACAATCTCTGCAAGGCACCAATAATCATTTTTGTATGTAAATTAGTGCTTAATTAAGAAGCATAATATCTATACAGTATTAAGAATACTCGCTCAGAAAGTTTCAGTGTTTTATGTGTATATGTTTCAAATTCTATGTTAATGAGGTCAGTTAATTAAATTACCTTGCGGAGTGGCGCGAGTTCTCGGCAAGGACACGGCTGACCCACGCCATCTCCTGGAGTCTGATTCCACGGGTCTTAGGTGCTGCACTTGCGTCGCATCGCGGCTGACTTTCACATTTTGTTCGGAACACTTAACTGCAATAGATTAACTTAATTTACTGGAACTTTTATTTAGTTTACCTAGTCTGCCCCATGTTCGCAGCACTCCTCTGTCAGGTCAATATATCGACCCCGGAGGTTTAATTACTAATGTAAGTTATCGCACCATTCTGGACCTTTTTGTACAGCAATGGCTGCTGGCAGACCTTGTGAGTCATGTCCATCTTAATTTGTATTGCATACCTGTAACTGTGTACACTATTCGGCAATATAATTTACTTAGTTAATCGTTACTTGTGTGTTCTCATTGTGTTGTATTTCGGGTCCTGGCCCTATCCAGGAAGTCATCGACGCCTCAAGGAGGCACCCTTCATTTATAAGGTAAAATATAATACTAAGGCGTGCTGGTGAGCCTGAATACCCTGGTTATGCATTACATTTTCCTGTAAATTAAATCCGTATGTGTAGGTGATACAGCCACGTGGTCGTTCGGGGCCACAATCCCAAGAACTGTGATTTTGTGCTCACCCGGTGAGCTGGCGCCCATTATATTCTACATAGGAATGTTGTGTAATATTCTGACTTTTTCTTAACATAGTCGCTGGACGACGTCCGTATCACCATCCCCTACTGCTAAGTTAATGTTAAATTCAAATATAAAGATTAATTTCTGTTCCCAGCCTTCGATCTTGTTACTCTGTTCGCACTATCTTTCAATAATTTCAGCAAATCATACGAAACATGTTTCCATTAAAACGACATGAACTCATATTGTACAAACCAAATACCAGAAAAATATAAACGATGCCTAACTAACTATCATGGCAACCGGCATGTTGCCAAGCCTATTCCGATGCTTAAACGGTGACAAATTAATAACAGTTAAAATTCTAATAATGTCGCACATGCAAAGAATCACAACATTAAAAAACATGCAAAAAAAAAAAAGCAAGAAAAGGAAAATAAAGATAAATACAAAATTCAGATAAGCATCAATTTAGCCCTAAAGTCTTTATGTTTCAAAGCTAACAATGGTTTCGTAAAAAGTCTGCACCATTCTGATAAGATGTGACATAGACATAAGAGATTGAAACCATTCCCTTTGGTACTGCATATTTAATGAAATGAGCACGAATGTCTATGTTCTTAAACTTCTTGCTGTTTTAAACTTTATATCAGACTTGTTGCACTTTTATTGCCAACAAATAAAAGGTAGTTTGAAATTTTGGTGCCTAAATCAGACACCACGCCATTTGTGTACAGAAGTCCTATTACTGCATAGTATTCAGATACTCATGTACTCAGGGCTACTACACTTTTCTTCATCGATATCCATGATTCCAGGATATCATGGAAGTAAACAGCCACTCATGTTGCAAATTTCCACAGTTGGCTTGAAGGTTGCAGATAAATATGCTCAAGTAGAGTTTTCCAAAAGATACACATTTGTTTGTGAAAATTGCAACACCCAGAAAGAATTTCCCCAATTAATCCAAACTCGGAGGATGTGTGGAACAGTGTTACAGAAATAATTGCTTACAATTGCAGAGAAATGGCATACAAGTAGACCAAGCAGCATCCTCTCTTGTGTTACCGAAAAGGTCAGTGTTGTGCAAAACTCAGTCACTGAAGAGCTGTCAAACCAAGTGAAAGCAAGTGCTAGTATGCCTCTTCGATGTCAAAGGGCATCTTATCATCATGTGAGTGAGTTCGAATGAGGCAGAATGGTCGGTCCCTGGGAAACAGGTTTGTCATACTTCGAAATTTCGGCACGTACAGCACATGCATATGACCATAGCATGGGATAACCACTATCTTGTTTGCATGGCCGCAACGGACCATACAGGCTCATCAACAGTGTTGGCTCGACACTGGAACATAGCACTGTCTTCGCTGATGGTTGAACACCTCAAACACATCAGACTGCATTGGTTACGTGAACACCATCACTGGCGTGCTGAGTGGCAAAATGTACTGTTTTCAAACGAGCCCCGATTCAACATGTCCTGCATATATGGCCGCATATATGTTAAATGCTATCACGGTGATCGCAATCTGGCAACTTGCCTATTTGGAATGGCATAGTGGACAAATGCCAATTGTGATAGTTTGAGGCTCCGTTGCATACAATGTGCGATCTCGACTCCCGCATATTGAGGGCAATCTGAACTGCAACCACTATATCAGGCAGGTTTTAGAGACTGCGGTACTGCCCCTCCTTCAGGCAACTTCACATGCCATATTTCCGCAAGACAATATCCGGCCACATGTGGCGAGAAATGTGCAAGTCTTCTGCAATGAATGATGGGTACCATTGCTTTCCTTGCCTGCATGTTCGCCTTACATGTCGCCTATTGAACATATGGTTGGTCGGCGAATTGTTCGTCACGAACCTCCAGCAACCACTGTTGATTGTTCGGAAATTCGCATAAAAACAACGTTGAGGGCGATTCCCCAGGATCATATCCAGGACCTCTTTGATTTCATGCCACAACATTTAGGGGATCTGATTGCAGCATTTTGGGGAATTCACACGATACTGAAATCTCAAGGACAAAGATAATTTACAGTTATGTAATCCAAATCGATTGCGTATTGTTATGTACCCAATCTGTGGTATAGAGTACATATTAATCACATATATCTTTCTTGGTGTTGCATTTATCAAAAGTGTTAGTGTATATCTGGTCTACTATACAAGGACAAGTATTACAGACTCTCAACAAGTTCTGGATATGGTACTTCTACAGCTTTTTTAATATATTCTGTATGAAAACCTGTTTCCATGGGGGTATTTGCATCCTTGCTGTCATCCAGTCTAAATTTCTGCAGCACCTGTTGTTTAAAACCAGAATGTGAATTATTCAGGATTGTCCTGAACTACAGCTACAAATGCTGTGGGGTGATTCCCTATGCAAAATGGGATAGAAAACATTTTTCGATCAATGTTGAACGGTAACTCATACAGGAGGTAGCCACCCTTGAAATAAGATATTTCAAAGGGTTCTACTTTCAAATAACGAAACCTACATGAGCCAAAAATCCATTCTACGAACAATCTTTTCTTTAACAAAGACCTGACACATGTGAACAGTTTTAGTGTATTATCATTCCCTACATAGAGACACTGTGGGTGGTATGTTATAAACCTATCAAGGCGTGTGTAACACTCGGGTTCTAGTTATTTTACGTTACTGCATGCAGACTGTTACCTTGATGTAAAACTCTCAAGCGAACAGTGTTCGAGACAACAGACATATTTGTAAGGGTGCACTTGGTTGCTTGCTAGGTGTGCAACCCATGGTGATAGGCAGGTCGTACGAACTTGGCTTGACTGCTATGTGTGAATGAAGGTGATTGTGACAGGACAGCTAGTTCGTACAGTACAGGCTCTGCGTGTAGTTGTAATGCAAAGGGGAAGATCGTAGAAGGTAACTATACAAGAATGTGCCTTGCAAATAGTCTATGTGTGAGTTTTACAGTAACTGTTCAAAGTGGCGACCACCATCTTCGATACACAAACGACAGCGGCTCACACTCGACTGTCTGATTTGGGAAAATACGTATGGAGTGTTGCGAATGGTAGTAGATGCATCAGTAATCCGCGTGCGAAGTTCAAGCACCATGTTGACCAGGGTCTCGTATACCAATGTCTTTGGATGACGCCACAAAAATAAATCAGGTCACATGAGGTCTGGGGAGCATGGTGGTCACCTTACTCATTCGCCTCTGCCTATCCAACGCTCATTAAATGTGGCAGTAAGGTGGTGACAGGCTTCCAAACTGAAGTGTGCAGGAGCTCTGTCATAATAGTACCACATATGCTAGTTTGTGTGTAGATCCACATCATCCAACAGAACTGGCAGTACGTACTCTAAAAACTCTTTTGACAAAGCTGGCCAGTCAAATATAGTGGCAAGAAGTACAATTCTATGATATTGTAGCCGAAAATGTCAACCCAGACGTTAACAGCAAATGTCACTTGATGGTGTTGTTCAACCATTGCATGTGGGTTTACGTTGTTCCAAACATGACTGTTTCGACTTTTGAGAATACCATCACATGTAAAAGCAGCCTTGTCTGTTCACAGAATGTAGCAAGGAAAGCCAGGTTCGTCTGCACAGTGATGCAGAAACCAGCGAGTGAAATCAACACGTCGCTGGAAATCATGTGGGTGTAAGGCTTGCACCTTTTCACGATCATATGGGTGTAGCTGTTATTCGGGCAGGACATTTAACATACTTTGGTGGCTCAAATGTATTGTGCGAACAATTCCACGAGTGCTACTCGATGGCGAATCGGCGATGCGTTTCAACGCTTCCTCCTCAAACCTGGCTGTTCGGACGTTGCGATACGCAACGACCAGACAGCCAGGTGCATTTACACCATTTCTACGCACGTGTACTGTCTCTCCATGTTGCGAACCAACACTGCAATGCTACCCTGTCGCATACTATAGGGGCGCTATTTCACAGATGCGCGTGCAACCTTCTCGTCACATAGTACGACCTGCCTTGCCACTGGGGTGGGGTACCGGGCAGATAACAAAGTCCACCCTTACAAAAGTAGTATGTTGTCTCGCATACTGTTCGCCAGAGATTATTACATGAAGGAAATGGTCCTTGTGCATTAACTTATTTTTATAAATTATGCTGTTTTAAAGGGTAGGATACTAACATGTCACCCCAATTTCCTTACTGTATAGGGGTGATAGTACTCCACAACTGTTCGCAGGTTTCAGGTCTTGTGTAAAGACAACATTATTCACATAATGGCTTTTTCATCTTATGTAGGTTACATTATTTCCTGTAGATTTTCAAGGGTGGCTGCCTCCCTTAAGAGTTACCGAAAGACATTGTTTGTATAATGGTTTCTATCCAATTTTGCATAAGGAATAAGCTCACTACGCCCCGTAATTCAGGACCATTCTGTATATAGTATCTTATTTTCTTTCTATATCCATGCTTAAAAAGACTTTTGGGTTACCCAAATCCTTGGCCTTTATTTCTTCCTCCATTGCTTTCACAACATTAATTCCATTTCCAACAAAAAGACAGTCATCCACAAATATCAAAACCCACACATCTGCCCTAGCTTACCGAAAGGAGTAATTCTTAGAGCATTCGAGTCGTAGACTTACAAGGAAAATGTGTATCCTATTACTTACACAACGAGGAGCCTTCCACAAGACATACAAAGCCTTCTTCAACTAAAACACACCTCTCATAATATTTGTTCTTTCAGGTGGTCTGTTGCACACTGCACTCTGTAATTCTCCATTAGGCACTGCTGTAGAAATGTCCAGATGTCGTAAGTCGAGATTCTCTTGAACATCTTTCGACAACAGCTTTTTACAGTAAACATCCTCGCCACTGTTGTGTATCACTGTAACTGTTTATATTTGTATCCCTTAGCGACAAGTCTTGCTCGCTTAACACCAACTTGTTTCGTCTTGAACACCCATCGAGTTTCAATGGGTTTCCCCAATATACAGTTCACGTGGAGGCCACACATAAAAATTTTCCATGGCATCTAGTTCATTTTGCAGCTTCACACCATCCCTCATCTTGCACTGTTTCACTGAAATCTACTGGATCATCTGCACACAGAGAGTGTGCAGTATTCATTTGTGAATTATACATTTCATAGTCTTGGAATCTAGCAGGTATGTTAACTTGTCTTCTCGATTCTTGCATTATTGCATATGTTTTCCTTAATTCTGTTCTTTCGTTACAGTTTGTATCATCTTACACAACAGTTCCCTCTGTATCTTCTGCTGCAATTGGTTTCATTGTTTTCAATACAAAAAGGAACACTGTTGTTTGACCCAAATGTCTTCAAATTTTTTCTGGAAAATTTTAAATTATTTTCATCAAAGGTTACATCGCGAGAAACTGTTACTTTTCCTGTTTTGGGTCCTAAAATCTGTACCCACTGGCATTGTACCCAACCAGATGGGCATCTCTGTCTCTTGGATCCTGTTTGTTTCCCTTTGGAAAATTTACTGCTCATGCTTTATTGCCAAATCTCTAAGTGTTGATAAGTTCAATTTTCCATGGCACAGTTCTGCTGTAACCTCACAAAGCAGAGCTTGTGTTGGATATATATGTAATTGTTACGCTGTGGTCTGGACTTTCTTTCCCCAGAATATTTTTTTTTGTCCTTTTTTCAAACAGCAATGTGCGTATTCTGTCAGTAAGGGCCTCTATCATTCATTCACTTACTCCCNCTGGACTTTCTTTCCCCAGAATATTTTTTTGTCCTTTTTTCAAACAGCAATGTGCGTATTCTGTCAGTAAGGGCCTCTATCATTCATTCACTTACTCCCTTCATATACGGACTGTGACTTACTGTTTATTCTAATGTTATGCCACATTTTCGACCAAAGTTGTTACAGATATTTAATGTGTACTCACCTCCTTTGTCACATCTTACATGGGAAGTTCGTTTGACACCAAATCTTGCTTCCAACCTTGTAATGTATTCCGAGTCATTTTGTGCAACTTCATATTTTGTTTTAAACAAATATACACTACAGAAATGTGAGTGATCATCTACAATGACTTGAAAATACCTTTCACCGTGTGTGTGTGTGAAGGAGTTACAGGGCCTTCAACATCAGTGTGAATGAATTTGTCTATTTTATTTAGATCTCGGCATCTGTACTTTCTTGAATGGTAAACGCGTGGCTTTGCTTTGAGGGCATGGTCCACAAAATTGTTATGATTCTTTCAAATTAATTTTCTTCAGACTGGAAAGATTCAGCTGTCCTAAACATCTGTGCCACAAACTGTCATATTGTGATATATTACAATGTTCTATTGTCATTCCTTCTCTGGTCATCAGACCCCTAACCTGTCATGCGGACATCAAATGGAAAACAGTTACCCAGCATGAACTCGTGCCCGCGAGTCGCTGGGTATTCGTCGTGGAATGGAAGCCACAATGGTCCTCGGGAAGGAGCGCAAAAAACAATGTATTCAAAACTGTGTGTCGGAGTTCGCAAGTGCATGGTTTCACCACTGTTGTTTTAAATGCTGTTTAATTTGTTGGCAATGCTTCCCCTGGTGCGGTTATGGACTTTAAGCTCTAAGTTATGAATGGCTAGTCTGTGTGACGAGTGGCGTGTGATCCAGGTGCTTCTGTGGTTCCTCCATAAAAGTAGTTTTTCTGTGTACTTCTACAGAAGACTGCAACAGTTTTCAGTCAGGTTCTGGACATACCACACGAGTGGGTTTATGTTTTACTTTTGCGGCGCAAGTGCTGGCCGACTGAACTTTGTGATGTTGAGCAGTACCAACGGTAATTATCTAGTTTAGGGGCTTTTCTGAAAAACACAATAAAAATTTAAAATTATGATATATTTCTACTCNGCGCAAGTGCTGGCCGACTGAACTTTGTGATGTTGAGCAGTACCAACTGTAATTATCTAGTTTAGGGGCTTTTCTGAAAAACACAATAAAAATTTAAAATTATGATATATTTCTACTCTACTAATGATGCAGAACACGAATATACTAGGGGCATCGCTTTAAAATAAGTGCAACATATTTTAAAAAATTGAACAAGTTTGTGAGATGACTGTTTCTGACAGTTTGTTTACGTTTATGAACGAAACGTTTTATGCCAACAAAAGTTGTTTTAATGAATTCAGCATAGCTTACCTAGTTGATATTGAAGCGGCCGTAGTGTTAAAATAAGTAGAACATATTTAAAAAAACTTGCGAAATATGTTTGTTTGTGTCTATTAACGTCAGAGGAATTATACCAGCCCCCTACCTAGGTGAGTCAATTTACATTCTTTTGGTGTGTTTTACGGTTCCTTTAAATCCCTGCAATCCTACATTCGTATTTTAGTATAAAACCCAAACATCCTAGGTTAGTGTAAAACCCTACTATCCTAGGTTAGTTTAAAACCCTAACATCATAGGTTAGTGTAAAATCCAACAATCCTAGGTTAGTTTAACAATGTAAAATAGTGATTCGCCCATCGTGGGGTTAGGTTTTGTTAGGTTAGGTGGGCACATATTACGAAATTAGTCGGACGTCAATGCCCCTAGTATATTCGTGTTCTGCATCATTAGTAGAGTAGAAATATATCATAATTTTAAATTTTTATTGTGTTTTTCAGAAAAGCCCCTAAACTAGATAATTACCCTTATGTTATCCCATTAAGTTGCATCCTCTTCGTGGTGGCCGGAGACGACGGCCCTGCTGACTCGCTCTGTTCTTCTTGGACTGCACGAAGGAGTGGCAGAATTACACTGGTGACCTTGATGTGAACCACGCAACCACTAGCTCCTTGTGCCCAGTGTGATCGCCGCAGTCACATCAACTGCACCAATTTCACCAGGCCACACCAACAACATCAGGCCAAGAGTGTGTAGTGCAGGTTGACAGGAATTAAATTTTCACCTTCTTGCCAACAGGTACTACATGACTCAAGAGCCCGTCCTACTTTATTTATTACAAAATTAGTAGGCGATCTGAAACAGTGTTTACCCCAAAGCCATAGCCATTGGGCGCACAGGCCATTGGTTGTTACATCATAGCAGCTTGCGCCACGACCTACGACGTAACATACCACCAAGGGATGTCAACTGGCGTGTAGGCTGAAGTGAAAGTGATAAGTGCCCCAAAGTGAAAACAATAGTGCACAGCAGTTTTCTTAACATATCACATAACTTCGTCTCATTCAAAGCTACAGTCAGGAGTGGGTTTATTGTGTTAAGGGCTATCGAGCATGGCAGCCCACACCCCTTTGTTCAGGTGGACTCATCCTACCCTTCAGGATACTGCCTCCTGGCAACACTGTAGCAAGTGAAATGAAATGGAATACAAAGCCTTTTCACAAGGGTAATTGTGTTTTCATAAAGGGAGACAGCCTATAAAGGCCTCCATCACAGTAACATTAAATTTAGTGCAGTGACACACTCTGTCAACTTCACATCAAGATTAATAGACATTTGTTAATCAACGGGTGTTTCACCAATGTGATTCCTTTAATTTATACAATTTTTAACCAGTGCAAGAATGTCCCACAGTGCTTACGTCATGTTTTAACACTCAACATTAGATGTCGGTTCACACAACCTGTAGCAGAAGCCGACACCATTCACCCAGTTCATCTCAGCACACGGGCCAGACCAACAGCATTGGTAGTCTGCTCCGCGAGCTCCCTCGGTACCATCATTTTCGCTGATATCACTTCAGTACAATAGTAAGGTAATTAAGCGAAATCTATTATTTATTTTCACAACCGAGAGGAATGCCACCTGCACTTTCACCAGAGAGTTTAACGCTACTGTGTATCTCCATAACACCATTGTGACNCAACCGAGAGGAATGCCACCTGCACTTTCACCAGAGAGTTTAACGCTACTGTGTATCTCCATAACACCATTGTGACTTAGGTTATTATCACGCAAAGGTCACCGGCAGGCCGTAAGAGCTGGGTCCATTTCTTTTAATATTCATATGTTCACTTCCTGAACATGTAATAAAGTATGTGATGAAAGAGCTTAACAAAATTTAGTGAGTGCTGATTCATTGTCCTCTGGGAAACAGAGGGTGCTACACTCCTTGTAGAACCACCCACAATTTTTCTAACGTATTTCAGGTGTACGAGATGGCCTACAGTCTCGTCACAAGGTCAATGTGTGTAAGTAGTGTAATATTAAGTGTGTGACAACTTCATCTTCAAACTGACGGATGCATCCATGGCCCCCTGGCTGTCGACCGAACGACCACATTATTAACGCTCCGCTGAGTTATGGCGCTGGACAATAGTACACTCCACCAGCCCTGGGTCATGTCGACCACGTTAAACTTCACCTGATTGGTAATTTCTGTAACTGTTTTAATCCGGGACCGTTTTTTTGTCTTCCTTGGTCCAATCTCTCCCCCCCCTCCCCTCCGAAAACTTTTGCTGAGTAAATTTGTATTACAACAACTAAACTTGAAAAGCCTATTTCTATATGTCGGCCATCTTCCCTTTTCGGCCAATAACAGTACTTCATATACATTACTGTTATCTTATATTGTGATAAATACTGAATATGTGTGTGAGCATCGTCTCCTAATAAAACTAATATAAAACCTTAAAAAATTGTGTTCAAGTTAATTTCAAAACCTTCACAACAGCAATTTATTTGGCAGGGAAGAGTTTAAACTTAAACCTTCGGTCCGCTGCTGTTAAGTGCATAAACTGACTAGTGTACTGACTATGTGGTTCAAGCACAGCATCTTTATCTATACTCGCATTTTTCAACATGCATGTTTTAATGTTTGTTTCACATAATTATTACTATGATGATTTTCTTTAAATTTGGCAAGTTCTTTTTCCATGCTACGCCTGCATAAGTAATCATGTGCTCGTAAGTTTTGTTTCATGTTGATAAATATCCATCGCTATTCTATATGTTGTGTTCTATTTTGAAGTGTAATTGAGTGCCTCAGTATATTTACTTTAGTCAGGCATTACCATTTTCCCTTACGTAAGAGTTTTAATGTTGTATTCATTGAGACCTGATAACAATGGAATAGCTAGCTAGTTTCGAACCTTATGTTCACATTCTTTCAAACCACGGTACATTAAAGTTATCCACCTCTGTGGATAGGCTCAAAAACCGCCATACTTCCGAATGGTGTACGACACTGAAATCAGCGAGTTTTCTGCCCTGTCCTAGCCAGGGTTTTGTAATTTGTTTAGCTGGGTGGTGCCTTTCACAACCATAACCATCCTCCATCGCATCGTAGCCACAGCCACTCCCAACAGCGACAGTTCATTGTTTTCAAGAAGCAAATGAGCAACATATAATTTGCTTGTTGGGTTAAATCCTACACAAATGTAATTTCCCTCCAACATTGTGACTTTATCCCTCGAAAACAATCCATTCAAACCTCTATAATTTAATTTTTCTGACCGATAACTTCAGTACTCTAGAGTAAATTTGAAACTTCTACTACACAGTCTCAATGTATCATTTTGATTTGCTCGCAAAATGTCACTATTTGTAATTTTGATATTTACTGGGATTTTGAACGATTAAAATTTGTCCATGTGTTCTAGCAGATCATGTTTTACCAGGTGACCACTGGCACCACTATCTAAAATGAATTGAATACTTTAAGGTGCATCTCTGGAGAGTACTACATCTTGAGGCTAAAATGAAACAACAAATTCAATGTCTTGATTGTCTTTGCTAAGATGCTCTCTACTGTGTGGCTACGATTACTACCTCTTTAATTGTTTCTTCTTCGAAGGCCATGCCGACCTCTGAATGAGCCCTGCATTGTATTTTTCTTGGGACATTCTGCTACAATATGACCATTACTATTACACCCACAAGATCTTTGTTGATTTTCGAAACCTTAAGAATTGAATGAACATTCACTGAAATCTTTGTTTTCTGTATGTGTATTCATCATTTTCAATTCAGCATCCAGCAAACGGAATTTCAAAAAGTCTAAGGTTAACTCTATGTGCTTAGTTTCTAACACCATTATTACATTACTGTAGCATTCGTGCATTGTCATTGGCATAACTTATTATCTCGGGATAACATTTATCTCATTCCTTCCATGTGGCGTTTCATTCCAAGTTTCATGAAGTTTTTCTGATGTGATGATGTGAATTTGAATTCCAATAGTTTCTTTCTAATGAATAATTTGTCAATAGTACTTTTCCTCTCGAAGATTTTTCCCACGGCATTCAACAGTTCTCTGGATGTTTGCATTTCCCGCACATACCTAATATGCCTATCAGAAATACACTGCAGCATATTGTGATTCCCTTACGATTCTGCCGTGGTATACGCTGTCCTCTTTTTATCATCAATTTATTACTGGGGTTTATGATCAAGATTCCACTTAACACCATTATCATCTAATAAATACATTACCCTAACTTTCCAAGTTGAAAAAATTTGTCTCTGTTAACTGCAGAAGCATTGTTTATGTCATATTATTTTTGTTTCATTTTTTTTTTGGACGATCGTTTCAACATACTGACTGGAAATGTGGGTTGGTAGACCTGTAGATTGACCAGGTGAGGAGCGGTTGATGTGAATAGGGTGGGTTCAGGCGTTGGTCACCCAACAGGCACCAGTCATCATCAGATGGTGATGATGTGTTAGAGTTGCATCCTCTGAATCCCAGGGTCGTGCCGGGACTTATGCTTACCAAGGTGGAGTGCATTATGAGCTACTCAGTGAATTGAATAGGTTATGTTGCGGGACTATTTAGGCTGACCCATGCCTGTTTACATGAACATCGAACTCAATCGTTGCCCTGAAACATCACACCTATAAGGCTACTCTTTCTAGGGGGTTGTAGGGACCCATGTCCTGAAACATTCGGAGATGGTGCAAATAAAATATGTGGCTCCTTTGCACACAAGTGAATTCATTAACACTTGTTACACTTGCTCAACTTACACGTTGAGGGTACACAATTGACACGATCCCTGAGCCTGCCAGGCAGGCTACGCGGAACACAGTGTGGTAGGCAAGCACACATAACGTGAATTTAGTTGTAATTAAAGCTTCCCCTGGCAATCCAAGTCCTGGAGTAGGAGAAGCGGCATCCTCCGGGCACTGAAAGAACTGGTTCCAAGAAATTTAGACAATTGAATCAGTTAGTGATTGGTACCAAATTTGAATGTGCCTGTGGTGAAACATGCGAGCCTTGAGAGCTTACTGCCTTGCTTGTGAGGCAGGGGGTTGCCTGCCTCGCAAGCGGGCACATACTGAAATAAACGTTATATGCTAAACACTGCATTAATTAAAACCAACAATGGCAAGCGGATTAGCTGACAGCATGTTGATAAAACATACAGCGTTCACTTGATGCACCATCTCATGGTGAAAGTATACATAAACGAAAAGTAAACATTTGGTGCTACTTTCGTCATACTGTCAAAATCTTGCCAAGTTACATGAGATGGGCAATACTGATGGAATTAATGATACAGAGTTCAAGCTCTACCCTGTTGTAACTTAATATTACACAAATGTTAAAGATATTGTGTGTTTCATTCTTTCATTGCCCGGTTTGGTAGGTGATTCAACTGGTCCCAACATAGTTAATCTTATGTTGGCCAAATTTGAGAGACTGCAAATGCCTGTTACAAACATGATCGCTTTTTCTGTAGACAAAGCTCCTGCTATGCTTGGTAACAAATATGACATAGCGACTGCACTGAAAAACAGACAGGAAGGTCTGATTGTAATGGGATGCTTATGCCACTTGGTCAGTTTGGCGGCAGAAAAGAGGGCTAACTCTTGCCAATCAAAATTGATGACATTTTTTATAACCTAGAAAAAAGCAGCAAGTGAAAAGAAAGCCTGCCAAAATTCCAAACTCTTAATGACAATTGCACCAAAAAAAATTTTGATACATGTTTACACAAGATGGTTATAATTTGGCAGAAGTCTAGCTAGGTTAGTTAATCATTAGGGACCACTGTTAAGTTTCTTCTAGGAATAAGTATGCCTAAGTAATCAGAAACCTTGGTGTTCTTCCTTTATATCATATTGAGTTGAAATTCTGGAGTGAAGGAAGATGCAAGTATTGAGAAACAATCTCCACTTCCTCCAAAAAGAGTAACTCATCGAAGTCTGACATTCAGAAACACAGTATTCATCCTCTGCTCCACGCATGCTAAGCAAGTCATCTGCAACCAAATAACTAGTTAGTTCTGAAGGAAAAAATTCTTTGTACCAAACGAAAAGCCTTAAATGATTCCAGACCCCCCATAAGCAAAAAATTGGTTCGCACCAATTCTTAAGTAAACGGTTCCAAGCTCTGTCTGAAAAATCAAACATATAATTTCAGCAGTGAGGAAATGTTGTTTATGTTACACTTGACACTTCTGAATAGTGTTTCTTTTTTTTAGCTACTGTTGGATGTTATACCCACATTTGAAAAAAGTGAACACAGTGCCACAGATTCAAATTTTGGTACATATGCTCTGCGACTTGATGAAAGAACTATTGTCCAAGTTCGTAAAGCCTGCTGCAATTAAGAATATTGATGTTCTTGAAGTGAGGTACCATTCCGGTGAAAGACAAGACTCGGATTTAGTTGGTTACCAGGCTTCACAAATTGTGAACAGAAAGTGACAAGAAAACTGTATATATCTGTAACAAGCTTTCTTATCACTTTATGTGTCTATGTTGTAAATAAGTTCCCGTTGAAAAATTAATTTGTAATGAAGATAAGTGTGGCAGTTATTGAAAATTCTAGCTTCTCTGATGCAAGAAACATGGCAATAGATGATCTTCAAAATCAGTTCATTTTCCTGCAGTTGGAATATGTTTTTTTCTATAACTACACAGTGTAATAATATTATAGAAAAGAGACTGTGTTGGGAATGTTAAAGGAATGGATGGGATTACAAAATTTGATAGACTGTCAAGAGTAATGCTGTCCATACTCGCCATCCCTCATAGCAATGCGCAGCATGATAGCATTTAGTCTCATTACAAAAAAACAGGAACCAGTTTCGTTCACAGTTATCGAACAGCTACCTACAGAGTATGTCGATATTATAACAAAGTTCTGGCAAATAATTCTTGCTACGAGCAGGTGTTAACAAATGGATTTCTGCAAAAATTAAAAAAAGCATCTGCTACGACTAAATGTGAAGTTTTTTCGGTGTGTGTACATATATATATATATATGGTATATTAACTGGAACTCTTAAATAAAAAAAATATATCATTTTAGTGCATTTGATTGTAAATGTAATGTTGTTTGAAGTACTGTCAGAAGTGTGGACATTTACTAAAAATTATCGTCAATGCATAGTTGTCAAGTAAATGTTATTTTTCTTATTTGTTTGATTACAGTAAATATTGATGTACTGTTTTATTTTTGTTTGCATTTTCTCTTAATGTTTATACATTTTTAAATAATTTGTTGTAACCACACCTTATAGGTTTTTCTTTATTGTTGCTTAACTATCCGGAAGTGACACTTCTGGTGGGACATTCAATTAAGGTACTCTCATAACCATCCGTTGCATCGGTCAGTCACCCGTCCGTCAGGCAGTCATATGATCTTCGACCAATCGCAGGGAAACTTTTTTTCTATTCGACAAATATATCTCAAACTTTAACTTTCGAAGTACCGATAGATGGGCCTCCACCTTCTGACATTTCGTAGACACAAATACGCACTTCGAAATAAAATGCAAGGCGGTGGATGTGTTTATTTATGTTGGTGGTAAATTTAGGAATTTAAAATGTAAGCAATAATTCGTTATAAATTTTTATCACGTAAAACATTATTTCCCCAAAATGTATTACCAAACAAATTATACCTTCTTCAAAAGAAAGATTGCGATGTTAAGTTGTCACGCTGAAATTTTGCCGGATGACAGATCATTTGTCGCTTTCAACTAACTGACGAAAAAAACAGACTGATGTCTAACTGACAGTTGTGAGCCTAGCTCAAGGCGGACGCAGCTTTAATTACCGCCGGGATTAATTTTGTTAATCCCCAGCGCCAGCAAGTCCCAGAAGTAAGTTTTCTATTAGGAGTGCCGCGCCGCCTACACTAGATCTATGACAACGCCAACGCAATTACCAAGCTAGAGGGGCATACTTATTGCTAAATATAATTCAAAGTGCAGAGCCAGTATTTTTCTTTGGAAAATTAAAACATTTGCAAATACTATGACAATTATTTTTGGAAGTATGGTATAAACCAGAGGTCCTAAGCATCACTGACTGACGCTAGGGCCGGAGCACCGTGTGAACCGTTAATTACCCTGAGAATTATTAATTGGAAGTAGCACACTTAAAATTTTCCTTTGATTTTGGGTATTTCTGCAAGCATCAGTAACTTTATTTTTCACTTGGAACGGAATGTTTAGTGACGTATTAGATACGTGGGAGAAGATAGACAATTGAGAATAACACTTTAATTTTTCTTAACACATCTTTAAGCAGCAAAGCAAAACATAAGTTACAATAACTCGCCGCGAGAGCGCGCTGTGTGTCGTGACCTTGGGCAGTGCGTATAAAGGGACAGTATCTGCTTAGACGTCCGATCCCAGCCACCTCTCTACTAGTTTCTCCTCGCCCATTAATAAAGAGCATGGTACCCACCTATCTTTCTCCTGTAGCATTTTCTCATAATGCATGTAATAATTTTTAATTCTTTCCTGTCGAAAGGGTTTTTACGGTGTCTGTGACGGTTTTTCCCTTCCTCTTCTAGATGTAGTTAGTTAACTATAAGTGCATTAGGGAGGTTTTTCATGGCCAAACTCGGCCATGGGAAACCCAATCCTTCTTTGCCGCGATGCACGTCTCCTTGCATGTTTTTCCTTTCCTTGTAAGCGTAGGGGGCTAGCCCTGAGACGCAATAATCCTGTTCCTACCGCGGATTAATATATAACACCTAGTTTTAGAGTAGGTTAAAAAAAAAAAAAAAAAAACAGACGTCCGATAGTAAGCTTGGTGTGATTGCCCGTCGTGTTGTGTGTGCAGAGCGGGGTAGGATCAATGGCGCGTCAACTGGATGTTCACTCCAAATTGGAGGTGCGTGCAACAATCAGATTTCTATGGGCTAAACGGTTTAATTGCACGGACATTCATAGTCAAATCACTGCTGTATATGGTGAGAGTGCAATTTCTCGGCCAGGTATTGTTAAGTGGTGTCGGCAATTTGATGCCGGACGCACAGATATCACGGACGAATATCGCGAAGGCTGGCCCGCAACGCCCGCAACATCCAGTACCGTTGCAAATGTTGACCGTGTGGATGCGATCATTAGAGAGAATCGGAGCATAAAACTGCAGGAAATTGCCAGTATGCTGAACGTTTCGTATGGCAGTGTGTTCTCCATTGTTCACGAGAACCTTGGATTTCGTAAACTGTGTCAAAGATGGGTCACAAGGGACGTTTCCAATCATCACTGGCATTTTTGCAACGGTATTCTGCGGAGGGTAACGAGTTTCTGCGGCAAATCATCACAGGGGATGAAACGTGGGTCCACCACTTCACCCCCGAAACAAAGAGAACATCGATGGAATGGGTGCACACCTCATCACCACAATGAAAGAAGGCCAAGGTCCAACCTTCAGTAGGAAAGGTTATGGCGACAGTGTTCTTTGACATGGAGGGTGTGGTGCACGTGGAATTTATGCAGAAAGGCACGACAATCAACTCGGCTTCGTATTGTCAAACGTTGAACCGGTTGCGTAAAGCAATTAAAGAGAAGCGCTGGTGTGATTTTGTTGCACGATAACGCATCAACTCACACAGCCCGCCAAACGTCCAAACTGCTGTAGCGATTCAAGTGGGAGGNAACAATTAAAGAGAAGCACTGGTGTGATTTTGTTGCACGATAACGCATCAACTCACACAGCCCGCCAAACGTCCAAACTGCTGTAGCGATTCAAGTGGGAGGTAGGGCAACATCCTCCATACAGTCCAGACTTAGCGCCATGCGATTTTCATGTTTTCGGTAAGCTGAAAAAGGATCTAGATGGACGATTCCGAAACGATGAGGAGGTGAAAGCAGCTGTCTCCAGGTGGTTACATAGCGCTGGAGGAGATGTCTACACATCCGGAATCGAAAAGTTGGTTGACCGTTCCAAGAAATGTTTACAGTCTCTTGGGGACTATGTGGAAAAGTGAACTTACATTGTGTGTTGTCATAGCCGTATTGCCTACATACAGGTGGTTTTATACATGGCCGTAACTTGGAAGTGTAACTTGTTTATTGATTTGCCCTCGTAATTTAACATTTTCCAATTTTTAGCCCCTTATGAATTATTATATGTATGGTGGTTAATTTGAAGTAATAAGACTACAGCTTAAGATTAAAGCAATTAATTCAGATTTTATTTTAAAAAAATTTTTCCACGCCTTTGCATTTATTTTTTGCCCATCATCTTATGTAGTAAATTGTGATTTACACCCCATACAATTAATTTTATTCCCAGGAGTTCTGAGGAACTAGAAGTCTTTTCATATTTTATCCTGCTTCTATTCTGAGCAAAATCATTTTGAGTGTGTGTATGTTACCGCACAAAAGGGCAAATGGGAAAGTGTCACTACACCTAACACTGACTTGCGAGTACCCACAAAATCCTGAAGTGCGAAATAAAGAGAGAATTACCTACCCAACAGCATGTTGCACGTCATGCTATTGGAACAAATACTACAGTACATAGAACAAGAACACCCAACATACCACCACATTGGGAATTTCAAAAGTTGGCAAGTATGCATTTGCAGCCTCAGCAAAGGCTGTGAACACCACCATCCTGCTGTCACTAACTAAATGCGCAGCAGAGGAGCCTATGGTCTGCGGCAGATGAATGGCCTTCAGAGGGGGAGGGGAGAGGCATATTACGCGAGCCATGTCATGCTGTTTATGCACAGCTGCAATGCAACCTTTACTAGGGATCACCGCACCTAAATTTGTGGACTGCTGTAAATGATGTCACAGCCAGCACAGCGTGTAGGAATGCACACTACTGGCCAGCCATTATACCACTAGGGTCAAGTAGCCATACTGCCTTCACATCACCAAGAGGTGACTTTTGGGGGCGTGACAGTTTGGGCCGGCCTTCTATACTATAATGCATCCCCAGCTACTAAACTGCCGGAAAAAATTAAGGCCACGACATGGTTTCAGCAGTTCCGGTGTGCTGGTGACTCGTGTAACTTCATTCACCACTCCAGGTCCTGTACGTTTGTTTCCAGTGAAGTGTAATCACTAATCAGCATAATTTTTTATGTCATTCTACAGTAATTGCTGCACAAAACACGGGTAAAATTAGAAAACCTTTGTTTGGTGTCCCTTTAGACACACATACCCACACACATTTTTAAGACCTGGACTGGTCCAATGACGTGGACATGATTCACCGAATTTGCTATTACATTTTATTTTTTGCCTTAAATAATAGATGCACTCTTCTAACTATGTCACAAAAGACTTAAAGAACTTTTATATTTAATATGTGCGAAATCTTATTATCTAGTACTAACTCAGTTTTTTTGCATACTAATTACATTACACAATTTAATTTGAAAGTATCTTGTGTCAACTTTGTTCGATTATAAATGTGTTTTGTGTATGTATTTTTATTCTATATTATTTTGTTTCTTTGCTCATAAATTCTGGTACCAACCCATTATAGTCAGTCTGAGAAACGGGCACGCAGGGACCAGTCATGCTGTCAGTACATTATA
>NQII01000282.1:369362-542291 GCA_002778355.1 Clitarchus hookeri | reverse complement strand
GGACATCATTAACCTCACCGAATCGTTGTATTCCCTAATTAGGCGAGGGGAAATGAAACCCTGCAACGTCGCGGAAAGAGCGAAAGAAATGTTGAAACTCTCCAGATCCACAGTGCTAAGGTATGTTAAAATATATGTAGTATTAACCATTGCGTTTGCAAGTTGTGTGTGTTAAGGTCAATTATGTTGGCCTACGAAAATTTGTTAATAACTTGATAACGTCGTCAAACGTTGTCTACATGTCTTTTTAACGTTTTATTTGGGAAATTATTAGTTTAGAGGCTTTTCTGTAAAAATAACAATAATTCACGGAAAATGGTATATTTTCACTCTACTAATGATGCAGAACACGAATATACAGGGGGCATTAAAGTCCGACTAATTTCGTAACNTATACAGGGGGCATTAAAGTCCGACTAATTTCGTAACATGTGCCCACCTTACCTAACAGAACCTAACCCCACGATGGGTGAATCACTATTTTACATTTTTAAACTAACCTAGGATTGTTGGGTTTTACACTAACCTAGAATTTTTGGATTTTACACGAACCTAGGATTGTGCTAGTCAACACAGGTTTCAGGAAAACAGTTACATGTAATATGATAAAAAGTTTAAGAATGTATAGACATTCTTATCACGTTCACATTATAGAAGTCTCTAATCATACATTTGGTATCCAATAAATACTATGCAACCAACCAACTATTTAAAAGTTTATGTTTTGGAAAGAATTGTGCTTAATTCAACCATTCTATACAACAGACATGCTGTTGGCAACATTCAAGGGTAATACATTTTAATTTGTCGTATCGTGTGGTGATTTCAGCTGGAAAAGTTCCCCAACAGTAGCTGGAGGAAGGGTGCCATCATCAATTGGCTGCAGGAGCACAACATTCCGTTTGCTGTATCCTTTTTTTGCAAAATCTTTTTGTGTAGTGTTAAATTGTAGGGTAATGTTGTTGAGCATTGCATTATATGTAAAGTAGTAGTCTACATCTGAGAGCAGCTATTGAAGCATGTCATTTTTTTGAATAATTGGTTTCTAATTTTTGGAGTGGAGATGGATGTATTCTTTTTTTTTTATAGTTGCTGCTGTGTTGAGTTGTTTATGTACTTTTTTGTTTTGATCTATGGTAATTCTGTAGCAAAAGGAATCACTACAATCCATAAGTTATTACCGGTACTTCTAACTAACTAATAAATAAATAAACAGTATTTATAAGTACTGCGGCTTATGCCTTTAGGATGTTTTAATTTAATACAAACTGGAGATGTTAGGATACACCATTGTCAGCTTCTTTAATTATTGTAAACAACAGTTCTCTCTAATATTGTGTTTACTGGAGCCACATTTTTTTGTTATGTTTAATTTGTTATTGTCATTTCTTTACAAAATCTGTGGCACACTTATTTTGTTCCTCCTCTAAGCATTTGCTTAGCAACATGTTTCAATTTAATTGTTTGAATATTAGACATTAGTGAAACCAATGTCTTTTTGTATTAGTTTTTAGTTAGATTTTTGTTTGGAAAAATATTTTAAGATAGCAACAGAGGTTAACAGCATTAAATACGGGCCCGGAGCCCAACTAAAAAATTAACACAGCGCCGGACCGCCGGCTCAATTATTTGAACAAAGTCTGTCTGGTTGTATTTTTGTTGCAAACCCACTATAAGAGTTATGGGAACTTCGGTTCCTGACCTCGTGACAGCACGGCCATCCGGGGGCTTATGAGAGATTGGCGGTGCCATGTTTATGTTGTTGGATGGACTCCTTGAATGTTGACACATTTCAATGCAAAGTATTGTGCCACATCTATAATATGTAATCAAAGTGAAAGTTTTTCTCCCCCACCCAACCCCCCAGTCAAAATCAAACAAACAAAAAAACACATGCACGCACACACACACACGTGCACATGCATGCATGCACGCACACACACACACAGTGGAATGTAAACATTGCATTTAAACATTGCCATGTGGCGACTATATGGACTATATGCACTTCCAAGATGCAGCAGTCTGCAGCTATATGTTGGTAAGTAAGTATCAGTGTCAAAAAAATTTATTCGGAAGTCCAACAATGTTGTAGAGAAGTTGCCATAACCAAAGATGAGAGTGCCTAAGAAAGTACAATTTTTAGGGTTAAAATGATGCAATATACATTATTCTATGTTGTGGGTATGGTGAATAGAATACAATCGTGTTAGAGAACACAACATACTGATAATATGCAACACAACCTAATTACGGCATGTGTGAAAGTAGGTCTCGGCTGAAGNGCGGCTCAATTATTTGAACAAAGTCTGTCGGGTTGCATTTTTGTTGCAAACCCACTAGAAGAGTTATGGGAACTTCAATTACTGACCTCGTGACAGCACGGTCATCCGGGGGCTTATGAGAGATTGGCGGTGCCATGTTTATGTTGTTGGATGGACTCCTTGAATGTTGACACATTTCAATGCAAAGTATTGTGCCACATCTTTAATATGTAATCAAAGTGAAAGTTTTTCTCCCCCACCCAACCCCCCAGTCAAAATCAAACAAACAAAAAAACAAACACAAACAAACACACACACACACACACTGGAATGTAAACATTGCATTTAAACATTGCCATGTGGCGACTATATGGAGTATGCACTTCCAAGATGCAGCAGTCTGCAGCTGTATGTTAGTAAGTAAGTATCAGTGTCAAAAAAATTTATTCGGAAGTCCAACAATGTTGTAGAGAAGTTGCCATAACCAAAGATGAGAGTGCCTAAGAAAGTACAATTTTTAGGGTTAAACTGATGCAATATACATTATTCTATGTTGTAGGTATGGTGAATAGAATACAATCGAGTTAGAGAACACAACATACTGATAATATGCAACACAACCTAATTACGGCATGTGTGAAAGTAGGTCTCGGCTGAAGGTACTAAGAAATGTTACAGTATNAGGTACTAGGAAATGTTACCGTATACCACGAGTTAAGACATACTGTTACAATGTGTTAATGTTGGGTGCAATATATACACCCATGCATATACATAGTGGCATTCAGACATGTGAAAACCACAAATTAAAGAGTTGGGTAGTAAATCATAAGATGCATTCACGTAAATTTACCTGTGTTACAGTGAAATGAACAGTGAAATAGACAGAATAATGTATTATTTTCTAGCAAACTATAAACAAATTGTCTCGTCGAGCAGCATTTCTTAGGCTGATTTGCAGCCCAGGTTTTTATTAATTTTTATGGTAATCTGTGTTCATATCTGACATTCTGAAGAATAATTTTAACTGTAACACATCTACCTATAAAAATATGTATTGCTTCATTAATGAACGTGTCATTTAGCTAGCAAACGTTAAATATCTCATCAGACGTTCTGTTTTATGATAATTTTACTTTTATTCAGCATTCATATCTCCATTTGTGTGGAATCCCTGTACCAGAACACATCTACTTTTTAAATCTTTATGTTACATTAATAAACAAAGTGTTATTTTTTTTCTCAAACAGTAAAACATTGTCATTGATCGCCGATCAAATGACCTTGCAAATGACCTCGAGTTCAAATTTTTTGAGCCCGAGAAATATTTCAGGCCAAGCCAAGGGGCTACGATGGTGTAGTGGTTAGACTACTCGCGTCTCACCTAGATGAACTGGGGTTGATTCCGGCAGGGATGCTCCCGATTTTCTCAGGGATCTTCCATTTCCCCCACCCCTTAATTCCGGCACTGCTCCATACTCACCTTACTTCACCCTCATCGGCTCTCTAGACCTCGCTGTTCAGAGTCACCCAAATCTTATCACTCACTCACTCACTCAACCACCCGAGCCAGCCTCAAACTGCAAGCATGTATTCAGCTTGAGCTTGATTTTAGAGTACTTGCCAATATCTAGCATACACCTAACATAAAATAATGTAACTTATCTGGTTACTACCAGATATTCATACCTATTTCATATGCATACTGATGTGATCATGCACATTTGCCATGGTCTCAGCTCAAGGTACAATCAGTCTCAGCTTGTGGTATATGTACGTTTCGGCTTATAACATCAAGGTATCGCAACATTATGTCTTTCAAAATCGTTTAAAAATTCCCTAATTATACTAAATTTTTTGCCTGCAGTTCATAACAAAGGGAAAGGATTGATGTTCATCCCATATAAGCATAATCTATTTGACTCATTTCTTGGCGTACAACAATTAATAATGTATGAAATATCCCATAGAGGTTTAACTCTCAGTACCATTACCATATGTACGAAGGTTGCACANTAATTATACTAAATTTTTTGCCTGCAGTTCATAACAAAGGGAAAGGATTGATGTTCATCCCATATAAGCATAATCTATATGACTCATTTCTTGGCGTACGACAATTAATAATGTATGAAATATCCCATAGAGGTTTAACTCTCAGTACCATTACCATATGTACGAAGGTTGCACAAATACTACATAGAACTCGGACCCCAACCCATTATTCAAAGTAAAAATTAAAATGAACTAAGAGATGGCACACCACTGAGAACTCTTGGTATTGCTTACAAGAATGTTTGGATGGCTGGAACACAAAAATTTATATGATCAAGCAAAGAGGTGAAGGTATTACACATTCACCAAGTACTAAATTTAAACAAAATGTTGCAAGTGCAAATAGAACAAGAAGTTACCAATATAACTAATGAGCCTACTTTCCTCTACATGGGTACAGATCATTTTTAATAAAGGTCTTAAAAGGTTAAATGGTAGCTGGGTCTTAACGTCTCCTTGACAGCGATATCGTTAAAAACGGAACCAGAAATGAATGAGACAATTACAAATACACATGTGTCTTACTCAGGATTCAAACCCGTAAAACCTCGTACCATAAGATGGCATGCAACCAACTGCATTGCGGAGGTAGAATTTGGAGCATAAACTTAGGTTGTAGTAAGTCTTTAAGTTTTGGTAAACTGGGTTCACCAACCTCAAATATTTACAGGAACATCATTTTGAAAACAAGTGTGTGAATCACTTAAACCATGTAAGTTTACATGGCCCACCATAGCACTAATTGTGTGCAGAATGTGGTGAAACTACGTGGTTCCTAGGATATGGTCTAAAAGCTTTATTTTCTCTTTTTGCATTATTGTACATAAAGGCCTAAAACCAGGGTCAGAATAGACATGCTTCTAATGTCAGCATACAAAGTTCGGCTGAATTTTGGTGAAATTATTTTATACACACAACAAACCTACGTAAAAAATTTATATTACAGTCACTTTGAAACAAATATATGACCCATTAAAATAATGTAAGTTTACATGGCTTACTGTAGTACTACTTATGTGAAACATTAGGTAGGAATTGGTTGGTCCCGAGATATGGTATAAATGTTACGTTTTATTACCAGGTACTATCTTCCAAAAGTCTACCAAAATAAGGTGTTTAAACNCGAGATATGGTATAAATGTTACGTTTTATTACCAGGTACTATCTTCCAAAAGTCTACCAAAATAAGGTGTTTAAACGAGTATTTGTTGTTTCTAATGGATAATCTCAGCATACAAAGTTTAATTGAATTTGGTTAAATTGTTTAATAGATATGACCAATTTATCTAAATTATGTATTGTAAATAATGCTAGACACACTTAAATCATGTAAGTTTACGTAGCTTACTGTAGCACTACTTGTGTGAAAAATTCAGCGGGAATCGATTGATTGGTCACCGACATATGGCATAGAAAGTTCAAATTTCTCATGTGGTGCTATCTTTATTGATAGAGAACAAAACAGTTATGTATTGGCTAATTCCATATACTAAATTAAAATATCTAGATGGCCGCAATTTTGAAAGTTAGTGCCAGACCCCACATAAAAAATATCCATCAACATGGCCTACTGTAGTACTACTAGTTTACCAAATTAGTAACGAATCAGTTGATTGTTTCCAAAATATGACAAAAGTTTATTTATGTAGCATTACCTTACAAAATGATTGCCAAAAGTGGCTCTGTTTAGACAAATTTGATTGTTGTGAAATATACTGCTAACATACAAAGAAAAATTGAAATTTTTCAAATTTTGAAAATAAATGTCCAATCCATAAAAGATTTTAGTTACAAATCCTACTGTAATACTACTTCTTTGGCAAATTTGATAGCAATTGGTTAATTGTTTTCAGAGATATGATAAAACTTGATTTATTTGCAAGACACTATCTTTCAAAATGGCAGACAAAAGAGGTTATGTATTGACACATTTGATACTTGTANTTGATTTATTTGCAAGACACTATCTTTCAAAATGGCAGACAAAAGAGGTTATGTATTGACACATTTGATACTTGTAATAGATACAAACAGCATACAGAGTTTGGTTGAAAATGGCCGCACAGTATGGTAGATATAACAAATAATCCTAAAAANATAGATACAAACAGCATACAGAGTTTGGTTGAAAATGGCCGCACAGTATGGTAGATATAACAAATAATCCTAAAAATTTTACGCGGCCATCATTTTGAAAATAAGCGCATTATCAATCTATATTGCACACATTAACATGGCCTAAAATAATAATACTTATATGCCAAATTTGACAGAAACTGGTTGAGTCGTTCCCAAGATATAATGTAAAAACTTAGTTTTTAATGTTGCACTATCTTCCAAAAAGACCGACCAATAACATTGTTGCTTTCTAAATTTAAGACTTTCATCATGCACTATCAACATACCAAATTTGGTTGGATGGTTCCCCAAGCTATAACAACATAGTACCTTAAATTTTAAAATTGTCACCATTTTGAAAATAAGTAACCTGCATGATTTAAAACTATACAAGTCAATGTACTTGCTAAATACAATATGTGGACAGAGTTAGGTTAAAATAGGTTCACGGTTCAAAAGTTATTAGGGAGGACATACATTCAAGACAGCCAGTGATTGCATAAGCCTATCTTTCCTTTGGAAAGTAGACTAAAAAAAGGGTAAGAATAGATAATAAAACAGTGACTTTAATCAATGATGCCTATGGCCATTAATTTCCAACATGTTGGAAGAGCATACGTTCTGCCAGCAGAGACAACACNCTTTAATCAATGATGCCTATGGCCATTAATTTCCAACATGTTGGAAGAGCATACGTTCTGCCAGCAGAGACAACACTCACACCAATGTTCTTCAAACCTGCAAGAAAACTGTTAAAATTAATGTGGATGATAAAGATTATGATCCAGTCAGTTTTAAAGAATTCCAATCCCAATTAACTGAAAATATGCTTCTACATCTATGTATTCCAAAGCACACCAATAACTTTCAATTTCACAATTTGAAATTTCTCCAGTACTTTCTGCAATAAATTGTGTATCAGTATCACTTGTTAAAAAGAGAGAAAAAAAAATTCTGAGGAAAAGCAACATGTAAAGTCAGTTGAGCTGTGATAATCTGCAATAGTGATGGCCCAATATGTAAAAACCAAAGCCAAATTAAAATAAAAAAAAAAGTTTAGGCCAAAGTTATTTACACAAGATTTATTTATATTTAGTTGAAATTTGTAGTCCTTCAAACTCAAGAATTATAAAACTGCTGAATTTAATTCTATAGAAAGATTTCTCCCCAATAAAATTATACCCCAGAAGCCTTGATCTCCCAGTGTCACAAAAAATTTAATGAAACATTGAGTGGCACCAGCTGTATTGAAAAATTCTTGCTGACCGTATTTATTTGCTTCTGATTTTGAAATCGCNTGAAACATTGAGTGGCACCAGCTGTATTGAAAAATTCTTGCTGACCGTATTTATTTGCTTCTGATTTTGAAATCGCACTTTTGCAAATGAAATCGCTTCAAAAAGTGGACATGGGTCTAATAAAACGAAAAGTCTCGTATGTAGTATCACAAAGTGTGCACTGCATCCATATTTAGTGTTGAACAACGATCTGCTTGGAGGGATAAACCTCAGGTGATACTCGGCTCTGTCTACACAGCTTCGGTCCCTCCCCTTACATGGCTGACGAGGTGGGAGATGGTTGCCCAGCAACCAGGGTGGAATTCTCATGCCCTTCCTAGTGGCAAAGTGGGTGGGAGTGAAGGCAGCCTGTGGAAGGGTGATCGCAGATTCTCCTTCTCTTCAGCAGCAAATGTGTTAAGACAATGCGCACTTTGAATCTCAGCCACAGTTCTTAACAAATTATTACATAGTTTTAACCAATTTTAATAAATTTTTTTTTTTGTTTTCCATATTGTAGCGTACAGATTACCTGTATTTTATCGTTAGCAGACATATTTTTTAATTGATTTTGGTTGCAAATTCTTGTCGGATTGATTTAATTTTNTATCGTTAGCAGACATATTTTTTAATTGATTTTGGTTGCAAATTCTTGTCGGATTGATTTAATTTTTAGACTTTGACGTGAACTCCGTACCCTCATAAAATCCGTACAGTTAATCCCTCGCCATCTGTAGGGTATACATTTTTCAAAATAACTGCGTTCGTGAAAATCACAGCAGAGGACTATATTATCTTATGGGGAACAGAGTCATAGGTTATGTCTATCGACTAAGTAACGCCAACACTCAAGAATCAGACTTATCAGAGGAATCATAACACAAACTGGTAAAGACACACATTTTCAGGCCATTAATAGTTACTAATTTTACTGTTTGATTTTTGTTAGGCCATGTATAATAATTTTGCTGTCTACCATTTAACCTGACAACATCAGTGATACCAAGACTGGCTGAAGTACAGTTTTACAGAGTGCAAGTCCATTTTCAATGGGTTCTTGCATGAAAATCCGAAAATGTGTTATTGAAGTATTAATTTATTTCAATAGATATAAGTTTTGTAAATAAACTGATAACCTCAAAGAATATATAAGACATCCCTTTGTCGCCAAATAATGTGTCAATACAGAGCCCGAGTGCCATGTAATTCATAGCAAGTGCAACGGTGTGGTTTAGAATGATTAATTATTGAAGGTCATAAAGAAATTACTCTAATGGCCATATTTATTCCCCTCTGCCTCAAAAATCAAACTTTTCGAAGTGAAATATTATTTATCACTTTAGGCCTACGTATGCCAAATACAAGACAGTCTTGTATGTAGATCTCCAGGTGCCTGTGGCATAGATTTAAAATAAAAGAACTGTGCAGGAAAATAAAAATAAGCTTAAAGCCACTTTTTTTGACAGCCATAAAAGGGAGGTCGGAAAGCACACTGAAATGGTATATTTTGAGGTTAATTTTTATATTCATGCATGCTAAATGCATTATTATGTTAATTTTTTTAAAATTTAACATCAGTATGGATAAGTTTTTGATTAACTGGAAAAACATTGAATCATTTAATAGCAACAAAAGTGAGAACGAACCGATTCCAAGTGTGTCATAAAAGCAGTATAGGGGGCCTACAACCAACTGAAACAGTTCGTTAAGTATCAAGGTACTTATTCAAACTTTGGATTTTCGTGCAGTGGATCTGAAAACTATCCTGCACCAGAATGTGTCATGTGTGGAGAAAAACTAAGCAACGAATCCATGGTCCCAAGTAAATTGAAAAGACATTTGATTACCAAACATTGTCACTTACCTGGGAAAGATAATAACTATTTTAGCAGATTGTTGTCATCGGAAGAAAAGCAGGCAAAAGTAATGGTATGGAGAGCAACTATTTTTGAAAAAACACAAGTGGCCAAAATAGTAGCGAAAAAATGCAGCACCACACTGTCGCAGTGGACATCATTTTACCTGCCCATAAGCAAATGGCAAAATTTATGTTAAGTGACAGCACCAAGAAGGAAATATCCAGGCTCCCATTGTCAAACGATACCTTTTCCCAGTGGATCAATGACATGTCTTCAGATATCCAGTACCATGTATATGAAAAGTAAAGTGATGGTCAATTATTTTCACTACAGCTCAATGAGTCAACTGGTATAAGTAAAAAACATGAAGTACTTTGTTACATCATATTTGTCGATGAGGATTCGATTATTAAACAATTCCTTCCTGTACTGGATTTCCCCCAATGTAACCAGAGCAGATGTGTATAATTCCATATCCAGTACCTTGGAACAAAATGGGCTGTCCTGGTAAAATTGTCTTTCTGTTTACACAGAAGATGCACCAGCAATGACTGGAAGATTCAAAGGATTTGTTGCAAGACTGAAAGAAGATTTCCCGAGTGTAGGTTCAACACACTACTTTCGACAATGTGAGGAGGCTCTGATGGCAAAGACTATTCCAACAGAACTTAAAAATATTTTAGATTCAGTTGTTAACATGGTAAATTTTGTTGTGTCTAGGGCTCTTAAGACAAGACATCTCAAACAAATGTGCCTTGAAGTGGAATCTAAACAAGACACTTTTTGGTTGTTCACACTGGGATCTACTGACTGTCAAAAGGTTAAGTCCTGGAGATATTTTTTGAGCTGAGAAAATATCTAATAAGTAAGTTTGGTGTTGAAAAACCAGACTTTGTAACTCTGTTAAATGACGAGGAGTGGTGTGCAAAGGTAGCCTACTTGGCTGATATTTTTCGCCATTAAAATTATATAACTGAGAGTATGCAATGTACTGCTGTCAAATGATAAACTCACTGGGTTCTTCAAAAAACTTAGAATATAAAAATTACATACGAAAAAGAAAAATCTTAGAACGTTCCCTCTAACTCTCCTGGTAGATCCGCATGGGGACGTAACATCCTAACTCATTTTAAATTACCTCATGGTTCTTGAGAATAACATGGTACAATAATTTACGTCCATCACTGTCGACAAGTACGACTGGAAGCGCAATCCTAATGCTGTCTCCCCAGAATCCACCACCAACTCTTTGTGCTGAAGAAAGAAGAGCTACTTGCAAAACTACAGACAGACCAAACAATTCAAATGAAATATAGTGCAATACCACTTCTCAAGCTTTGGATGTTGACAAAGAAAGAGTACCCAGTAATAGCAGTGCAGTTGCACTTGTAAACCACCTACTTGTGCAAGCTGGGTTTTTTGACAATAACATACACAAAAAACAAGAAGTGCGAGAGTCAGTTGAACAGAAAATGTATGTATTTGTCTTCAATTCCACCAGAAATTGAACTTTTGTGTAAGAAGTGATAAGCTCAAGTTTCTCATTAATAACGCAGATCTTTTGTCGTAAGGCATAAGCCAATGAATCCCCTGTAAAATAAGTTCTTGAATATCATTCTCTTGTTCATTTTAAAAAATAAATATTATTTGTACTACTTTTACCTGCTATGTATATAACAAAGTCTCAGAAATTTCACGGCACACTACTGTGCTGTGACACACCCGGTGAGAACCACTGGCTGAGAACAATGAAATGCTAAGTGGCACAATGCAGCCAAGGTCACTTTATTCACCCAAAAATAAGACAATAGTTTTCAACTCTATTTTTAAAAATGGGTGTCGTCTTACAGCAGACAGCAAACGGTTTCAACCTACAATAACACGCAATGTTTACATACCCATTTGACTGCCAATCACATCCTATGTAAATGCATATATTTTTCATATAAATATAGACACACACAGTTAATAACAACAGTAAATATAATTAAGTTATATCTTAACTTCGCTATTTACATTGCAGTTATAGCACTAACCTACTGCTGCTATGTACATAATGGCAGCTATTTTTAATTCATAAATAGCATGGTATGAAAGTAGTGAGCACTTTTTACACTTTCATACCATGGCCGTGTTCCAAACTACCAATGACCAGCAATAAACGATGCATGGTTTTGGTTCCATAAGAGTGGCACTATCTGTACATATTTCTTTCAAGTGTTTAGTATCTACGTTCATATTGTTATTTAAGTCTACAGTCATGTTTTTTCAAACACAATAAACAAAACAGAAGTTTGTAAACAGTAATCTGAAAATATTTTCTGGAAGAAAAGTGAAAATGATATGCCATATACAGTATTTTTTTAATGTCTTAAAATAATTAAATACTAACATTTATTATAGTGTACATTTAGCATCAATCTCAGTAATTTAGTATCTTAATTTTAGGCAGTTATTTAAGCAAAAAAATTAAAGGTGATTGAGCTGATTACTTTTTTTTGCGATTCATGCAGTGACTTTCTAAGCAAAAAAATTAAAATTGTGAGTACATTTTTTTTTTTCAACATGGTAATATCAATAACAAGCAGTATAATATATAACAAAGAAATATCAAAACAGACAGAAAATTGTAACACAGAAATATAAACAAAAATGGCTACCTGTTTTTCCAACTGCATCCATCAGACAACCTAAATCGTAGCACACAAGACTCGTGATCGGAAATCTGTGTGGACTGGTAGCATGGTCAAACAGTTTGGAAAGATGCATCTGCTCAATTGTGGCAGGCTCTTTACTGTACTCTTAAAATTTAGGATCTCCAGTATTTTATTGCGATTTAAAGTGATAGTGCTTCGTTAACGATAGTATCGGTAAAGTTAACCAATAGCAGATACTGGGAAATGTGCAAATTATCCCAATAACCGATATTGATTATCAGGCCATCACTAACCTGCAAGCCAAGTTCAGGAAAAGATTTATTTTGAAAGTACATGTATGTTTTATACTGTGTACATTGTTATGATTACTGCACACCCCTTTGCTGTAATGACATTCAATCCCATTCAATGTTGGTACAGTATAATTATAATGAGAGTGTAACTATGCTGAAAGGGCTGAGATTTGTGTGCAACATTAAAAAACAACTATTTACATGCAGGCAAGCACTGTATCATACATGTATGTCCTTCCACGAATGCTAAGAACATAGGAACATTTATGAAGTAGGAGGCGTTGCAATATGAAAGATAAGAGAAATTCTAGTAGGGGTGTGCGAAGCTTCGAATATTTGAAGTTGAATCGAAAACTTCTTTCCCTAGTCTTCAACTTCGGGCATACTTTTGAAGATTCCAAAAATATTTTCGTATAATCAATATGATTGGCAAACTTCCATTGTTTGTGATTTTAGCCCATTTTACACAGACAAATTACTTAGGCTCACCTGTAATATAACTGTGAATACCATAAGTGAGCTACTATTACCATGAATAATTACAGTATTATCTGATGTTTGCTTTTACAGCGATGCATCGCAACATATTGCCACAAGTTATGATTTAAAAAAAAATCACACCTTTGCTAAATTTTTTTAATAAATCTTCACATGAAATTTGATTTGAATGTATCCACTTAACTCACAACAAACACAGTGTTTAATGTTTTTGTTGTTAAATGTTAAAGAATATACAAAACATACGATCCAGATAGCACGAACTAGTGATTCCAGAAAAAAGACTGCAACTGTTCCAGATGGAATATAATGCACTATATTTATTATCCATGGCAACTAATATTAAGTGCTGCAATATAATCATACAAAACTTAAAATTGATACGTTTGAGAGTTCAAAAATATTTGCTATTGTCAAAGCACACGGTTCTACATATATATTACTGCCAAACAAACATCTTCCGGTACAGGCGCACCATTTGTTCACATGGGATGTAATCTCTGCAACTTCAGCACCTTAAAGTTGTAGAGGGTGTAGCTGGGTAACACAATATGCTGGTATGAGTATGGAGTGTAAAAGTCGCCACCCAACTGCCCGAGAGCTAATTTGTAAAACTATTTTCATTAAATTTCCTATAATTAAATAGATTTAAAGTGTTTTAACTCAGTATGTGTAAATTTATAAAATAATTATTCATCAGAATTATTGAAAATACCTTTTTTTGAATTGTTTATATAGAATCAAAAATTACACAGTATGTCATTACCTATTTAAGTAGTTTTACTAAATTTTCACCATTCGCGACCCTTTCAATCATNTATTGTCAAAGCACACGGTTCTACATATATATTACTGCCAAACAAACATCTTCCGGTACAGGCGCACCATTTGTTCGCATGGGATGTAATCTCTGCAACTTCAGCACCTTAAAGTTGTAGAGGGTGTAGCTGGGTAACACAATATGCTGGTATGAGTATGGAGTGTAAAAGTCGACACCCAACTGCCCGAGAGCTAATTTGTAAAACTATTTTCATTAAATTTCCTATAATTAAATAGATTTAAAGTGTTTTAACTCAGTATGTGTAAATTTATAAAATAATTATTCATCAGAATTATTGAAAATACCTTTTTTTGAATTGTTTATATAGAATAAAAAATTACACAGTATGTCATTACCTATTTAAGTAGTTTTACTAAATTTTCACCATTCGCGACCCTTTCAATCATAATTACCACGTCCTAAATACATATTAAACTTATTGAAAATTAAAAATCTCTCAGGCTCGACTATTCATGTTTACGTTACAACTTCAGCACCTTGTACTCCACCTCTTCAAGGTCGTGTAGGCTTAGCACCCAGGTGCACAAATTGTGAAATCTGCAAATACTGTGTACATTTTATTCACTTGGAACAAAGAAGCACAGATGTGCATTTTGATACTAGTAGTTACTGTATTAATGTTTGGTCAGTTAAGAAGAATTGGGACCTTTCTGGGCGGAAAAAGTCTAAAAATGTTGATTTGGCTTCTACAAACTTTTGTGACTCATTACCACGTCAGCACATTTTTGTATGCAATTGGAAACAGTGATTCACTTTATTATTATCTGTAAAATTTTCTAAGATATAACAACAAATTCAAGTGATTGATTCTGAATTTATCTTCAATGAAGAATTAGGTCTTTAATTCAAAATTTACAAAATTGTCTTTGCACATCCCTAAATTCTAGCACTTGAATTAGACAAATAAACCTGTATTAAACAGGTAAACTAATATTGTACCATATTTAATCAACTTATTTACTCTCTAACATTTGATATTGATGTTTTGCTGGTATCCATGTCATGTTTCTGGGCTCAGTTAATAAATCACTAAACCTTATTATTTTAAAAACAAGNCAAAAAAAAAATAAAACTGGCATGTTAATCACGTTATTTTTCTTTTTGATGTTATTCTATTTTTGTAAAATAATATTCTGTTTTGAAGAATTATTTTATTACTGAAAATAATGTGCAATTTAATTTGGTATATTATATAGTGCACATTCACTGTTTCATATGTTTTACTTTGGTTTTGTACAGTATGCTTGCAATATTATTTTAAAAGCTAGAAAATTTAATTCAGAATGTAGTTACTANTTTACTTTGGTTTTGTACAGTATGCTTGCAATATTATTTTAAAAGCTAGAAAATTTAATTCAGAATGTAGTTACTAGCTCATATATTTTCTTACATCTAACATTATCACAATTTTTATATTAATTTCTCTCTTTTTTTCCCTTTTACTTTAACATGTATTAAACAGCATGCATTTGCTCTTAACAATAAAAAAATAAATATAAATAAATGCTACTATAACATGAACATAAGAATTCTTTTTAATCATCAAAAATGTTACTATATTCATTGCCCTCTTCCCCACTTACAACACTTCACCGAAGGTGAGTACCTTTGGTAGTTGTATTGCTGCATTGTAAAGAAAGAGAGAAAGTGACAGAGTGTGCATACATAAAGGGCTACTAAAGTGTTTCATACCATTTTTTTTCACAAAAAATAAAACCAACTTCCTGGGGAGAGAGTGGAAATCTTGCCTTTACTTTATGGTATATAATATATAAAAAGCCAATCAATTGTAAAAATCCACAGTTAACGTGCAAGAACTATGTAATTTTTTAAAACATTAAGTTTCAATGCCACATCTGCTGACCTTGTTCTTACCTTCTGCACATTTGTGTGTCAATTACATTATAAGGAATGGTGATCTTAATTTCAACAATACACACACACTTTGGATTACATTATCACATTGAAATTAATTACACATAACGTTTAACACTGTGAGTGATTTTAAAGACAAAATATACTTCACATAAATAAAATAAAAACCCTTNAATTACACATAACGTTTAACACTGTGAGTGATTTTAAAGACAAAATATACTTCACATAAATAAAATAAAAACCCTTCTAATAAATTTTAGAAATAGTTTTCAATAATTTAAAAAAAATAAAGCTACTGAATAGGATTTTATACATCTTAGCTAAACCCGTAATTTTGATTCAAAATTTTCAATTTAAAAAAATTAATAAATTGGCAAATATTTGTAATGCTTTGCCAAAAGACTACTCGCCCTTCAAAAAAATGCTGTAGTATAACAGGAACAACATGAAGTGGTAACGTAGAGGAGTAAGTACACAGAATTTGGTTAGATAAGTGCTTCTCGGGCTTCAGAGACTCCCCTAGTGTTTTGTAACATTTTCTTCCTATACATCTGGGAGAAGTATCTACTGAAACCACTCGCCAGCAATAGGAAACAGGCACACATGAAAAAAGTCAAGTAGCTGGAGTTATCCATATTATTTGCACTGTTGTTATTGTCATGTCCCTTTCTTAGCCACATGAGGCTGGCACATGTGAGGAGGTTCATAGGAACACGAAACCAGCTGATAATTCCAGCACGGTATTCTTCGGGTATCACTTCACTCCGTAAGTAAGTAATTGCTGGATAATATGCTCCCACTGCTATCTCAAATAGTAGAAATGCCGCAAAGCATATCTGAGTGTAAGGAGGTATGTTAGCGTGACAGGTAGCTGCAGCACATGTTGCAAGTGCAACAAATGCCAATACCATGGACCCTGTAAGCAAATCATCTGATTTCCATCCCCTAGACAACAGGAATGAATACAACGATGAACCAATCATGATGCACACCATAAAACAGGAAAATACAATTCCCAATGGTGGTTGCATTGGCTCCAAGATAGGAGTCCACAAGAAGACAAATATATACATTACGGACTCCAACAACGACTGAATGATTCCAAGCAGGAGTAACCATGAGTTGCCACCAGAGAATATCACTTGTAAACTTTGACATATAGCTAGGCCCCGTGACTGTGACTGCTTAAGATGGTTCTCCTCCCATGTTAATGACGTAAAGATTCCTGCAAGGATGAGGCATGGTACTGCAAAAAGAAAAGGTGCCAACGGTCCTAGATCAAGCCACTCTGCCATGAGATTAGAGACAATACCTGCCAAGATGGCTAGTAACCCATTGTAGAATGTGGCTTTCGAAAATGTTTGATTTGTCCAAGCAATATTATATGAGTATTTCTCCACATGCTGGTGGACATACCATGCTTCAAATGTTGAAAACAAAATGGACGTGCTGATTCCACCCAAGACACGACCAAGCAGGAGCACTTGGTAGTTGCTCGTAACCTTTGTTAAGCAACATATGGAATAAAGAATACTGTAAAAGATGCACATCTTCTTTCGACCAAAAATGTCTGCCAAAGCCCCCACCAGCGTACCGAAAGTGACACTTGAGGCAAAGCCCACAACATATAGCACTGCGATCTGCTCCTCAGAGTAGCCATAGTAACTATAGAGCTTATAAACATAGGGGCCTTGCAGCCAGTCTGAGAATGTTGCTAGGAAGTAAACAATCAAGAACTTCTGCTGCAGCTGGTGGAATGATGTGCTGGAAGCAGAATCTGCAGCAGCTTCTGCTCTTGTTGCAATAGTGTGCAAAATGAAAGAGAAGACACCAAGCACACACAAAACTGCTATGACCAACATCTTGTATTTGTCATGTCACTTTACCTTAAGCACCTGTAAACAAAGTTCAAAATTAGGAGTTGCAATATGTTCTNCATCTTGTATTTGTCATGTCACTTTACCTTAAGCACCTGTAAACAAAGTTCAAAATTAGGAGTTGCAATATGTTCTCAAAAGACAGTGGTTAACATTAATACAACAAACACCACATAGAAATGTTCAAATACTTGCGAAATCATTCCCATTTACTCATGCCAAATTGTTGGGTTAAAATTTATATTGTTCCAGTTAAAAAAAAGTTTACCTTTAAAATTACTGTAGTTCTGTCATAACATTACTGCTACAATAAACAGTTTAAATTATTATTTTTACGAACTGAAAAAAACTGTCTCCTATCTCAAATGTTCGAGAATTTAGGTATTGCTATTGTTAGGTATTGCTCACACTGCTCATAAACTGTTTGGCAATAAACAAAAATTTTGTGAGACTACATTTACCATATTTACTTAATTCTAAGCCGTAAATTTTTTCTGCAAATATTTTTGAAAACAAGGGTGAGACTTAGACTTAAGTAACATAATTTTTTGGGCTGAAAAAACTTTTAGTGCAACTGTACTATATGATTGAATATTTATTTTGATTTTTTATAACTGCACCATCCATAAAATAAAAGTTAATAAATTAAAAATTCAGTGAAGGTCCGGAATAAAATAATTTAAGTAAAGTGTACGTACTCTGTGAAATTGGTCACAGAATTGGTCACTTGTTCTACAGGCAAAATAAAATGCAAAACATGAAATGTTGTTTTTCTCAGTAATTTCATAACGAACCATATTACATTTATGCTCTGTAATGGAGAAAACATCCTCCAGAAAACAACAGAAGTGGTTAAGGTGGCCAATTGGGTGGATTTGTCTTTGTGAAAACAGGATCTAAGACAACCCGTTATAATGACCAACGCAGCTATCTAGCGGGAAACATAGCAACTGCACATGGAGTAACANCGGGAAACATAGCAACTGCACATGGAGTAACAGCGCAGCCATCTAGTCACAAAGTGTGGCAACTTAATGTGGAGTAACAGCGTAGCTATCTAGCTGCAAGCATGGCAACTGCACTTTCGAGTAAAAGCGTAGCTATATAGTAAATCATGCTGCAACTGCATGCTGGTCAAACAGCGTGGCCATCGATAGCATTATTGTAGAATTTCATGAGATAAGCAGCTTATTGAAAATAGTCTACAGATTATCTTTAAACAAAAGCAGTTTGTAAATCGTATAGCTAAAAAATTTAAATTACAGTTGCAATATTCTTTTAAAAATGCTGTAAAAGATACTGTAAAATAAATAACAGTCATTTATATTGCAATATTGTTTTCAAAACAAAAACTATGGCTATGATTAACATTTCATTTGATTGTGCATGCATCGGCGGTGCCGTATTTGTTGAATAATGGGATTAAAATGCAGTGCTTCATTTATAGTGACAAGAAAATTTGTACATTATTTTGTTTCTTTGAAACAAATGTGATTATTGTTGCAGAATATAATATAAATACAGTGACTGTGACGCTATTAAAAATTAATGAATCAAACTTTGGCTGCTGGAGAGCACACAATGTAATTATTTGTTTTCAAAAGCGCAATATTCCCTTTTTACACAGTGAAATGTATTTGTTTTGATGAAAAACCATTTCTTCCAAAGGCAAAATTAAACTACGTTCAGAAATTGAATTTCCTACCGAAGTGGTGGTTTAACCTGTGGCCTCACATGTATACTAATAATTTTTTCCCAAGATTTCCCCCAAAAAACTAGGTGTGGCTTAGAATCGATGGCGTCACTGGTCTGAGTAAATACGGTATATAGCTCTCCTGCTGCTGGACAAGCTTGTTTACTCAAAATAATGCTGCTCAAGTGCAACACTGTGGGATGAATTGCAATTTTTTTTACCTGGAATATGGATTTTTTTTTCCCCTGCACATTTCAGTGCTGTGTCTGGCATGAAACTATGAAAGCAGATGATTATCTTCGACACAATTTGTCAGTTTTGTCTGAGATTTCAGATGTTTGGAGAGTGAAAAGTGAGCAACACTCATTGCACAGTTAATTGTGTGATTTTCAGTCACTTTACTAAATAGTTGACCTACTGTGCACAAACATTAAATGGTTCTCAGTAATTTGTATAAGGTACATTATGAGACTAAACATGAAATTCTCTAGTATCAACAGAAGTAATTTATCATCATCATCTCTTTATAACACAAATATATACCAAAGCTGGAAACTGAATATTTGTTTAAAATGTACAACAATCATCCTAGATTTTCATGGGTGAAAAACTACAATATGCCAGTTCCCCACATGGTGCATGAAGTTGCAGGTTCAACCCCAAGCATATCAGAAGTGATTTCTTTTGTGTTGACAAAGTAATTTATACTTTGTTCTTTCAATTATCCACAAGTTATAAAAACAAGGAAAAATAAGGCAGAAGAAAATATTTACTTTTTAACCAGTGATCAATCTCCAAATTCTGGAATTTCACTCAATTGATACATACACCAATTGTGGTGAAATTAATTAGCAAAACTAATTCACTTTTAAAACTTAACACACAAACATTCATATAGTATTGAAAGAAACTTTCACAGAAAAATATTTCGATTGAAAAATCATTTCATTGGAAATAAACAATTTTAAAAAGTAAGTTTTTATAACGTGCAGTGTAAAATGTAAAAATAACATCTTTTAACACAATTAAAAAGGATGAATGTCTCGTATACCAATTCAGNAACGTGCAGTGTAAAATGTAAAAATAACATCTTTTAACACAATTAAAAAGGATGAATGTCTCGTATACCAATTCAGCAATTTATGTTTCACTGGAAAGTTGTACAAAAATACTATGTACACTGAACCACACCTGTTTAACACATATATCTGTGTTATTACACTCTCATTTTGTGCACTTGCAAATTCTGCAAACATTACAGACTATCATACAGTTATAGAGTTTCAAAATTAAGTCCCTATACAATTTTAACTATAGTGCATTTACACATGTAAATATATGTATACTGTGCCACGCCCTCNAACGTGCAGTGTAAAATGTAAAAATAACATCTTTTAACACAATTAAAAAGGATGAATGTCTCGTATACCAATTCAGAAATTTATGTTTCACTGGAAAGTTGTACAAAAATACTATGTACACTGAACCACACCTGTTTAACACATATATCTGTGTTATTACACTCTCATTTTGTGCACTTGCAAATTCTGCAAACATTACAGACTATCATACAGTTATAGAGTTTAAAAATTAAGTCCCTATACAATTTTAACTATAGTGCATTTACACATGTAAATATATGTATACTGTGCCACGCCCTCCNAAAATTAAGTCCCTATACAATTTTAACTATAGTGCATTTACACATGTAAATATATGTATACTGTGCCACGCCCTCCTTCTGTACTCTATTATTGACTTTGTGCATTTCATCTCAGTTATAAGTGCACAAAAAAAATGATGAAGGTAAAAAATATTCCTGCAACAGATGGTGGTAGGATATTACTAGCTGAATAGTGCCTTTTAGTACATGACTAAATGGGGTTTGATGGTGACAGGTTGCTTACCTATCCAATTGGTGGAAGAGATTATTGCTTTTTTCTGGTAACACCAAGGGGATGAGGAGAAGACAATTACAAGACAACAATATGAGGAATGTATATGCATAATGACTTAGATAGGCACATTATGTGCCCACGGCAAAGCTACCGAAGTGATTTCTAGCTCAAGAGAACAGGTGCGACATTATTTTTAGCAACATTTTGTTTGTTAAAAATTCCTTACAGTAATTAATGCACATGTACACCTCTGTCTACAGATGCTTTACGATTTACTAAGATATCTTTTTTGTCTGAGTCCGTAGAGAGAAATGATTTAAACTCCCAATTTTATAACAGGAATTTCTGGCAGAACTGGCTACCCAACATGGCAAGAAGTGTGTCAAACGTGAGCCATTATCTATAGATATTTTCAACATGTAATTTGTTAATGTAGATCCAGGGCTTGGAAAGTTTGTCACAGAAAGTAATTAATTCCAGTTCAAGTTCATCTAGTGTCAAAAGAAACTAGTTCCAGTTAAAGTTCCTTTTCCAAAATAAGGAACTAGTTCCACTTCAAGATTATAGAAAGGAACTTACATAGAGACCACTGTTAGTCCTTATAACAAATAATGTCTTCATTATAAGTTGTAATTACGCAGTATTATTAATTTTTGGGATACGTGGTTCATTTTCTTTCGCTTTGCCAAGCTACGTAATATTTTATCGGGATACAAAATTAAAGTCGTGGTGGTTCCGTGATAGTTTGTTTATCGGGCATACGTTTGCCGTTTAACGTTTATCAGGCATCCGGTAGCCGTTTTCAAAATCTTAGTTTTTGTTAAGCTTCAGCATTATATTAGAAACTTTCAGACTACGTTGACAAGTTTTGTACGAGAAGTTCACTTATCTTTATCTTGGCGGCGCAGTTAAGCGGTCTACGCAGTTTCAATAGTGTAGGAATAGCGTACATGACGGCCCACGCCAGGCCCTTATCTGAGGAGAGGGGGGTGATAGGCACACGACAAATACATGTGTGCCTGTCGCCGTCCAGCAGTCGTCATCCAGTACTTGTGCGCATATCGCCGGGCAGCAGTTGATATAGAGCCGCCAATAACCAGCTGTAGTCTCTCAGCAGCGACACGCTGAGGCCGCGTCGGGTGTGGCGCATAGCCCCCACACCTGCAACTTAATCCTGCTTGTTTGATTTCTACGCCGGTGTGGGAGGTCTCTAATTATTAATATTCTGGCGAGGCAACTTTTATGAGANCTGCTTGTTTGATTTCTACGCCGGTGTGGGAGGTCTCTAATTATTAATATTCTGGCGAGGCAACTTTTATGAGATATTTAATGAACGACTGTGGAGCTGCTCTCTGGTTTGTCTTTGTATCAGTGAAACCTGCCTGTACTCGGCATACCTGAACTCTGTATGTGAACTGTTGCATCTTGGTTAGTAAATTAAAGTAAAGAATAATAAACAGCAACTTGACTACATTATTTGGTATTTAATTGGTGCCTCCTTTTTAAAGAGTTCGTTGCTACTACTGAGCCAGCCGAGTGGCAACTTCCAAACGTCAATACTTGACATGCGGCATAACAAATATGGCGGCCTAACTGCGGGGCTGTAATATTATAAAGCCGGCTATAACGAGCCGTGTGCCACATTACAAAGTGCACTCACTCTGGAACTACATTTTTTAACTGTTTTATATAAATACTACTATTGATTATAACTACACAGGTACAATATCATTCATACTGTTAGGTGTGTGAACTCCCGTACTGCATGCAGGCTCTCTGTTACCTGGTTATGAGTGGCCCAGAACTGTAGGGGGTTACCCACTTTGACCCTCCTCTCCCCCCAGGCAGATCCGCTCACTGTTCTGTGCCCGGTGGCCGGGGGAATGATTGACAGCCAACCTGGCTGGAATCACAGCACCTCCTCCCCCCTGCCGAAGTAGTCAACAACTTGAGAGGATGAAAAATAATTTTTTGATAATATTGTCCCATGGCGCAACATGGCATTTGGCGAAGTTTCTGGGCTATGGCCCGACACTTTAAATACCTCAGTGACCAGAGGATTGGGAGTCATTGTGGTCACCATCTCGCTGAAGTGCGGACATCGGAAAAAGCCTGGTGCAGTGAGAGACATCAGCGAACAGGACGGACTATGGCGGACAGTGCGAGACAATGGCAGACTAATATTTTTGTGGTGTAGACGGACGAGAGGGTGTAGTACCAGACGAGTAGAGAACTACTTTGCATGGGGGTGTCCGAGATCCCTAGAACTTTTACGACTCTGGTGCAATTTGGACTGAACTAAGGTGGGACTGTATGAATATGTGATACAGCATTTATTGGAAATATTGTTACCTGTCAAATATAGACATATAATTTATAAAATAATTTAATAAGTTTTGATACATTGTTTATTGGGACTGATTTTAGGTTTTTGAATACATAAATTTCTTTGAGGTGATTGTAAATTGCATTGATTGAACTTAATAATTGTAAATAGCAAGAGATATTGAGTCGAGAGTATTTTATTTGTAGTTATTGTAAATAAATTACGGAATTATAATTAACTCTTTATTTTTTTAAGACCTCCATCTCTTAAAGAACCTGGCTAAGCACACTGACTTTTAGAAGTTGTAACAATACTATTTCAGACTTGAATGCCAAAGCGACTAGACCGTTTAGTCTATATTAGTAAGTAGTAGACTCAATTTGGAAGAATGGTTTTAATAATAACTAGGTCATCATTGCAACAATAATTTAAACACAATGTACGTGGCACACACACACACAACAGACAAAATTAAGAAATTTTAAAACTAGTAACACTGAAAAAATTAATGTTGTAATACTTTAACATTGTGGAACCAACTAAAATTTAACATTTTGTAGAGTAAAATTCAAACACAGCCTAAACTAAAAATTGAATTTACAAAAAATTTTTTTAACAATGAACAAAACACTGACATGTGGTTAGCTGGAGGATATTATTTGTTTTGAAACATGCTCATGAGATTGTTGAGCTAGGATTTAAGTTTTAAGGACAATTTATATCTTTACTTGCATAAAATATACTGTGCCTCAAATTTTTATTAATAATTTGCAAGTCAAAACATACAGTACAACCAAAGTTATATGAAATTTGATTCATGTGTCTCAAAATGATATGCAAGGCAAATTTTAAAACTGGAAATGATTATCTCAGCAGTCACTTTATTTATTGGAATAGATAATAATCCATTTTATCTGTGGGATTATAATTTTTGAAATTTGTCAATTCACATACTCAGGGGTGCCTACCCCCCTTAATGGTATGATGCAAGGAACCTTCCTCCAACCTTTTCCCTTCTTTTTTGCTGGTTGTTTGTGCATGCTATGTGCTCGTGCGCCGACAGCACAGACCAGAGGCATATTTCATTCTACTTTGATTTGCTTGTTTAATCATGTATGATAATGTTTATTCACAACAATATTTTTATAGTGTGTGCAAATTTTTCCAAGACAGAGTAAAATGTCTTTAGTTTTATGATCGGCTGAGTCCACTTGATTTAACAATGTTTGTCATGGAGTGAGTACAAAGCTTAACTGTTTAATTTCTTAGATATGTGTATTTAAACATATCCATGACAATGGTTCACATTATGATAGTAAACCATGCCTGACTGCTATACATATTATGCAATAAAACAAGAAATAGACATTCAACCCTAACCCTAAGCAAAGAAAAATTAAAATTAACAAAATGTTCCTGGAACTCTAAAATGAAGTATATCCATGAACTATAACAAGTAAAATCATAGAACTATGCAAATTGTATCAATTAAAATTTCAAAGTTAAAACATATACAATATTTTGAACTAAAAATTTCCCAGTTAAACTTTTATTACTATGGTGCTGCTAACAATTTTAACTCAAATTGTGTTATTAAAAAGCATAAATAGAAGTTTAATCCTGAGCCAAAAAAAATGAAAATCAAAAAAAGATTCTGCACTCAAATGATGTATGAGTTATAACAAGTAAAAACGTAGCACTATTTACATAGGATGCAAATGGATTGAAATGCATTGTGTATTTGGGGGAGGGGGAGGGGAGAGGGAAGAGTAANAGGGGTGAAGTGACACACATTCCGACCTTGAGATGGTGTTGCAGAAGAACAAAGATAACATCAATCAGCTACTATATAACCAACTACTGTTGTCATGATAGTGATTAACAGTATATTTAAAAGAGCATCCCATGCACTTGTAAAAATCGCAAACACATCTTCAGACAGAGCAGTTTAAGGGAGGTGCAACTTTGAACTGCTTAGCTGTTTTTAGATCTTTCGAAAAGTACATGCAAGACTGCAAATTATTCCAGGGTTGCTACAATAAAGACAAAAATAAAAAGCAGAGCATTAAAGCAACATCTGAAAGAGGTTCGGGTGATTCGACATCAACATCTAGAGAGCCAATGAGGATGAAATGAGGTGGATATAGAGCGGCCCCAGAATCTAGAATGCAAGAGTGGCAAAAAACGTGAGATCTCCGAGAAAACCAGCCAGCCAGCAGCATCGTCCAGCACGATTACCACATGTAAAAATTCAGGAGTGACTCAGCCAGGAATCGAAGCTGAATTGCCTTTGCTTTAGCCGCTAGACCAACGAGGCCCTTCAGCAACATCTGAGAAAAATTAGATAGTAATTTATGCAGCCAAGTACTGATTGAGGATGCTATTCATTAAATCCATCCAAATCAATCCTTGCTCTTTTCCCCACACAGAAGAATACCTTTAAACATGTAATTTTTTAAAACCATTCTTCAGATCCCCTCCTCCCCACTTTCTATAAAATTTCTATGATGCAGCTTGCATCATTGACATCCCCCCCTTCCTTCCTTGTAGGCAACCTTTAACATACTGACGAGAAAGAATAAATTTACAGTTACATGCCAACCTGCATAAGCTGCTCCACATTAACTAATAATTACTTGCAGCACTTGAAGGTCTTCACAAACAGTGGGCATAAATTGGATGACAAAGTTACATAGTTCCATTTTCAGAAACCAATCAAGTTGTTTTTCAAAACCAGTCCACAGCAAAAGTAAGTTTACTTTTGTTTACTTCTATCGTGCACATGCAATTTCACACTCATATTTCACTTCCACAAAATAAAAAGCAGGACTCTTTCATAAACTCACAAACTAAACAAGTCACAGCTGCCAAACTAACAGGATAGAATTTCTCTTTCATATTACAAACATGGCTGCTTTCTCACTGAGTTGTTATAGAAAATACGCTAGTTTAATTTATGAACTTAAAATAGGAACACAAAAGCATAGAGATGGGAACAAAGTTCGGAACTTCGTTCGTTTGGTAAAAAATAAAGTGTTCCACAACTGTTCCAAATAAAAAGGAAAATAAATAAAGTGAACACATTCTTTCCAAGCTCTGTGAAGCTAATAGCATATAATTTAATATAACCAAGTAATTTAAGTCCAACACAGAAGAAGATGAACACGTAATTTTTACTGTTAAAGACTGATTAGTTGTGTAGGTATTTTCTCACTATAAACTTTGAATAAAGTACGTATTGTGAATGCCATTTCCATATGGCACTGGTGAGAAATTTTAATGCCAGTATAATAATCAACAACCTACTAACTACTTACTATCATTATATTTCTGGCTACATCATTATGAAACACTGGATGACTGAAGGGTGCTGGTCACCAAAAAATTCATTATTTTATATTTGTACAAAATGCTGTTCAACTTGTAGACATTTACAAGTACTATTTTCTCGCATAAAAAAGTTTTAGATGGCATCTGTTTCACACAGGCCTGTCAAAATGACAATTTCAGTGTATTTGGAACATAAAAATAGTAAAAATAACTCGCTTACCAAAATGAGATTATTCACACTGAAATTAGATACCATGAGTTAATTCAAGAAATAAACTCATCATATGAAAACATTTCCACCATTTTTAAAAATAGCTGAAAATATGAAAATTATTGCTTATTTTTATTTGTAGCAGTCTGTGATTTTTTTTTTTTGGTAAAATTCCCAAGTTATGCTAAGCATACCTTAAAATAAATTAAGACATGATCTTTTAGTCACCTTTGTTAAATTTCTGGAAAAGATTTAGTTTATTTGATTTATATATCTCAAAAACACTCAAATTGTGATTTTGACATGCCATGATACAAAAACCTATGTGATCTAAAATTTTTTAATGTGAGGAACGAGCACTATAGAGTAACATCTAAAAGTAAAACAATGTTTTGTACAAGTATAAAATAGTTTTTTGGAAACCAGCACTCTTACGTTTGACAATTTTGTGCAACATGCTGTATCTGCCCGAAAGTTGAGTTTTTAAATAAAGTAGCATGTTTCACATTAAAATTAAATTTTACGGTGGAGTCACTTGCTTGTAATATGAACTTGTCACTGAATTATGTGTGTGTGGCAGATTGAAAAACAAATACTTTTAATATTTTTAATATTGGCTAATCTTGCCCTGAATTTTAATTTGTCATTAAAAACTGTTGTCCTGAATTTTAACTTGTCATTGAATTTTGTGTGCGGTATACTACAATTAAATAAATTAAACTTTTTTTTGCCCACAACCTTGTATACTTGGGAACTAAAAGTAATATTTAAAAAAATTTAGTAATTTATAGTATTTAAACAATGACATCCCCAAAAATTGTAAAAGACAAAGAAAATCTGAAAGGAAAACAATTTCTACTACACAACACAATGCTGATATAAAATGATTATACACACCACAGTATTTTAAGTTGGTTTATGATCCACTATACAGTAAAAATAATAATACAGCCGAGTGGCTTTTGTGTGAGGCCAGAACACAGACACACAAACTTTCATACAAAAATACAAACCCAAACAAATTTATTATTAGCTACCAGAATTTCAGTATCAATTATACAGTACAGTAAAAAACACAAGAACAAAGTGGTCACATTCCAGCCAACTACCGTATTTACATGAGTATAACACCCATAATAATTCTGAATTCTAGAAATTAAAAATATATCACATTCATGTATAACACTCGTAGCGAAAAAACAACCTTCTCTGTGTGTTAATTAATGCCACCCCTCGAGCATGAAAACAAAGAATGGACTCGCCCAAGTAATTTTTATGACCATGGTGCTGTAGCCCATAGTGGAAGTTGCATTCAGTTTACCAGTATTAGCACTAGGGCTGGTAGTGCTGTGCGATACGTGGCTTGAAAATTGGGAAATTGTGGGAATTTTATACAGCAACATTTAAGTTAATGGTAAACAAGTTGCTCAAGACAGTTTTTATATTAATGTACAGTGCATTTGGGAGTGGTGCCAGAAAAAAGAAAAGCTCTAAAATACAGCTAAAAAAAAAAGTGCATTTTATGGCAAGACATGTGCGTATCCAGAAGTAGAAGAAAAACTGTTTGAGTATGTCAAAAATTTAAGAAAATACTGGTATTCACTTTCTGCCAAAATACTGCAATTGGAAGCATGCAAAATAGCACGCAAACTCATCAAGCTGTAATTTCTGCAAGATGTTTAAATTTTCATAATTGAAAATGGAAATTTTGTTTTGAGAATATGAATGAGTCAATAAACAATGACAACAGAATTTTGGCATTCTAATTCAAAAGAACGGTTACTAACCTCCATCTGCAAAATTCGCTAAGCTAGCTGGTGCAACGGCATTATTCCCAGCCGGGAAATTGTTGCGAAATGTCATTCATAAATGAGGTTAATAATAGTGCTCATGAAAAGAACTGAAATGTTACAAAGTTACAGATGGGTAAGAAAAGTCATGAAGAGGAAGCAGCTTTTTAATCACCATTGGCACAAAAAAAATGCCAGAGTACAAAACAAAACTGCTAGATTTTCAGAGTTATGTGATTGCTCTACAAAAAAATAATGACATTTTATCGTAAATTAGCAATGCTAATTAAACCCCTATGTGGTTTCACATGCCTGAATTAATGATTGTTTCACTTGTTGGTGAAAGATCTGTTCCCGTGAAAACAACAGATGCTGACGGTGATGTTGGCCATTATTGCGGATGGCTGTAAGCTTTTTCCGCACGTAATATTCAAACGCAAAAATGTGCCCAAAGAATCATTTCGACCTGGAATCATAGTAAGGGCACAAGAAAAGAAATGGGCTGGATGACAGACAAAATGGTTCTGGACTTGTTACATGTTTTGTGGAAACATCTGCCTGGTGGTTTTCTGCGAAAGCACATTGTGTTGGTATTGGACAGTTTTTGTGGCCACCTAACAGAACAAGTGAGGAGAAGTGTTATTGAATACCGCGATCTTCATGATATCCCAGGTGGTATGACAAAACTCCTGCAGCCTCTGTGAGGTGGTGAATTGACTATTCAAAGCAGCCGATGCTAATGTAATACGTGGATGATGACAGCACAACACTGCATCACTCAGAGTGGAAGAATGAAGCATGCTCTGCTGCCAACTGTGTGGGTGTCGATCTTGGAGGCATGGTGATCAAGTAATGAACAAGACAGGCATATCTAGTAAACTATACGGTACGGAAGATGACATGCTACTAGACGTAGACACATTTTCAAACAGTGATTCTGGCAGCCATGGTAGTAACAACAATTTTTAATATTGATTGGAGCAAATTTTTGTTCAGTGTTTTTAATTAAATAGGTTATAAAAGTAACAATTAATGAAAATATTAGTGTTGTAATTGTTTTCGTGTTATGATGACTGCAACATAGACATGTAATTGCTTTGTTTTGTTTATGATGACTGAAGAGGAACATGGCCATATTTGTTTACGTAGGTAACTAACTAATTTTGTATTTGAAAATAAAACTGATGTCCTATAAATGGTTTGTTTATTATATCACTTGGAACCTAGTTATAATTTGGCACTTTTAAGATAAAAGCAGTGCCCCCCCCCCTCCCCGCGATGGTATGAAGAGGGGGCGGCAAAAACTCTTGGGCCTAGGAGCGTCCAAACTTTAAATTCGGCCCTGACAACAAAGCCATGAACAAGACACTGTAATAGGTAGTTTTACACAGAGCTGTGGAACAATACAATTATGACATATTACAGTTGAAGAAAGAGAGGGAGAGAGGGAGAGAGACAGAGAGGGAGGGAGAGAGACAGAGAGGGAGGGAGAGAGAGAGACAGAGAGAGAGAGGGAGAGAGACAGAGAGAGAGGGAGAGAGACAGAGAGGGAGGGAGAGAGACAGAGAGGGAGCGAAAAAGAGAGAGGGAGAGGAAGGGAAGTAGGACAGTAGAGAGAGAGATAATGGGACACAAAGAGGGGAGAAAGGGAGAAAAAGGGGAATGAAAAGAAGAGAAGGGAGGAGGGAAAGTGAAATAAGGAAAAGTGAGAAAGGGAGAGAGAAAATACTGTATACGTTACTGCAATATTGGCTGTTGCAAAAATCATCCACAGCTGACTCCAACATTGTTTCCCTAGCAATAAAAGTCATCTTGAAACTGCAAATGTGGATTATTTGCTCTGCAGATAAATTAAGAGGAATTTAAATAACCATTTTTTCCAAGTAATGTCATAATTTTATCAGACAATGTTAGCTGGCATTCCACAAAGCCTTAAGTGTTCCTGCATTACCTGGCACCTTATCTCGACATCTGAAAGCTTAGTACAGAGAGTAGTTAAAGACTGCACATAGCAGGAAAATATGTTTAAGATGACAGTACATGGTTCTAAAAATGCATGAGGAACTTGGAACTAGTAAAGAAGCTTCAATGTAATTTTATAAAACAACTACCAGCTACTTTTTACATGGAACTCTAAATTCACACCAAAATTAAACTCTACGTAAAAATAACAAAACAGTTCTAACTTCTTGAAATGTATATAAAATAAAAACTAAAAAAGAATTTGAAAGGAAATTGTACGTACAATATAATTATTTCAATAGTTAATGCCAACAAATCAAAATAAAATTAGTTCCTTAGTGTACCAGTGTCTGACTTCAGACTGCATGTGACTGACTACTAGTAGATATCTGAACTGCTTTATGGAGTAGGCCTAGGTCAGGCGCCTCCTCATCAGTCACTGTTCAGCCCCTACATAGCCAACAGCTGTGCTGTGCTCTTGATAATATTAAGTGTCGGTATACTCCATTTCATATAGTTCACTAAATTTTGATAGTTCTAGAAATGTAGCACGGCGACCATGTATCCTTCCACCATAGCTGTTCTATATATATGCAGAAAAGAAAGTTTGTAAACAAATGGAATGATCAATGTAAGTTACCATTCCAGCTTACTTTATTTGTGTTATGGCCAAGTTACATTGCTGGGACTCTGTTTATTATATTGTGGGTGGATGGGGTTGGGACAGTCTTTAGTTTAACATCTTTCATGAGACAACATTGTTTTGCAGCACTTCATATGAGACGGTGTCATTTTGAATTTTATATATATATATATGTTGTTTTAATCGACCTGTAGAAAATTTTATTCGAACGGAAATGACATTCAAATTATTATAACCTGTAAAGTTTTAACCTCACCGAAAGAAGAAAACGTAATAAATATTACGTTGTTCGTACCTAAACACATTCCATATGTACGTAAATATTTTTGGGTGAAGTTAACTTTACACTTGTTGAATTTTCCATATAATAAAAAAGTTTTTTTTTTGGACAACAAAACAGCACCTTTTTGAAATACATTATTTACAAAACACTATGAGTTACGGTTCGTAATTCCTATTTGTAACTCATGAACACACGTTCTGTGGCAACCGTTAGACATGTTTGTCTGCCACTGATAAAAAGTAATTTGCAGAATCCTTCAGTAAATACGGCACTTCACCTGTTTCCCGAAACTAATAAACTGCGGGATGAAAATACACGTTGGCGCGTTATAACACATAAAGCTACCGAAAATGGCAGACAAAGCCATACACGTGTCGATAATATTACATTTCATGCAAGAAAACTCACTTCAAAGGCACCACTTCAAACCAACTGTGCTTAATGAATTTAAATACAAAAATCATTAACAACCGATAAAATATTCAGATAACATCAGTAAGGTACTCAGATAAATGTGACAGAAAAAGATCACATGCACAATGGCATTCACAGAGCTGGAAATGTTTCACTGACTGTAACTGTCCGTATGCTCAGCCATAATTGCTAAACATATTTTTTAACCAATTCTATAAAAGTCAACAAAAATTGTACCTACATTACTTTAAAAACATAATTTAAAGCACAAATGTTGCAAGTATAATTTAAGTATTGAATTACAACCTTCAGTTCTAGGTACTATTTTATTCCATGATGATAACTGATATCGCCAACAAAACAACATATATCCCGCAACAAATAATCAGCTGATACAATACTTTGCAAACGAGAGCAATTACTGTTTACATTGTGTGTAGGTTGGTCATATTTTCTGTCAAATTTTGACAGAAAAAATTGGAATTTGATACAATTTATTACTGTGCAAGATGAGCTAGCAATGTTAGCTTGGCGTCACATTGTAATTTGCAATGCCTACATTATTTATACCTGACCCCATTGCTAGCCCTTGCACAACATAGAATTTTAGAATATCCTAATTGTATGGCAGTTGATTTCAAAATACAGTGGAGTCTCCATCCGTCAGTCTCGGGACTGTCACCGTGACGGTTGAGAGAATAGAAAGATAATAGAAATGTGGCCCCCCCCCCCTCACAAATATACGACAGATACTAGCGATAATAATGTATATGATATTTAGCACTATGTTTTAAACAGGTAGCAATCCATAGAAGTATGTACAGCACAGTATGTATTTAATATTAAATATTGTAAACTTCTGTTAATGATGTTGATAAAATAACAAAATTGAATACAGTACTATTATGTATATATATGTTCAGTAGTATAATCCTACCTAAAAAAGTCTGTTATTTTCCTTTGTTGTAATACTCCACGGGCTTTTGTTGCTGCTGTGTTGCGTATCTTCGTAGGAGTAATATCTGTGTAGCGTCTGCCTATTCTTGTTGCTCGTACCATTCAATGCACTTGGAAAACATGTTTTCAACGTCACTGCGGCTAATTATTTTGGGGCAATTCTTGAGTGTATCATCCTCCTCTTCTTCACTTAAACATTCTACCTCCTGTGTTGCACTTAATAAAAACTCATCAACTTTCAATTTTATCTGCATCTTTCTTAATATCATTGACTGTCGTTCGTCCGATTCCATATAGCAGAGCGATACTCGTCGCGCTTTCTTCTTTACGCAGTCGCTTTATAATTTCAAGTTTTTGAGAAAGTCCCAATACAACACGTTTCAGTTTCTCAGACATTTTTAAACACACTACACTTTGACAACAAACTGAGGACAATGACTTGCTGACTAAGTGACTACCGCTACTGAACTGACTGTAGGAATGGGAGGGCGGATGGGTGTCTAGGAATTCCAGTAGAGTGGTGAGGAAGACGGAACGATTCTACGAAGTACATATGTAGGTTGTACATAAACAACAAACGTGAGTCATTCGCATTCCGCATCGCACAGAATGTATTTTTACTGGGTATTCATTGACAAAAGTATGTATTACAGTACAGTATACGTATTGTTCAACTCAATAATGTGCTTAATTTGATCTAATATGGTGCTCCACAATGATTGCTGTGGTCAAATTGCGTGGTCCAGTACCCACTCATCACTGTGTACGACCCTCTTCTATCCACTGGTGCCACACACACATCACTGTCATAGCAGCTTGTCCTATGAGCTAAAATGTCATGGTATGACAAACCCGTTTCCCGGACACCAATCATTCAGCACCGTTCGAACTCACTCGCATGCTGATACAGGTGATACTGCTTTCACTTCGTTTGACGGCTCTTCACTGAATGAGCTTGGCATAACATGGACCTTTCCAGTCACACAAGAGAGGCCGCTGCTGGGCCTATGTGTATGCATCTCTCTGCAATCGTTATCACTTATTGCTGGTATACTGTTCTACACATCCTCCAAGTTTGGCTTCATTCAGGCCATTATTTCTGGGTGTTGCAATTTTCACAAACAATATTAGTAAGGACTTTTGTTTGAAAGGAACTGGAATGACTGCTGTAGACAGAACAGTGATCTTAGCTCTTTGACAAGGAGTTACATGAAGTGAGTAATGTAAGTATGCAGTCTGCACTAGGGAGTGTAGGTGGGATGAGACAGGGAGAATTCAAGAAAGAAGTGAAGCATCATCAATCTCCTTTTTGGTTTCCCCCCTCCCCCCACCACCCAATTTAGAAATGGCAGACTACATTTAGAAGTCAGATTGCAGACGTTGCAGAAGGGATGTCTATTGCCACTAGCTGTTAAGCCCAAAGTTAGATATAAGTAATCAGTGTTGCATTCTTTCACATAGAGCAATAAATCAATAATAAATCCACAAACTTATATGTAATTTGTATATCAGTTGAGACTTTATAAAAACACTCCTATCAAACTCTCAAGCACACTTCACAAAAATATGGTACTAACAGTTACCTGTGTATAGTTTTGGAAGCAGGAAGTTGGATTCTTGTCATGGTGTATTCCTGTTTTGCACACTGTAGATGTAGCAGCACATCACAGTCTTCCATACAGTTCAAAAACCTAAGGCAACCACAAAATGGTATCTTACAAGCCGAACACAAGTCAAAATAGTGGGAAGAAGGTAAGTGGAGCAATTGTGCTGAATTAAGGCTTTTAACTCAAACAAAAGAACACCTGCACACTAACAAATCATAATACTTTAAATAATATTTATTCACTGCTAAAATACTAAAAACCTCTCTTTTCACATAATGTTACATACAATAAAAGACAAGCTATCAAACTGCGTTACGAACATCGCAAATCTTTAGCATACAAATACGTTAATATAATACATCAGGCTTTCCCCCATTAAAAAATAATTTAAACAATATGTATATGAAATTGGAAAAGAATTAATAACTAAAATATAAGGAAAAAACTCCAATCTAATGCACCCCAGTCAAGTAGGGTAGGGCAGTCATGGAACTGCAGAAGCAATCAACAACTAGTGGTGGCCAAAGCACAAATTACTATATTGGCTGTTAAAAAACTCCAAATCATAATAAATTACCATATCCGACTTAGAACCCCAACATATTTCAAAGATACACAATTTCAACTGATTAACAAACATGCTCATCAATTTTTTATGCTTACAAGAAGCAGAGCACAAATTAAAACAACTGATGTCCATCAAACTTTGTTGCACATAAAATAAAATCCAAGGAATCACATCAAACACAGCCTACTTTAAAATGCTCTAATTACATAGGCAAGCCAGTCACAACAATAGTTTCCTCAGACCATGGGCCATTCTCAATGCTCACGACATTTCAAAATACTAAAAAATACAAGCAAGAATCATAACACAGTCCCTAACATCTAGGGGCTGGTCATAAAGTGACACCATTAATGAAATTTCTGAATAACCCAACTTTGCCTACCTGAATATCTATTACTTTATGCACTCACATGCTGCCTGCCACTTCAGTCCAGCAAGTGGGGAATCAAGCTACCTGTCCTACACCATCAACTACAAGGTCCATTAAGATTACATTTGGTAGCAAACTTCTCCCTTAGAGGTTCTGAACAGAAGAGAAGTAAATCTGCAGCACTGCTACTGTCACCAGCCCTGGCTCACCAAGACTTTGATGCATGCACAGGAGGACAGAGGAAAACAAAGAGAATACAAGGGATTGGCCTGCTACAGTTGCTGAAATCTGAGCTAGTGAGCAAAGTTCTTGTTATGCCACCATGTGTGCTTGTGTCTGCCATAATACGACTCAAACATGCCATTCTGAGTAAGTTACAGACTTGACATCACAAGCATTAGCGAAATGCACCGGCACCTCACCTTAAAACAATGAACAGCAGCATGGTACAAAAACTGACAGCTGGAACTGAACTTATCACAAAATTTATGAAGTCAAAGCGTATAATATTAGCAGACATGACTGCTTTGTAAAAAAAATCTACACAGGATTTGATAAATTTGCAACTGGTAGTACACAACCACAGTCACAGTTGTCAGTTGTCAGTGTCAATTTCTTGCTATAATTTCAGTGTGTTTTCTAAAACACACTGAAATTATAGCAAGAACTTATAAATAAATAACGATCACTTACAAAAATAAACATCATCTGTACGTGATTTACCCACTCCAACATCCGTATTCTAAAACTAAATAACTGTGTGGATTATCTATACAGAAAGATTATAACATAATTCCATGCGCAGCCAGACATGTACTGAAGACCACCACTGTTTTGCAGTGAAATCTGGTGCACTCTGGCTAAAATGAAGAAACAATCAAGTCATACGCAGTAGTTGATAAACAGGCTGCATTAAATCTGCTTGAGTCGTATCTAATCTGACTGGCTTTTCCTGCTTCCTTTGCTCCCCAAAGGAGATAGTTACAAATAACCATAGAGCCGAGCAAGTACAAATAAGTTTACACCATGTACACTTTGCGTATTTGCAAAAAATGATAAACAATGATAATTAATAAATGCCACAAACAAGCACTATCATGAAACTGTAACACACTCTTGAACTGCTAAATCGATGCATAATTTGTGATGTAACAAACATTTGGTCAACTAGAGGTTTGAAAGCAGCCACTGTTTAAGTAATTATTGATAACAAAAGTGAAGGACAAATCCAAAGTATCCAATACTATTCCAACTTCTGTCACAGTATCTCAACTGAAAAAGTACGACTACATTCCTAATATGAACCTTCAGGTCATTAAGCTTGTTAACTATGCCAAGAGACTATGAAGGTAAGACCTTGCCCAATCAGGATTGCCCCTATTATATAAAATTTTCAAGCACAAAAGTTTTTCCAGTTTGGGAAAATAATTTATAGTTTGGTAGTGTGTAGTAGGATGTAAAAATATTAATATAATTATCATTTGTGTTGTTGGTCTGTAATTGTGGTATCTGTGTGTGTGAGGTTTGGCTGCATAAGAAAAGATATAGGCATACATCATAGGTAGGACTTGGTGGNGGGGGGGGGGGGGTGGCACTTGCAACCCAAATATTTTGAGAACAAAAAAAAAATTACACATGCTTTTCACTTTTGCAATTTTGCATCAACAAATTTTCCCGTGGAAATCAGTGAAAAAAGAAAATTACAGTGTTGTCATTGCGCAGTTGACACATCACTAGCATTTCTGCACCAAAAATTAGTAGCTACAAGCTAAATTAAATTTGAACACATCTTTCTTTGTGACTACAAGTGTAGAGTGTAATGTACAAAATGATACTGCAACAGGTACTGACCTCAGCTATTAGCCTTGTATAATATGATTTGTAAGTTCGTAATTATAGCACTTGTAAACTTGCCAAACGCCATAGACTAGACAGTTACATTCCACAAAAATTAAACTTCAACATGCTGTCGCTAGTTCCTTCTAGCACACCTAGAACCAGGTAGGTAGTGCCATCTAACACCGCTAGTATCGTGATTTTGTCACACCATCCGCCAGATAGCAGGACAGTAGGTATTTTCACTCTTCAGTCGAGTAAGTGTGTGTTAAGTAATGCGATGTTTTTGTGTCGGAGTTGTCTCAAATTACTTGTCTCTGGGATGGTAAGTAACTAATTTTTTTATAAGCATACTCTGTATTGTATTTTTATGCAGGTCAGTTAGCACATAAATTTTGCAACATAGTCTAAACTCGCATACCGACAGAGAAAAAAAAAATCTTTAAAGACCAAAATAACATTGGTAACTTAATCTGAACCATTGCCTATGTCTGAATGCAGCTAATCGCAACACAGTTTAATATTCTTCATCGGTACATTAAAGAAAGTGATGAATCCAGGGACCCTATGATTGATTTTTAAGTCTTATACAAGTGGTTAAGCGATGGGTTGTTACAGTAATTTTCTGTACCTGTTTCAAATTTATATATATTATACGATACAAGTATCTGATACTTTCTATATAAGATAAAGGAATTCCAGTGTACGATGCTACTTACTCTTTGCCAGTCTCTGGTGTGGTCTTGTCGATGCATTCGTGTATCAGGTTCGCGTGGTATCAGGTACACCTATCAGGTACATGTGTTACCAAGTACAGTGTTTTAGGTTTATTTATTTTGCACTATTTAAAAAGAATATTTTGTTGTCTGAAACAAATTTTTTTTGTCACAACCATTTCTTTCTTTTAGTGTGTGTCATACTGAGAGTTCTGACAAAACAAACGACTTTATATAATATATAATATTTTTCTGTTAGATTAGGTCTGCCTGTTTCTTTTCCAGGCTCAATGAAAAGGCTGTATGTCACTACTTTTTTTTTTGGACCACCCAGTAAAAAGAAACGAAATAAGAGATGTCAAAAAGAAGGTCTTGTTCTGACCCTACTTTAATTTGTCTGGGGCTGAATCTGTTTTGATAACAGATATTTCTGGTACTAAATATGACTATTGTTTTTTTTCTGACCAATTACTCAGAAACGAGCGTGATCCTTGCCATGATCCATCTCCAGCTGTGAAATACTTCAAGATGGTCCATTTCAGCCAGACAAGTTGAAATTTCCTGTGACGGCTGGTCGAAAATTCAGGGCTGAGTGGTACAAAATGTATACTTGGCTGTAGTGTAGCCCACTGAACGACAAAGCATACTGCTTCATATGCCAACTGTTTCACAAATCAGAAATGGCAACAAAAGTTGAAGTGGAAGAAAGCTATTATTTTTTGAGAACAATCAGAAGAGTAACACACACATCAGCAGGCTAAAAAAGATGGTAGCATTGCCAAAAAAAATTATTGCTATGTATTCTAAAGACATTCTCGAAAACAAATTGTACCTACAAGTAGTGTATGAATCATTATTTTGTGGAAATTGTGTGATGATCACAGAAAAATAACTACATTTTCTGTTACTTATTGAATATGCATCTCAATATTATTATTTTTCCTGGATGTTTAGAAGTTTATCAATGTATTAAAATTGTGTAGCCTATTCCAAATGCATAATAACCCATAAAATGAGTCTCAAAGTTTACATTTCCTGTACTTCATTTTTTAAAAATCAATGCACCGTTCTAAATATTAATTGAAGTAAGTAAACTAAACGTAATAAAACTGGAACATATTCTAATTTAACTACCTTCCGATTAGGTATAAGAAGTATTACAATAAAAAACTGAACTCCTGGACCCATTTGTGTCCCGGCAGTATCCCAACACCAGTGAAACCACAATATANACACACACAAACAAAATGCTGAAATCCTGCCTATATGGCATACATGACAAGAATGGTTAACTCAACTCTTTCTTTTTCCTTTCAAAACAGCAAAAGTAAAAAGTGTGTCCCCCCGAATATACACAAGTAACATGAAAATCATAAATTAATATTAATTTGCAATGCATGAAACATATACACTGAAAACAAGAAGGTGAAATGAAATTACCTTTGAACCTGTACAATAGTAAACTTAAGAGATGCACAAGAAAAAAAAGTAAAATGTTTTAAGTAACAAGTCTCACCTTTTATTGAATTAACAAAGAGATTAAAATAATTATTTTGTTTGCGATAACAGTGTAGCGCACTCAAAGTGTACCCTGAACTAGAGACTTAACTGATTAAGCTAAACCTGAGTAATATTCATTGTTATTTTCAAGCTGACTTAAGAGTAAAGTTAAATATATTTTAAGTGTGACTTAAATAATTTTAAAGAACATATTTTTATAAATTTTAGGGTGAACCTGAATTAGTTTTTTTGATTCATGACTGAGCTAGTCCCTACATACATTAGAAATATTAGAGATATTTGACACAGTTGGCATTTAATCACACATTNAGTCCCTACATACATTAGAAATATTAGAGATATTTGACACAGTTGGCATTTAATCACACATTGTATGTTTTAATATTTATAATTTTTTTTTCTGTCTTATGTTTTGGAGATGATGATGATGATGTGCATTCTGCGTATGCTACCTCTACTGAATGTTGTGTGTAGTAGTGAGTATTTGGGAATAACCTGGAAGTTGAGTTAAAGAGGCAAGGTTATAGTGAGAGTAAAAATACACAAGACAGCTACCCGCTGTACAAAGGTCAGTAGGGAACGGTATAATAAGCACAGTAAGTCCTATAATTAAAGAAAACCAACAGACCAGAAAAGACAGTAGCAATACAGAGATAAATTTTGGCACCCAACATGGGGCTCGAACCCATAGGCCTGAGATTAAGTGTCTCATACTCTGCAGACTGAGCTAGCCAGGCTCACATATAAGCAATAGTATTTTTTAACTTTTAGAAAGAAAAATCTGCTCATCTAGGTAATTTACTTCACGCTTTCTCTTGAATTCATAAGCTCTTTCTTGATTTCTGATGCTCTTTTCATACTTTCACTTATTTTTACAACAGCTTTCTCCATGCAGTTAGCTCAAACATTGTGGTATCATCTGAGCATTTGTAGAACACAAAATAACAGCATTCATTATCTCCATATATAACTCTTCCAGTTGCAGAAAAATCTGTATTTTTATTCTTGCATATTTTGAATAAGACAACCATTTTTTATGAGAAGGGTAATATGCAGGAGATTTCATCCCTCTGCTTTTCCAGTAATTATTAAGAACAAAATTTCTAGAAAATGATATGAATCAACAGTAGTAATCTTCCTGAATAATAATTGCATAGGCACATTTGTTTATTCGCAATACATATTGTTACAGGCTTGCTGGTCTGCATCGCTTCCCTTGCTCATCCCGCTTCTACGAGCGAAGGAGTGTGCAAGGTCTAGGCCAGGAACCTGAGCGAGCTGTGATTTTCAAAGGCATTCTGCCACGCACACCGCTGTGTGCTGCCGCAATAAGCCTATTGCAATTTGTGCGCTCGTAACTTCAGTAGATTGAATTTCTGCGGTTATTTATTGAAAGAATGTTCTGGTCAATGCTCTAACGTCTCTCAGCATGACTAGGGGTGCTGGGAACATTCTAGATTGGGCCAGCGAGACTACTTAAGCTATGCCAGGCCTCCTGAGCCTTAAAGTCCACTTCTTACACAACCATCTTGACTTTTTCCCTGACAACTTGGGTGATGTGAGTGAAGAACAGGGGGGAGCGGTTTCACCAGGACATCAAAGTGATGGAGAAACATTACCAGGGACGGTGGAATGTCAGCATGATGGGTGATTACTGCTGGTCACTTCACCGAGAACAACAAAATGCATCACATCGGAGAAAAAGCTACATAAGAAGCTTCAAAGAGAAGAGAGAAATAAAATACCAAAAAAAAACACTTTAAAATGTATGTAATGAATTTTTTTTAAATACAATCGCATACATCACATTTTTAAATACAAATGCATATTGTGAGAGAACTGTGGGTGATACAAAAAAACTGACGCCAGATTCGGTTTCAGCACCAAAAATACATAAGATTCAGCGGCATTTATTAAAAAGTTTTCACAAAAATATTTTTTTGTTGGCGTGTGTAATTTGTTGAATGTGCTGATGGAAGAAAACAAGGTTAATAAAATAATTTGAAGTTGAAAATTGTAACATTATGATTTTAAATTAAAGGTTATAAACAATGCCCATGAAAATTGTACATTTGTGATTTGTATGAAATGTAACAATATTATTATATTAAAATGATTAAAAAATGTAAATCTGTTCCAACACAAATATAAAATTATAAAGTAATTGCAAGTAATCAACTTTTTGCTTTTGCAACAATGTATTTTTGTAAGTATTTAGAAGGTATTCCACATTATTTTGTAAAAACTTTGAAAGAATTTTGACATATAGCACAGTTTGATAATACTACAATACCTTATTTCTTGGTTCCGTCACCCTTTCACTTTTTCTGGAATTTCCGTTTTCAATTCCTCTAAAATAAATCTGCAAATGAAGTGTAAATTACATAGAAAAGTGAACAGCAGAACAGAATTAGCTGCTATTTCCTTTCAGTCTGCATGCGGGTCAAATACTACTTTTAAAATGGTTCTTATCTGGTTTGTACTTTCGTAAATATGTCTGACTCTAGCCTAGATAACTTTGTCCTTGTTTACCGAAACGTGGCAAAATATCTTATCCAAAAAGACAAGTCGGTCAATTTTAAGCAACCGATAAGTTTCAAGGACTACGTCGCTTGATTTAAACACGTATTCTAGTAAAAATGTAACTAGAAAAAGTTACAAACACAGTTTCCTGATTTGCGATAAACGCTGGAGGTTCTGTGTGATGTCTCGATGATGCACACCTTGGCAGTGAGGACTGGTGGTTATGTTGGGAACCTCACATATTCTTTATGTTTGAGACTCAATTCTTGAAATCATATAATTGGATGCTTGAACCCTTTTTCTAGCTTGGTTAGTTTCTGTTGTTTATCAAGCAGATTTGGTAGTAGTTAATAAGTGATTATGGTACAGTATGTGTATTAATGGTTCCATTCCNAAATAAAATACCAAAAAATAAACACTGAAAATGTATGTAATGAATTTTTTTTAAATACAATCGCATACATCACATTATTAAATACAAATGCATATTGTGAGAGAACTGTGGGTGATACAAAAAAACTGACACCAGATTCGGTTTCAGCACCAAAAAATACATAAGATTCAGCGGCATTTATTAAAAAGTTTTCACAAAATATTTTTTTGTTGGCGTGTGTAATTTGTTGAATGTGCTGATGGAAGAAAACAAGGTTAATAAAATAATTTGAAGTTGAAAATTGTAACATTATGATTTTAAATGAAAGGTTATAAACAATGCCCATGAAAATTGTACATTTGTGATTTGTATGAAATGTAACAATATTATTATATTGAAATGATTAAAAAATGTAAATCTGTTCCAACATGAATATAAAATTATAAAGTAATTGCAAATAATCAACTTTTTGCTTTTGCAACAATGTATTTTTGTAAGTATTTAGAAGGTATTCCACATTTATTTGTAAATACTTTGAAAGAATTTTGACATATAGCACAGTTTGATAATACTATGATACCTTATTTCTTGGTTCCGTCACCCTTTCACTTTTTCTGGAATTTCCGTTTTCAATTCCTCTAAAATAAATCTGCAAATGAAGTGTAAATTACATAGAAAAGTGAACAGCAGAACAGAATTAGCTGCTATTTCCTTTCAGTCTGCATGCGGGTCAAATACTACTTTTAAAATGGTTCTTATCTGGTTTGTACTTTCGTAAATATGTCTGACTCTAGCCTAGATAACTTTGTCCTTGTTTACCGAAACGTGGCAAAATATCTTATCCAAAAAGACAAGTCGGTCAATTTTAAGCAACCGATAAGTTTCAAGGACTACGTCGCTTGATTTAAACACGTATTCTTGTAAAAATGTAAGTAGAAAAAGTTACAAACACAGTTTCCTGATTTGCGATAAACGCTGGAGGTTCTGTGTGATGTCTCGATGATGCACACCTTGGCAGTGAGGACTGGTGGTTATGTTGGGAACCTCACATATTCTTTATGTTTGAGACTTAATTCTTGAAATCATATAGTTGGATGCTTCAACCCTTTTTCTAGCTTGGTTAGTTTGTGTTGTTTATCAAGCAGATTTGGTAGTAGTTAATAAGTGATTATGGTACAGTATGTGTATTAATGGTTCCATTCCTCTGTATTTTGTTTTATTTTTCAATTTTCAATTTCTGTGGTGTCTTTAATGCAGCAAACTCACTACTTTTCATCGTTTGAGTTTGTGTACACACAAGTTACTGTTAAAATTGCAACTAGAGTCTCTTTGCCCATTTGTGCAACTTGGAAAAAAAAAAATATATATATAATTATTTTCATTACTTTGGTGAATGGCACATCAAGGCGGCGTCATATTCAATAGTTACCCCAAAGCACACTACTACAAGGTTTTAAGTAAAAATGTCAGTTTTTCCGTTTATTAAAGTGGTGTTATTTTTAACGAGATCCTTTTGATAGAAATAAATCTGAAGGTCATTATGTTTATAAGGTTATTTTAATCATTTTTAACTTTGGCCCCATATTATGATGTTACATTTACACTTAGGTGGTTATATCTATTAACTTAAGGTGTTTTAATATTTACATCTGTTTTTAGTCAAGAGGTTCTGGTTTGCAATATTTTGCAAAAATAAAAATTTAAAACTCTATTTTCAAGGGCTTATTTTTCCCTAAGTATATAATTTGGATAAATTTTCTCATTTCACACATGATTTTGCATAACGTATCATCTCCAGAGGGCATACACTAGTCCAGAACAAGGGTGCAGAGGAAGTCAGTAGGATCATGGGTTTCTTTTAATTTGTTACAAAATTTCCACTCAAGTTCGAAACTAGAATTCTGGTAGTAAGAGCTATCATTTAAAAAAAAAAGCAATGTAGAATTTCTAGTTAGTATTTCCAAAATTATAACACAGAGTTTGTGAACCAAACATTCTTCAATCTTTTGCCTCAGAAGAGAAAATTCTTTTGTATTTGCCAAGAAACTGGGAACTTCAAAAGTTNAAGCAATGTAGAATTTCTAGTTAGTATTTCCAAAATTATAACACAGAGTTTGTGAAGCAAACATTCTTCAATCTTTTGCCTCAGAAGAGAAAATTCTTTTGTATTTGCCAAGAAACTGGGAACTTCAAAAGTTGTTGGAACAGGTTACACAAGGAATGGCAATACTTGACTGTAAATCAAAAGAGTAATGTTAATGTAAAGCCTAACGGGCACTAATATTTGCTATCATATGGGAAATTGTTTTTACGAAGATATTAAATATCCAAAGTAAAGGGAAAAAACACAGTTCAGTAGGACTCCTGGAAAATATCAGTTTCAGTAAAGAATGAAAGGAAAAAGGTAAGGTCAAAGAAGGTGATAAAATTAGATAAACAGAAGGCTGAGGTAGTAGATAAGTCTAGTGCGCAACTGCTGTGGAAGTCGATTGTTTGTAACATGAACAGGAAAGACTAGCACATACAATATTATTGTCCCATGAAGCAAAAATTTATGGGTGTAGAGTGTGTTAACCATTTTCAGGAAAATAGAATGGATGGGTTGTTGCACTTTTCTGTGTTAATTGGTATTTCTCAAGCAAAAGTTTCTATAGATTCAGGTGCATCAGTTTCTTTAATGATTACTACTTTCCGAAAACAGGTATTATGTGACAATCCTGTTGGCACCATTAACACTCACAGGGGCGTGGCTTTTTCTTTAGCAGATGGTGGAATAATACAGTCAAGTACTGCTGCAACCTTCAAAGTGAAAATTGAGGGATTTTCCTGGCAAGTCCAGTTTAGGTTGCTGGAATCTTTACTCTANACTGGGGCGTGGCTTTTTCTTTAGCAGATGGTGGAATAATACAGTCAAGTACTGTTGCAACCTTCAAAGTGAAAATTGAGGGATTTTCCTGGCAAGTCCAGTTTAGGTTGCTGGAATCTTTACTCTATTCTATTATCACTGCAATTTATTTTCTGGGGCACTCGCAGGCTTGTACAGACTTAAACAACTTTTTGTAATTTTGGTTATCTCCCTACACTGATTAAAGATCAAGCCATACTGATGGTGTCAAAAGGTTAAAATGGCTATTGCAAAGGAATGCTTAGAATGAATACAGGGCATAAGGGGGCGCCTTCCCCCGCCCGTATTGAATTCTTGGTTTTATAGCTTATTTATATCTTTAAAAAAGATAATTCTAAAAATACTCCTATATACAACTTGCTATTGACTTTACACAGCAGTACAAACAAGATAAGGGAACTACAAACCCACAATTACATCACAATTTGAATCCTGCCAAATTTGGCAAAATCAGTATTAAGACACAAGTACAAGTTTATAGTTCAGTCATTATGTCTGTACTGCAGTATAAGGTTAATAGCTAGTTGCATGTACTGGTACTTTCAGAATTTTCTTTTTTAAAATTAAAAACAAGCTAGAAAAACCAAGAACCCAATATGGCAGGCGNACTCTATTATCACTGTAATTTATTTTATGGGGCACTCACAGGCTTGTACAGACTTAAACAAATTTTTGTAATTTTGGTTTTCTCCCTACACTGATTAAAGACCAAGCCATACTGATGGTGTCAAAAGGTTAAAATGGCTATTGCAAAGGAATGCTTAGAATGAATACAGGGCATAAGGGGGCGTCTTCCCCCGCCCGTATTGAATTCTTGGTTTTTATAGCTTATTTATATCTTTAAAAAAGAAAATTCTAAAAATACTCCTATATACAACTTGCTATTGACTTTACACAGTAGTACAAACAAGATAAGGGAACTACAAACCCACAATTACATCACAATTAGAGTCCTGCCAAAATTTGGCAAAATCAGTATTAAGACACAAGTACAAGTTTATAGTTCAGTCATTATGTCTGTACTGCAGTATAAGGTCAATAGCTAGTTGCGTGTACTGGTACTTTCAGAATTTTCTTTTTTAAAATCAAAAACAAGCTAGAAAAACCAAGAACCCAATATGGCAGGCAAAGGTTCCCCTTAAGAATTTTCAAACTTAATTAATACCCCATTAGGACACTATGTCAAATATTCCTCTGGCACTGAAATTAAAAGATTATGAAACTGTTGTACTGATAACATATCATGGTCCTACTTTCAAAATTATAGTGTTTTTTAGCTAATTATTAGTGAATTCTAAGATTACAGGACTGTGGAGGATTGTTTTAATTCTCTTAGTTCCATTTTTAATTTCAGGGGAAGTTTTAGGTTTATACTGCACATATGCATGACTTTGTATTTACTTAATTGATAATGTAGGTACATAATTATAGTCAAATTTTAAAGTATATAAAAATAAAGTTGACTGCCTTACGCAAAGCTGTTTTACTTTAAGAAATGTTGGGCCTACAATCATATTCATTCTTTAGGATTTGGTATAGCTGTAAAGAAATTCTGAACGGATCCCAAAAAATATTAATAATGTGATAGATTTTTTTAAACTAAAAACATTAAAGGAGTTTAGCTTTTTTTTTTGCAGGAATAAAGCTTTCTACGCCCCATATTAACCCATATATTCACTGAATGCATTAATAAAAGTGAATTTCCTTACCTCTGGATAGAAATTATCACCCCCTCAATCTACAAGAAGGGCAATCATGACAACATAAATAACTGTAGAGTAATCTTACTTTTTCTATAATTAAAAAAAATTACCACCAACACATATTTTTTTATTCTAGATAAATTTAATTTAAACAAGAGCATAGCTTTTGATTGAAAATACTAGCACAACCATCTTATTGAATTCATAAGCCCAACGTATAATGCAGTGTTATCCAGGAGCTAAATAGATGCAATTTATTTTGATGTTTCAAAAGTTTTTACCATGGTTAAAAAATTAAACCAATTTAATCAAATACACTATTAATAGAACAAGAAGGTCCCCTCTCTTCTATAAAAGTATTTATCAATTTTAAAGATGATCTATTCTCCTTGATTAAAACTCCCAGGAAAATTTTAATAAGATTTCAAAATAAGCAAACAAATAAATTATCTAATAGACTGCTACAAATTACAAGGGGAGGGGGCATTGACGCCATTCATAAGTAAGGTGAAAACAATCAGCTGACTTTAAAATGGCGCAAAATTCATATACCTTTAACAAAAAATTCAATACATCATATATAACTGTACCCTTGACGATTGATTCACCACTTACCNTATATAACTGTACCCTTGACGATTGATTCACCACTTACCAGAAGCCCCTGCTATTAAGACCTTGGAATACGTTATTAATTTCTAACTTCATTTCCATCAATGACTAGTCAGTTAAATCAGAAGATGGAACAATCATATGAAATAAACTTACCCCAAACCCATATACATGAATTTGAAAGAAAGTAACTCACAATACATAAATACATTGCAGATTAATATAATACAAATCCAAAGTTATTTACACTTCAAGAAGGAAGAAATCAACTAGGCAGTTTTTATTCACCAAGTAATAACAGGCTCCCTAGAATGCACTTAAAATTCCCTTATTTGGAACAAGACTCCTGAAAANTATTTATTCACCAAGTAATAACAGGCTCCCTAGAATGCACTTAAAATTCCCTTATTTGGAACAAGACTCCTGAAAAATTTTAAGATCACAAAAAAACCTAACACATATTAAATTAATAATTACAACACATACACATCTCATCTTGATTTACACACGAGTATTGAAAATACTACCTTCACTCTCAGCTGTAAATAAATATAATTTCAACTAATCAACAATCTTCCTACACATCTTCAGCAAATTTTATGGCCTAACGAGTCCTCTCTTTTAAAATGCATTATACAAATTTTCTAATAGGAAATGCTTTTTATGATGATGTTGAACACTTGTAGCCATGTCATTTAAAGTTAAATTGTATTTGTACGTATGTTTGAGATTTGTAATGTATGTTGTATTCTGCATTTCTTGTGCCAATTTCTTAACATGTTTTGAAAAAACTGTGTACAGATGAATGTTTGCATATTGTTTATGCAATTACGTACTTACAATTGGTGTTATTGTTACAAACTATGACTTTGTTTTTGTGGCCTTCGCCTTCTCTCTTTGAGCATGCACTATCAGTGGTAACTGGAAAATTGCAAGGAAGAGTTACAAAAGTATGTAATATTGCGTTTTTGAAACTTTCTAACTAGAATTTATTTATAATGCCGCACAGTTGGGCGCCATATGTAANTAGGACACTATGTCAAATATTCCTCTGGCACTGAAATTAAAAGATTATGAAACTGTTGTACTGATAACATATCATGTTCCTACTTTTAAAATTATAGTGTTTTTTTAGCTAATTATTAGTGAATTCTAAGATTACAGGAATGTGGAGGATTGTTTTAATTCTCTTAGTTCCATTTTTTATTTCAGGGGAAGTTTTAGGTTTATACTGCACATATGCATGACTTTGTATTTACTTAATTAATAATGTAGGTACATAATTATAGTCAAATTTTAAAGCATATAAAAATAAAGTTGACTGCCTTACGCAATACTGTTTTATTTTAAGAAATGTTGGGCCTACAATCATATTCATTCTTTAGGATTTGTTATATCTGTAACGACATTCTGAACGGATCCCAAAAAATATTAATAATGTGATAAATTTTTTTAAACTAAAAACATTAAAGGATTTTAGCATTTTTTTTGTGGGAATAAAGCTTTCTACGCCCCATATTAACCTATATATTCACTGAATGCATTAATAAAAGTGAATTTCCTTACCTCTGGAAAGAAATTATCACCCCCTCAATCTACAAGAAGGGCAATCATGACAACATAAATAACTGTAGAGTAATCTTACTTTTNTCACCCCCTCAATCTACAAGAAGGGCAATCATGACAACATAAATAACTGTAGAGTAATCTTACTTTTTCTATAATTTAAAAAAAAAATTATAACAAACACATATTTTTTTATACAAAATAAATTTAATTTAAACACCAGCATAGCTTTTGGTTGAAAATACTAACACAACCATCTTATTAAATTCATAAGCCCAACGTATAATGTAGTGTTATCCAGGAGCTAAGTAGATGCAATTTATTTTGATGTTTCAAAAGTTTTTACCATGGTTAAAAAATTAAACCAATTTAATCAAAAACACTATTAATAGAACAAGAAGGTCCCCTCTCTTCTATAAAAGTATTTATAAATTTTAAAGATGATATATTCTCCTTGATTAAAACTCCCAGGAAAATTTTAATAAGATTTCAAAATAAGCAAACAAATAAATTATCTAATAGACTGCTACAAATTACAAGGGGAGGGGGCATTGACGCCATTCATAATTAAGGTGAAAACAATCAGCTGACTTTAAAATGGCGCAAAATTCATATACCTTTAACAAAAAATTCAATACATCATATATAACTGTACCCTTGACGATTGATTCACCACTTACCAGAAGCCCCTGCTATTAAGACCTTGGAATACGTTATTAATTTCTAACTTCATTTCCATCAATGACTAGTCAGTTAAATCAGAAGATGGAACAATCATATGAAATAAACTTACCCCAAACCCATATACATGAATTTGAAAGAAAGTAACTCACAATACATAAATACATTGCAGATTAATATAATACAAATCCAAAGTTATTTACACTTCAAGAAGGAAGAAATCAACTAGGCAGTTTTTATTCACCAAGTAATAACAGGCTCCCTAGAATGCACTTAAAATTCCCTTATTTGGAACAAGACTCCTGAAAACTTTTAAGATCACAAAAAAAACCTAACACATATTTAATTAATAATTACAACATATACACATCCCATCTTGATTTACACACGAATATTGAAAATACTACCTTCACTCTCAGCTGTAAATAAATATAATTTCAACTAATCAACAATCTTCCTACACATTTCTTGTGCCAATTTCTTAACATGTTTTGAAAAAACTGTGTACAGATGAATGTTTGCGTATTGTTTATGAAATTATGTACTTACAATTGGTGTTGTTGTTACAAACTATGACTTTGTTTTTGTGGCCTTCGCCTTCTCTCTTTGAGCATGCACTATCAGTGGTAACTGGAAAATTGCAAGGAAGAGTTACAAAAGTACTATGGTGGATGACAAACGTGTCTAATAATGCTATCAGGACTCGTGTAACTCCTGTTCTTGAGAGAATTATCTGTCTGGGGTTATCATTGCAAGAATGTTCTGGTCATAGCCTTCACCCACCTCTTCACAACTCAGGGTGCTAGAAACATTTTGAGTTGAGCCAGTTGGTTTATATAAGCCACGGCGGGTTCCGAGTTGAGAGTCTGGAGTCTAGAGCCTTGTACGGCCTTAAACGCCAGATGTGTACAACCAGTAAAGCTACGAACAGTGACAGCGACCAGCAGGAATGAGGACAGCGAACATTGGTACAGAAGAGAGTGAGACTGATGTGTGGGACTATTGAACTGGATGCATGAGTGACAGGTGTTTGTAATTAAAGCAATAGGCAGTTGGATTGAATAAGTGTAAATTAAATTACTGTAACCAATATAAAGACAGTGGTAAGGACACTAATTTAAATTGACAATAAATATTGTGCTCACTAAGAATAACAAGTGTTAATAGTAGAGATAGGTAGTTTGATGTTGTAAATAATAGCCTGTGTATTTGTCTAGCATTATAAATAAATTTTAAAAAAATTAAATTAAGTTCTTTAATTGTTATTAAAGCCTTCATCCCTCATGAACTTGAATATACCCTTGGCAACATGTAACACTGGTTTCACTAGTGGGATGGAGGCATTTAATTGTAAATGAAATTAGGCAATAAGTAGTCAAGCCAGTTCTGCACCCATCCACTTAAAATCAATCAAATTCAATTCAATTCAATCAAAATCAATTACATTAAATCAAAATATTGCAAATAATTAACAATTATGAAGTGGGACAAAGTGGCATAATCAAAATTTTAATCAAATTCCATTAAAATAAATCAAATTACATCAAAATTAAAAGTATTTTGATCAAAATTTTGCTTATTTGTCAAGTTTTTCTTTTCCCTTAGTGGCACAAGTGCAATCTGTCCAAATAAAATAAAATCATAAATTTTAATAACATCAAGCAAAATAAATCAATATTTTATTGAAAATCATGTTTTCATCTCAATTTTAATTTCCGATATGAGCAATGTTTAAGTTAGACCTGTGGGAAGTGACACTATAAAAATTTAGCCCATTTTTATCAAAATCAACTAACTTTTTATTGAAAATGCTATGAAAAAAAGTGGGACAAAGTGGCATAAATTAAAAAAATATATATTACTAAGATTAAGTGGCACAAGTGGAACGAAGCAAAAGAAATTTGCAAGCCAGTAATGGTTATAACACAAAATTTAAAGAATTAATGAAAATATATAACATTAATCATTAATCAACATGCTCTGGAATTGAAGCAAGTATCGTTGAGAGATTTAATTGAACATTAAAAAACAAAAGGTGTAAAAATTTGCTTTGGATGGCAAATATAAATGGGTTGAAATTTCTGATGATTTAATAAAAGAATTTAATAATACAAAACCTAGAACAATCAAATGAAATCTATAGATGTTAATAAAGCTAATGAAAAATTGTTATAAAGAATATAGATACTAAAAACATATACACCGAACCTAAATAGAAAGATTGGTGATAATGTTAGAATAAGTAAATTTAATAAATTATTTGAGAAAGGTTATGCTGCAAACTGGTCAACATAATTATATCAAATTGATAAAGTTTTTAAGTATGATTGTACCAACTTACATTTTAAAGGATATGAATAATAAAGAAATACAAGGAAATTTTTATGACTATGAAATTATTAAGACTAATTATCCTGATCAATATTTGGTCAAAAAAGTTTTAAAAACAAAGGGTGATAGAATATTTGTAAATTGGTTTGGATTTGATAATTCTCATAATTCTTGGAGTATATTGAGCTCGTGGACAAGCTGTCCCGCTGTGCCAATGTACAACCAAAAGAAGTAATAATAAACAAATAAAATATTGACTTACAACAAAAACAGAAATGCCTCTAGTCCTTGGTACAAACAACGCAAACAAAATGCCACAAAAGCATAGCAAACAAAGTAGCATAAAAATAAATTAATTAAAGGATTCGGCACAAACAAATATAAAAGGAAGCAATGTATGCAAATAATCAAACATGCTGAGTGATCGTACATGGCACAAAAGAGAAAATCAAATAATGAAATATAAATAAAAGATTTTCTTGTATAATTAAAAACATATAGGCCAAGAGGAAGACTTAACTGTCTATAAATAATAAGAAGTGACTTGTGGTTGTGCATAATTAAATATATTCTTTGAATTTACTATCAAAACAAAAATAACATGTTAATGTATCTGCCAAAATGGACACAAAACATCGCAAAGGAGATGCGACAAAACAATCCAATAATTCCCACAATCCATAGTATACAAATATCCATTAAAATGCCAGCCNGAATAATAAAGAAATACAAGGAAATTTTTATGACTATGAAATTATTAAGACTAATTATCCTGATCAATATTTGGTCAAAAAAGTTTTAAAAACAAAGGGTGATAGAATATTTGTAAATTGGTTTGGATTTGATAATTCTCATAATTCTTGGAGTATATTGAGCTCGTGGACAAGCTGTCCCGCTGTGCCAATGTACAACCAAAAGAAGTAATAATAAACAAATAAAATATTGACTTACAACAAAAACAGAAATGCCTCTAGTCCTTGGTACAAACAACGCAAACAAAATGCCACAAAAGCATAGCAAACAAAGTAGCATAAAAATAAATTAATTAAAGGATTCGGCACAAACAAATATAAAAGGAAGCAATGTATGCAAATAATCAAACATGCTGAGTGATCGTACATGGCACAAAAGAGAAAATCAAATAATGAAATATAAATAAAAGATTTTCTTGTATAATTAAAAACATATAGGCCAAGAGGAAGACTTAACTGTCTATAAATAATAAGAAGTGACTTGTGGTTGTGCATAATTAAATATATTCTTTGAATTTACTATCAAAACAAAAATAACATGTTAATGTATCTGCCAAAATGGACACAAAACATCGCAAAGGAGATGCGACAAAACAATCCAATAATTCCCACAATCCATAGTATACAAATATCCATTAAAATGCCAGCCAAACTGGATAGAACAAATAATATCCAGAAACAAATTAATTATCTTACCTTTAAAAATTCAAAATATCATGCACTAATTAGAAGAAAAAAAAGGCTCTTGGGATGCATCCCCAACAACTAATGTTGCTAATTTTATATTAAATTAAAAAAATTTTAACCCCACACTTAATGCAAATCATCCTACTAATATTATAAATGTGAAAGTCTGTGTGTGTGTATGTTTGTTACCACTCAGCTCCATAACAGCTAAACGGATATTGATGAAATTTGGTGTGTAGGTACTTTAGGCCCTGGAATAGGACATAGGGTACTTTTTATCCCGGAAAATTGTACGGTTCCTGTGGAATAACAACAAAACATAATTCTGCAACGGCTGGGAACGTGATTGAACTCAGCTCATCATGGCTGAACGGATTTTGATGAAATTTGGTATGTAGGTACTTTAGGTCCTGGGATAGGGCATAGGATATTTTTTATCCCAGAAAATTGTATGGTTGCTGTGGAATGACAACAAAACGCAATTCTGCAACAGCTGGGAACGTGACAGAAATATTTTTTTCCTCTGGTGTCAGAGTTTATCAGGCCACCCAAGGACCTCTGAAATGGCTTAACGACTGCTATCAATCAATAACAACTGGGACCGAATATTTAACGTACCCTCCGAAGCCCGGAAGTGCTCAGATGTTATGCCACTAAATGGTCACCCATCCAAATGTGTGCCGCTAAGAACGTTGCTTAACTTTGGTGATTGATTAAAATCCCTCAGTCTAGCGCATAAAGTAGTAACAAGGTAAACGTTTTGATTTTCATACATCGGCGCTGGAAAGCGGAAATGTTTAACTATGCGATAGTTGCACAGATACACTCCAAAAACAATACCCTACTTCTTGGGTATTGGGTAAAAATATTTCCTTCCTCTATGTGCGGTATTTATTTACGACATAACTCATTATGGTAACTAATTTGTACATTTTGATTTAATTATTTATCAGAGCGTATACAGGTAGTTATTTACGTATTTGTTTATTTAATCATTGTTTGTCAGTATTTCACCGTTTACATATTTTCCTGGTTACTTTAATTTAAATTCAGTTGTGGCCTGTGCTTTGAAAGTTACATTTTAAATCCAGTGTCGCATGCAGAAAACTCTGCCTAAGTTAACGTGTGCCATAGTGCACAACATCTCCGGGGGCTGGCTTGGGGGCCGGTCAATTTGCTTGCTACGATGGGAGGGGGAGGATGTCGCCCCAGGTGGTGTCATCACATGCCTAATGGTCAGGGTTGGGGTGGCGGTGTACCAGTTTTAAATATGTCACATTTGTTTCACTATTGTATTATTGTTAAATATTTTTGAAACCTAATTTTTAGTATTTAATTTAGTAAAAAATATTGTGAGTATTTAATTAATGTTGTAAATAATGCTTTTATTATCAATTTGAGGTATCTAAGATTTCTTGGATTATTAATTGAATTTGCAACGCAGTAATGTGTATCTTGTCACTAAAGACACAATCTCTCATGAAAAAACAAATTCCTCAGCTTGTCACCAACTTTGAAAGGGTCTCTCACCAATTTAAACTGCCAGTTTTCTGAACAAATGTCTGTGAAATAGTCTCCTATTTCGATTTTCAAAGAAGCCAAATGTGTTAAAATCAAGTCCTTCAAATTATCTCTGAAATATAATTGAACACTTTGAGTATCCTAGAGAAGTTCATTGAGCCTTGGAAACGATGAAAAGTTAGGTTATAAACTCTGAAGACAGTGTTGGCACAAAGAAATTTTTTCCAAGAAACCTTTAATTGCATTGTATGTCTTCAGAATATTTCTCTGTCCTTGTAACTTCAAGTTAAGTACGTTGAGTGATTCGAAGAAGTCAGACAAATTTGCTAAGTAAAAAATAAATTTATCTTCTGTAAACTGGATGTATAGGTCTTCTTTACTGGAACTCATCAAAAACATCTCAACTTCAGATTTCAAATTGAACAGCCTAGATAGCATGTTGCCTTTAGAGAGCCAACGTACTTCTGTGTGGTACAGAAGAGTTTGTTGGTCGCTGTTCAACTCTTGGCACAAAACCTCAAAAAGTCTAGTGTTGAGAGTGCTAGATTTGACACAGTTGACTATTTTAATTGCCAAGTTCAACGCAGTATTAAGTGATTCAGCCAGAGCCTGCCTGTGAATGATGCAGTGAGAACCAATTATGTTTGGGTTCTTTTGTTTTGCCAGTTCAATGAATCCAGATCGGCATCCTGTCATAGATTGGGCCCCATCAGTACATATCCCAAGAAAGATTATTTGCTGCCAAAAAGCCACATAAGGCAGAAAATACATCAGCAGCCTTTGTTGTAGTTTGTAGAGTTTGAGAAAACAATATTTCCTCCATGAACTGTTTCCCTTCAATAAACTTGCAGTAAAATAACAACTGAGGGTGCTTAGAAGTGTCCGTTGTTTCAGCACATTGCAATGAAAAAAACTGGGATTTATTCAGCTTTTTTATTACTTGATTTTCCAAATCTTCAGCCATTTCATCAATTCTGCGTTTTACTGTGTCATTTGACAAAGATATTTTTGCAACCTTATTACAACTTTCTCCACCAAGAACAGTACTACAAGCTGTTAGTAAACATGGTTTTATAAGGGACTCACCAATAGTATGTGGTTTCTTGTCTTTTGCGATTAGCAAGGCGATCTTAAAAGAAGCTTCAATGGCCTTTTCATTTTCCATATCAAAACTTCCAGTTGAATCCAGTTTCATCCGTGTCAATGAGCTTTTCATGGTAACAAAAAACTCAGCTGGTTTGTTTATCAGGACGACGTGGTTGGTTGTCAAATGTCATTCCAAACGACCTGGCCGCATTGCATCGTTACTCAGAACGTGACAAATAACGCACTGAGGTAAATGGCTTCCATTTTTCTCTACGTATGAAAATCCATACTTAATATAGTCATCACTGTACAGTCTTTTCTTAGGCAATGATTTTGCCATATTTAGCCGTAAGGTACTACACAGAACACTGCCACTCACACACACTATATTAACCATGATTAATAAAATATAACCTAGCCTAGTCTGCAGCCAGTTGACAACTAGGGGTTACGTTAGGTGGCCACGTGCCGGCGCACAGTAAGGCAGAGGTGGAAAAACCTCCTACACTTCACCAAGTACTTAGTAGCTTACAAAAAAAGCTACACCTTGCTACGGGTCTAATACAATTTTCTCCTCCGACCTATTATACTAAAGTAATTGGTTTGCAAGTATCGTTCCCGTCTTCCACCGTCTGCGACCACAACATAAATTCAAAGGCGGCAGGTGCACGCTGGCCAACACAGCAACACTTTTCTCATCACTGTGCAGCAGTGGCCACTATTGCCAACTCAACAATCAAAATTTCCCTTGTAAAAAATTGGCATAGATTGAAATTTTGAAAAAATGTAGAAAAGCTAACAGAAAACATAAATTGTATACTGTTTAGATTTAGCTGTTTTGAAATTCTAATTTCCACAGCTTATCGTGCCTCCCCTGAAAGTCTCCTACGCACCCCCCCCCCTGGGGGGGCACCCCACAGGTTGAGAACGCCTGGCCTACAGAATGTCCACCCACACGCACACACATATATATATTTACACATCAAGAAGTTTTTTTACTTGGTACTGAAGTGACAGTTACTTGAAGCACGTACTATCACATTTTATATAAGATAAATCGTTGGAATTAGAATTTCAACAGTGTCAGGTATACGCTAACTTCATACGAAACATAGTTTACTTATTTTTTATTTGTATTCATTACATGTAATTACACAAGACTGAAGTAATTCTGTATGATTAACCACTTTTGTGCCTAACATCATGTGATATTTATTTTTAGACACTTATGTCCAGAATTTTTTAGATTTGATTATTTTGAGTATAATTACGAAGTGTTTCTGTAGCATAAATGTATGTCAGTGTGTCTGTGAGCCACATATTTTTTAAAGTGTTATTCAATTATACTTAGTTTGTCAAGTTCATGTGAATTGTCACTTCTTGAGCCTATAGCATAAATAAGTCAAATTATCTGTAAATTGTTTGGTACTAGTAGAGTTACAGTATGTTTTACTTTCTTGTGTGCAAAACTATTTTTAAAAAATGCAAGGCACATTCAGACGTGAGATTTATTATTTCATTTTAGCCAGTGTACGCATTCGTAATGATTAAGTCAAATATAAAATACACTAGCTACAATATTTGGCACCATGACTATTAAAGACAGAACTTTAAGCGTTCCTGCCTTTTTAAGTGTGTTGCAGCAACAGTAAACCTGTAACTTATTTTAATGTGTCACAGAATAATGCAGGTAAGGCATCAACCATTTGCTTCTGTCAGGATTAAAAAACAATTTGTGGGTGATTCATAGATGAATAAAGTCATAACATAAAATTTAATAAAATAATGAAAACAGCACTACTGAAAAGGTAAAATGAAGTTTAAAGATGTAACTGGCAATCTTGTAAGCTAAAATTTGCAGATGATAGGAAAGCATGCTATGGATGAAAAAAAAAAGATGAAACAAATAAACCCACCTCCAACGCATCATGCAACAATCGCAATGAACTATAACTCCAAAAAATATTTTGTCCATCACTGTACTCCATGTATGTTCATAAAAAATAACCTAGTTTTCAGCCTCTATCCACTTCAACATATGTTTACCAGCAAAATATAAAACTTATATTAAATTTTCTGTGTGTGTGAATCCCGTAACCTCATTAAATTAATATGGACTTAAGTAATACACTCTCAGTGCAATCTGTTGCAGAAAAAAAATTAATATGACAAAAAAAAATTATAGATATCTATTCTGTGCATCTTGTAACCAATATGTATATGGCAATTTGTAGTTAAAAAATAATTGAAATTATTTAGCACATGTGTAAAACACTGCACTAGATAAATTTTAGATTTGAACATTTTAATTTACTATAAACATTTAAAAATAGTTACTGCAAATGCACATTTTGGATTTTGCAGTTTCTGCTGCATCAGAAAATTCCATACTTCTGAAACATGTTGGCTGTACATGTAACGTCGCAGTCCCTCGTAATGCAACAGCTGACATAGCAAACAGCATGTTTTCCACATGTCAGAACAGCTGACGCAGAGGGATACATCAGCACAGCAACAACAATGGCACTACTTTCTTAGAACTGTCAAAAAACGGCATTCGTAAATGAAACAGAGTGCACATGGGTTGATTTTTCAAAGGTTTGATTCAAAAAATGTGAAGAAACAGCTATAAGACTACACCCATGTAGTTACACTGCAACTTCTCATATTTCTTAATATTGACGTGTTACCTAAGAGACCACTGACTATGAAAATATTCATGGGTTTACACATCACCTCACATGGCAAGCATTGTGATATTACAAATACCACGAGAGAAGTGTCCAGGTTGTACAATGACACTAAATTTGAAAATGCATGGCCAATTTACAACTTCTGAAGCACTAACTTGCAGCATCCATGCATACCGGCAATGATGCTTCAAATACTATATTTGGTGGAATCTACACTGTCACTGCTGATTCTATCATAGTAAAACAGTGGACTACTTCAATACACATTTGCGCACAGCAAAGGAAATTGCAGATGTCCCTGGAAGTAAACAAATGTGTCAGCACATGTAGTTCAGATGGTTATCTCCTGCTGCGATGATCGCATCACGCACTCCTAGTGATATCAGTTTGCTGCCATTCCACTCCTGGTGTCGGACCTCAGATCCCCTACCTCTCCTCCATCACTACTTTACTTTGCCATTGACGGCAGTTTATATACATTCTGGTAACAGCCTTTGGGGTTATTATTCCATTTGGTCACTCGTCGGATGAAGATCAACTTACTTCTCCAGCTTAGCTATAGTCAAATTTGACTTCATGATATGACGAGCGTAACCAACGACTTTCGGACACTCATGCAGGTGGGTCAAGGAGTAATGATAGTGAATTAATATGGTTTGTTAGGAATTTCACGTATTTGTGTGGGCTAGTTTGCTTGGTTTAGGGTGATCATCTGTCTGTAGCATTGAAAATTCAGTTTCGGCGCCCCTTACAAATTCCATGTTNGTTTGCTTGGTTTAGGGTGATCATCTGTCTGTAGCATTGAAAATTCAGTTTCGGCGCCCCTTACAAATTCCATGTTTCAGTTAACTTGCCAAGTGCAGTGGTGGTTCCCTGTGTACAAGCTTTGTATTGAGAATTGTGTACGTGTTTTCAATTCAGCTACTGTTTTTAATTGCCAGCCCATGGCAGCTTTAAGTACATGTCCGCAAGGGTTGGTGGAACCGCACTGACTTTCGCTTCTCATGTTTTAGCTGCAAGTATTTTCGACCCACATGCAATTTCAATTGCTCATTTGATGCTCACATAATGTATTTTGGATTTTAGTCTAGTTTTAAATGTATGCGAGGGGCTTCGGTTAGGCTCCTTCTGAGTGTCTCCTCGCCTTGTCAAACTTTTATTGTAATATTTAATTATCCCGTATTAATCCTTAAAGTGGAGGTAACTTTGGATAGGCACCTTCAGAGCGCTTACCAAATTAAGTATTTTTGTGCAATGTTTTAAATTTTTTTGGGAATCCCCTCGTCAGTATTATAATTGTGTAATCAACTTTGGAGAATTTTTCAACAATTGTGAACTTTTCAGAATCTAATAAAATTGAATTTTACAGTGAAATGTTATGGTCTGTACGTAAATAGCTTGTAATTGTCACACTGCAATAGAAGAAAATTCATAAAAAATTAGGACCTAAGTCAAGAATATTACAATGCACTTGCATCAAAATGAATGAGCAACTTTGATAGACCCTCAGAACTGTTTTTTTTTATTCCCCACCCCTAATTTTTGTAAAAGTCACTAAAATGAACACTTTAGCGATTGTCTCCACAGAAAGGGTTCTCTGCAAGTTTAAAACTTGGTGTCATTGTACAATCCTGGCCACTTCTTAAATATTTGTTAGATCACTGTATTCTGTCACGTGATGTGAAGTGCAACTTGTGTAGCCTATGGAGAGTATTGAATCGGCAGCGAATATTTTCTTTGTACACAATCTATTAAAACACACATATAAAAAAAAAAGTACAGTGTAAATATGTATGACATTTATTTAAATATTGAGTCACAGCTTTCAAAAATGCTCACTTTACCTTGAATAGCCTTTAGTGTTTTTAAGTATGTTATTAGCAATAAATTTTAATGATTTAAATATTATACAAATCTAACTTATGTAGCTCCATAAAATTCCTAGATAAAATGCAAGTCTGAACAGAGAAGTTAAATTTTTTATGCAGTTGTGGGTATTGGCATTTTTGAAATTAAGTAATTTTTCAAATTTTCTGCTGAGGTATTATTTACAATGTCAACCAAATATATACACAAAAAATATGCAGAAATGTAATTGGAACTCCTGTAAAACCTAAAAATAAATTTGCCAAAAATTATTAAATTAAACATTTACTACAGTGCCATCTGCCAACTTACAGTGTGTAATGATTATCATTAGAATGGCTACTCACAGTCCACTTCTAAGGACATTAAAAAAAAATCTAAGAAGTTGTTGGGAGGTAAACAGAAAATAAAAATGCATGAAAATTAATGAGTTACTTCAACATTCCAAATGGTATTGGAGAAAAAAAAAACAGGTTTCAATAGACACTGGAAAACTGTTCTGTGTATGTGGAGGAGATAACATTTGAACAGGAAGATGTGCAAGAGTGAATTATATTAGTGCATGGCTTAACTAAAAAATATACTCTCTGGTACCAATTTTCCAGATGTTAAATACATGTATGGATTACTAAGTAAAACATGACAAAGAAAAGAAGTGTCAAGGCCATGCTACAGTAACCATTACATTCCTTTAAGGAAATTAATGTTCATTTAAACTAAAGGGAACCAGATATTTGACTATATAGTCCATTCAATACATGCTTCCTTTCCAAAAAGGTAATTTCTGTACTAATATATGTAGCTGGAAATACCTGCTTGTGACTGGCCACCTTAAAATACCACATACAAAAATTGAAAATTTTATAGCCTTCTTAGGCCCTGTCCTAAATCGACTTGGCTTAAATAACATTACTTACAAAGCATAACAAGCAAAACAGTCGGTCTACAATTGGCGTTAACGTGAAAGGAAAAAACCTTTCCTTACCAATTAGAAAGAGCAAACGAATAGAAAATAATTTTTCAAGCACAAGAATTTTTATATGCATAAGTTGGCTACAGCCATTGTTAAGACATCTCACATTCTCATTGTGCGGCGTTAAAATCTTGCCGTAAGATACTAGGAGATGACCATCTTAACTCCAAGTAATGCTAAGCAAGTCATGCCAAATACTAGTTGTAGAAGTTAAAATCTCAAATACAGGGGTTTACTTCTTTATGCTATGCATGTTATGTGCGCCATGTCGATTGCAGACAGGGCTTTATGTTGCTACGCCGAGAAGCTGGCCGTTGCGGTGTAGCAGGCACAAATTAAATTTTTATGGGTATTTATTAAACCAATTGTAAAACTGCCTCCTTTGCACTGTACTATTCATGTCAGTTTTACTTAATTGGTGGAAGATGAAATAAGAAGAATCAAATATTTAAACAAGTGAGAAGCATTTCTGTATTTTCCATTACAAAACAAAGTACAATCAAATAATTTAAACATCACGATAAAATGGTCCTCAATCCTTACTCCTGTATCACATAGCTATTCTGAAAGATAAGCACATGAACCTTAATTTCAATTACATGACAAATTAATATATTATATGAAAAAAATACTTAATTGAGGATGTACTGGCCATATGCTATATTTACGCACGTATCGGTTGTCAATATCATTTGCTAACACCTAAATATTTACTTTAGCGAATGTATCAGCTGACTTTCAAATGTCTGTAACTTTCTAACCTTGTCAAAAGGCCCGTTTAGTACAGTTTTTTTTACTTATTTTGACGCACTTGCCTGCAAATCAACATTATCATAAAAAGTAAGCTAAATAGAATGCTTACTGTGCGAGTCTAAATTCCATTGTGGAGAGAAGTGAGTTTTCACCACTTTCATTCTTTGTGTTCGTAAGTCAGCGAAAATATATTGAGTACCTTGTCACACCTCCCTCGGCCCAAAGCAATCGCACACATGCGCACTAAAAGGGTCTCCAGCTTCCAGCCCAAGGTGTTGGGACATCGAAACAGATGTTTTTGAAGAATCGATGGATCAATATCCTGGATTTACAATGTTATGTTGCCGATTATATCGATTAGATCGATGGTTCGATTTTTTTTTTTTTTACGTGTTGCGGCAACTGACTAAAGATGATGAAGCAGATAGTGGCATTTCAACTGGCCGACAAGTCAACTTGCTGAATCGTCAACTCGCCGAAAACTTCCTTTACTAGCATGGGGCTAAGGGCAGGAGAGCAAGCTCCTCAGCGCGGGGGTAGTACAAGTCCTTTGAAGGGCCCTTGTCCAACCAGTTGTCTTTTATTTGTAACCCGAAGGAAAAGAGAGGCTAACCCCTTCCCCTCCGTCAGCGGCAATAAAATTGCTTTCCTACTCCTGGCTTGTGTGATTTAGGGCAAGCCGAGTCTCCCCGGCAAGCCCTGGTAACAGGAGGTGGCCGCCGTTTTTCATCATTGCCGAAACTCAGAGCAGAGGTAGATCAGGCCCCGTGAGGGGCCATTTACCACTCAACGGAGTTTCATATTACCTACAAGGAGATTAGGAAGAAGCAAGATTGGCCCCTTCCCAACTCCATGCACCATCCAATCTGTAGTTACAGAGGTTTCCCTCAGCAGCTAATTTAATGGCACCTCTGAGTTTCCCCAGCAAGCCCAGTACCCAATAGAACTCCTCTCCAGCCCCTTCGATTGCAAACAGGAAGAGAAGAATGAGGCAGCATTGCCTAGGTCATTGGCTCTACTTTAGATATTCAATAAATCGGGATTTTATGTAGGTGGCTCTACTTTAGTTGTTCAATATAAACGGAAATTTTTTATATTAAAGAATTTTTAATTTGTTAAAAAAGGATTTTACAACCAAATTTGTTTTAAAGTTATCGTACAACGTGTAGGCGTTACCCGAGAAAAATTTTGAATTGAAAAATAAGTTATTTCATAATCGGTGATTTTAAGTAACTGGTATTTATAGAAAGATATTAATGTGTTATTTAACTAGTGATTTGAAGGTGATGTTTTAAATATCCTAAATAGTATTGAAAGTTTACTAGCATGTTATTTTGTATATTGAGGAATTGGATTGGTTAAATTACGTTTATTTCCGTGTGAGTGTGTCTTACTCTACAGAGCGATTGAAAGTTAGTTAAAAACTTGGTTTTAAACTATTTAAATCCTTGAAAAGAAACTGGGGCGTGTAGTTAATGGTTTAACATAGTTTGTTAAGTTATTTATTCAATAATTCTTTGAAAAAGTCTATAGTTTTGTAAAAGAAAGCTTGAAAAATCAGCTGGGATTTGTAACTTTTGTTTCACGGAGTTGGAGGTCTCTGATTGGCCGAAAGGTACATTCTTGAGGGGGGTGGAGGGCCTTCATCGATCGCTCGAGAGGTAGCTACACTGTCGTCTTTTTTTGTGAAGGGCAAGGAATGTTGGGAATTTGTATCAGGAAATTAAAAGATTATAATTCGGGTTGTAAATTATTAAAAACAACTTCTATTGATATATAAAAAGTAGGGACGAATGTTTTTCCTAGATTTGTGCTCCATTTAAAGGTTTTAATTAGTTTTAAAATTCAGAAAAATCTTGGATTTTCCAGGATTTTGTAACTAATTATTAGAATGTATGAAATCTTTAAAAATAATACTTGGGGGTTTATTATTAGCAGGAACAGCCTGACAACTTTACCTGATTTCCTTGGGTAGTTCTATTTGCAGAGTGCGACAAGGGTTATTTAGTTACATCAGAGAGTGCCGCTGCGCCCAGTGTCGGTGCCTCCGGCGCGGCCCTTAAATAATCACGATGGCATTTAACTTACCTTCGCGCACCCATCTGGATGATGTAGTCGGTATTCCCCACCCTTTGTACCACTGTATGGGGGCCACTACAGCGGGGCGCGAACCCTGCGCAGAAATTGGAGTGGACGACTGATTGCTGGTGTTTTCGCACGTAGGCATTCTCTTTCGAGGGTCATGTGGTTTCTGGCAGCCACTGTTGGACGTATCGTTCCAGTCGTTCCCTGGCCCGTTCGAACCTCTTCCGGCGGTGTCATTCTCGTGTCTCCGTTTCTGTGGGTCCTGAGTTCGTGGTCGGTTGTGGAAATGCATATTCCCTGAGTCGTGCCAGACCGTGTCCGTATAGTAATTCTTTGGGCGAGTGGCCGGTACATGCAGAACAGTATCTCTGGGACATGGGTAGCCCAGGTAGTGTGGTCATCCCCCACAAGAAGCTGGAACTGCGCCTTGAACTCTTGGTTCCTTCATTCTGTAGGACTCGCGTGGGAATGGTTCACCATTGCTGTATCGGGTTTTGGATCACGTTTTGGCAGATTTTTAATTTAATTTTTTTTTTTAATTATGTGGATGATATTGTAGTTTATAGTGATGATGTGGAGTCTCACCTTTCTAATCTGTGACAGGTATTTTTGAAAATGTGTGGTATCGGGTTGACAGTTGTAGTGAGACAGTATCCTTCCACATAATTATTTATTTACATCAGAACTGAGTCAGTATACTTTAATCTTATCACATTTGCTTTGTTTAATTAATGTTCATTTAGTTTTATTAGAGTCGTATCTTTGGGAAAACTTCTCTATAATCTCCTCATAATTTTATTTTCTTAAGCATTGTAATTTTACTACAGAGTTCAGTTTATATTCAGTGGTAGAAGTTTATGTAATTTTCTTTTCCAGTAGAATGTATGAATGTACGTTAATTTTTTTGCATATCAGAGAAATGAACTTTTACTATTTTTAATCTAAGTTTGTGATAACAGGATGATGATGCTATCTTAAGTAACTTTCTGGGTCTTTGTCTTCGTGTGTGAACCCCGGGAACCTCGAATCAGACATGATGGAAGGCAGTCCACCGTAATTTTTGTACAGCGATTTCTCAGTAAATTTTGCCAAGACTGCCCAGCGCAAACTTAGGAGAGGTGTTAAGAGGCACCTCAGAGTTCTATAAACGTGTGTGGACAAGCATGAGTCTTGAAATGCAAGATATTAGATTTTGAGTGGGTTTTATTCAAACGATGCTGCCGACTCCACTTCTGAAGAATCAGTATTCATAAATACTTATGTTACAATCTTGTTATCATACATCAATTATATTTTCTGTTTCACAACAAGAGTTAAATTATTTCTGGAACTTAATATTATTAATTTGTTTGGAAGATTTTACAGTTTTAACTACCTAGAACTTTCCAGATGTCTGAAATTTTTAATAATAATATGCAGCTAGCTGAGGTGTAATAATTTCCAGCATCTTTAAATTGAGACTCTGATAATTTTGTTTTATTGAAGTCAGAAACTTCGGTAGTAGTCGTGTTGTCACTTGATTTGAAATTTTATATGGCTCACAAAAGAAAGGCGTTAGTCAAATTGATTTAAAACCTTAATTTGTCTGACTCAATTACGGGTAGAGATTTTTTAAATTTAAGATTGATTTTTAATTATAATTTTAACAGTAATTTCAATTTTTTTTTATTTGCATCTCAGGTTTCATTTAACAAACCTAATTTCCGCAGTGAATATGTATTATGTTCATGTTACTTTGTCCATAGTTAGCATATTTTATTTGTTACATTCATACAAAGTGTATGAAGTCACATGTGCCTAGTGTTATTTCTGAGTGTGTTTCCCTGTTTAAATTATCAAAAGTTTATTGCTTTTAATGTGTCTAGTTACCTATTCTTTCTGTTGTATAAAATATACAAATTTAGAAATTGGTAAGTTCTCTTTCCATGTACGTATCCTCTAAGGTTATGCACGCACGAGTTGGTTGTCCCATTGCAAGGAGAAAGGCTCCAGCATCTGGCAAATACTTTTACACACACGCTGCTATAGTTCATGCACTTTTTAGATTCAATTTTAAACTAATACATACAAATAAATATTTTATTTATTGATTGATTGTTTTCCTTCATTCAAAGAGGTTGCGACCAACGTATAGACTTATAAATGTAGAGAAAATCTTAAAAGATTTTAATGACCACTAGGCCAGAGCGCGAGCCTTATTTTCTTCGCAGTTCGCTACACAATCTACACGAAATGAAGAATGAAGCCATTCCTGATTACGACTCCAATATAATAAGCGTGCCAGGTATGCCTACATACATGCAGAAAGGAACCAGCAGTTGAACGAAAGCATAATTAATACACAGGAATGTGAGAATAATGAAATGGCGAATAAGACTGAAACCAATGTTACGGGAAATAAACACCCTGTTACAGTACTGAGCACTAACACTAATACTAGTATCCCTCTTACTGTTGATGTATTACTGCAAGGTTTGACCGTAGAAATGGCTCAATTAAATTCAGATTTGCGAGAGGAAATGTCTAGCCAGAATACTAATTTTGATGGCAAAATGGAACAAATGTCACAGCAAAATGCTGATTTGCAAACACAAATCGCTCAACAAAATTTCAGCTTTGAAAATAAATTTGTACATTTAGACCCGCAATTTGAGGCCGTGAATGGTACATTTTATGAACTCACATATAAATTTCATTCGAACATTTAAACATTACAGTACCAAGTTGAATTTAATAATGCCACTGTTACAGTTTTACAAAATTATATAACTGATTTGCACACACAAGCGCAACACAAACATGCAAAATCGGGTCGCTACAGGATAATTTTGAACGTCTCGAAAACAGGGTGGTCAATCCCATTTCACACTCCTTAGACAACACAGAGGAACTAATTACAGCTATCAATCCAGTGTTACCAGTGTGCGGAATTCATTTGAAGTTCTAGCTAGACGAGTACATGCCACCTTAGAAGACACACGTGATTTGATGGAAGTTCAAATTACTGAATTATAATCCTGTATTTTATAATAAATGAAAATGAGTTTATTAATGTTTCACCAGTGCCGGAATCTAACATAATGGTCATAATAGATCACAATTTAACAATGCAACATTTCCGGTTGCAGTGTTGAAAACACAGTCATTTACCATAAGAAAATTGAGGAATATGCTAAATTTTTTGGTTTGGCAGATAACGAACTACTCTTATACCTCTGACTTAGTCTGAAGTAAATGGGTTAATTTTCGTGGGAACTCATCAAAGAACAGATGCACCATAGTTCGAACATTTCGAGAGCGTATTTATTGATCAGTACTGGAAATCTAGAATACAAGGAAACATAAGGCCGCGACTACACCTGTATAAGTATGAACCTAAGCCGGGTAATACTCTCGAACAACATTTCAGTGAGGTGTTTGGGAGAACAAGATAATTTATTTCCCCTATGAAAGATGAGGGACCAGTGAAAGTGATTATATCACAGTTACCACCTAGGTTTCAGGACAGGTGGGACAGGCCATTCTATACTTATCTGATTTCTGCCAATCAATACTTAAGATCGATCAGTTTGAAAGACAGAGACAAGTGCAGTATCGTAATCCTGAGAGACAAGTTCAAGTTCGCACACCACCGTTGTACCAGCAGACACACACAAGGTCTCAATCAAACCAAGGCAACACTAATAATAATCCTGGGGTACATATAATTCAGTACAACACTGAATATGAAAAAGCAGTGAGATTTGGTCAACGCAGTGTACATGTACATATTTTCTAAGGTGTTGCACACACGAGTTGGTTGTCAGATTTCAAGGAGAAAGTCCAGAATCTGGCAAATGCTCTTACACACACACTGCAACAGCTCATGCAATTTTCATATCCAGTTTTAAACTATTACACACAACTAATATTTTATTTATTTATATTTGTTTTCCTTCTTTCACCGATAACCCTGATAAAGTTAAACTTGGGTTCTCATAAGGTCAGATTTTTAGGGTATCTCATTCGTAAAGGTCAATTGATGGTTGACCCCGACCATGCCGCCCCTGTTTTTTTTCCTCGTCCATGAACATTAAAATGTGTCTTTTATGTATTTTGGGTTATTACTCCCGTTTATTGAAAATTTTTTTTGGAAATGGCAGCATTTTTTAATTTTTTGAAAAAGAATGGAATAGAGTTTACTTGGGTCCATGATCAAGAGACAGCGTTTACGACCTTTAGAAGCTGTCTTCGTCTCCGGTTTTGCTTTTGCCAGATTTTTCCCGTCGCTTTGTTGTTCAAGTCGAGATATCATCGTTGGCAATGGAGTCTGTATTAAGTCAAAGGACGCATTCGGGATGGCTCCTACAGCGTTTGCAAGCTGTAGTCTCACAGCAAATGGGAATTGGGAATTTATGAAAAAGAGATGTTGGCCTGTCTTTAAAGCCAACTTGATCTGAGGTGTTCCCAGAGTTGTTAAGTAAAATGTGGGTGCCTGGCGCCACAGCTCTGCGGTGAGCTGATGAGATAGGGTCGTTCGTCGACGGCCTAGGGGCTCTGGTGAACACTCCGTCAGACACACTATGCCGAGGTTGTCGGCCACCTCGCACGCCGTACTTGGTTATCAATAAAGAAACAGTGATGCTGGTTGTGAAGGTATTTATTACCCTGTTATGTACACTCAACTACACAGAAGGCACGTGGCCTGAATGGCCCGGAACTACAAGCGACCACGTGGTCTTATAACCTGAGTCTCGAGATGCACTTTTGATTTCCAATAAATAATCATGTCGCTCTCCCCCCGACACTATGCAAGTTAAATAATAAAATATATGATGATAATGATTTATGATGTTGTGGATGCGACTGGATACTATTCGACAGATGATGTCCTTGCTAGTGCTTCTGCGGCGTGGGAGAGCCTGAAGTGCATGCTCGTCCAAGTCCTGGCGATTACTGCCGGAAATGTGCGTCGGCTTCCGCCGCCTAGACGCCGCCGACGCCATGCGGTGGTACAGTGAAACATAATATACACTAAAAGATGATTATGGGATGAAAAATGATATGAACTAAATTAACACAACAAAACATAATTACAATTACACAAATACATAATAAAAATGATAATACTTATTCTAAATGTTTTCATTGCACCAGCCACAGCATTGCCAAATGTAGAATGTCACATGTCTCTGGCTGTGGCTGGGCAAATTGTCTCCTGATGACAAAACAAATTATAAATGAATTACACACTGACATTATTTACAAATACACTGACGAAATAAACTGAATAAATAATAAAACACTAATGCACTCGTGCCCACAAACCTGTCGGTGTGGTGCGTCTGGTGTGGGCATACTCCGGCAGTCAGTGGGCAAAAGGACTCGTGAACGTGCGGTTCACGTCACAGTTTTGTATTAAATATTGGCTTAACTGAATTTTGTATATTGTAAATTATTTGTGGTAGGCACAATATTAATATTATATCCCAGTATCAGTATTGGGATGAAAACAATTTTTTTTTGTGGCCCATCGTTCTGAATTCGGACAACGATAGCAAACTTAATTATTAAAAACAACAGATTCAATCCCTAAATTATTTTTCAATTAATTCATAGTCTATGAACAACAGAAACAAACCATTTTAAAAATCATAACCACTAATAGCTGCCAATGCATGAATGCAACTACAGTTGCAAATAATAGTTCAATGGTTATTCAAAAAGACAAGAATCAATACATCATCACAGNCATGAATGCTGCATGAATGCTGCATGAATGCAACTACAGTTGCAAATAATAGTTCAATGGTTATTCAAAAAGACAAGAATCAATACATCATCACAGAAAAATATTCAAATATATTGCAAATAAAAGATCACTAAACCAGGAAATAGTTTCAAGTGCGAGTAAGTGCTCGTAGAGAAAATCAGATAAAAGTAACAAAGAAAGGTCTTCAATTAGACCACAACAAATTGGATTGTTTGAAACAGAACAACATTATCTAGAATTCCATAATTAAAACCAGCTTGGCACATGGGTTACGGGAGAAATAGCCTGTGTTACGCAGGTTATTTCCTATTTGTAGAAACACCATGAAACATTGCAGCATCTTCACTTGCTGCAGGCTCATTTAGCATAAGAATTCTTGCTTCTTACATTATAATAGCTGCACATTTTTTCATTATATTTCTTTTTTGTCTTCGAAAGCTTTGCTAATTTTGAAAGCCCTTGTGCTTCACATTAACTAAACAGTATCGGATTTCTTCCAGCCAGTACAATACAAGTTCATCCGTACTACTATGTCAGTTATGATGGGTACGATACTTATAGACCTCTTATAATCTTGAAGAATCATTATAGCTGTTATGGTATTTCTCTATGTTGACATATAATCACTATACTCTAGCAGATGCTTACCCCTTTCCAAAGACCGAGATGTCGTTAATAAAGTTGGTAATTATGAAGTTTACAGCCTAATTGATTCGAAGAGTGCATATCATCAATTTCATATCAGAGAAGAAGAAAACCTTATACCACTTTCAAAGCATGTGGCCAACTTTATAAATTCAAAAGGATTATTTTTGGTGTCACTAATGGAGTTGCAGCTTATCAAACAAATATTGACGAAATAATCCTAGTTGAAGGTCTGAGTGATACATTTGCTTATATGGATTATGTAACAATATGTGAAAGGACACATGAAGAACATGGCAAAAAATACTAAGATGGTTTATGGATGTGGCTCTAAAATACAATTTAGCATCAAACAATTAAAAGTCTGCATTTTCTGTAAGGTAAACCAAATTTCTTGATTATCTGGTCTCTAATAAGACAATTAAACCTCACCCAGGTAATCTTAATCCATTAGGATCGATGTCACCTGCAAAGGATCCATCATCACTTAAGAGAACTTTAGGAATATTTTCTTGTTATTCATTATACATCACACCGTTTTCTGCTAAGGTTTTGCCACTTGCTCGCTCCTCATTTCCATTTCTTTTGAAGAATTGAAGACAGACATCGAAAAGTTTGTGGTGACATATCACAACAGACTTATTGACGTAGGAGCCCCATTTATCGAGAAACAGATGCATCAGAGGGTGCTATCGCAGCGATTTTATCGCAATTAGGACGCCCTATTGCGTTCTTTTCGCGCTTACTTTCGGGCACTGAACAGAAACATTCGTCTATTCAGAAGGAGGCTCAACCGAATGTAGAAGTTCTTAAAAATGGCGACACTAATGACCCAGGACGGCATTCTGCCCTCCAGACCATTTACCACACCGCACGCCCACCGCAACAACAGCACTAGTGTAGCTGTTGAACACTGCGAGTGCCGACTTGAGTGCAGTGTGTGAAAGAGCAGAGCACTGCAGCGCAGCCGCAACCCCCCTCACCCGGTGGGGTATGGTGCATATGGGCAGACCCAGCATATATATAATTTGTAGGGCAAATACAAAACGAGTAATAAGAAATAACACACAATGGATGTGGGACTTTCAAGTGCCTCTATAATAGTTTCAGTGCGTTATTTATGTTTATTTGAAAATTCTCGTATTTTTCACCACAGTTGTTTCACCTTCCTTTCATCCCATCCACATTTAAACTGTATGTGTTCACGTGCAGTGTAATATTATGTATTAATTTATTAATGTTTTATGCAAGGGTTCATGTCCATTGATTTGTGCAAGTGTTTTAATAAAACATAAATTCATGCAGGGCGAGCCATGTGGCGCCATAGTCAGCGCCTCACGAGATCGCCACAGTCGAGCATCTCAAGGGATCGGTACACACCGCGTCGCACTCCGGCTGCATTCACGTTTTCGCGCCAATCACATTTAGCTGCAATAGTCTACCGTAACGTACCAGAACCTGTTCTTTCTGCACCCAGAGACGCCATCCCTTCTTCCTTAGGAATAGCATTGCCGGAAGAACATTAAAGCACAAATAATTTATTCCTACGCAAAATTGTTTTTTATATTAGCAGTTTCGCGTATCTGGCAGGTCGCAGGCCAGAGTTGTATGAAATGTTCACCTAGAGTAATGTAAGTGTGTCCATGTAAGAGTTATTACATGCCAGTTTTCAGACTTCATGTATTTCATTTCAAGCACTGCCTGTGGGCGTTTCGGTTTACTGGTCCCCTACAGAGATTTTACAGTTTAAGCCATGTGGGTCAGACTGAAAAGGCCCACAGCATTTTCCATATAAGTATTAGAAGCGAGGGGCTCTTCCAACATTACACTGAGAAATTGCATACATCTTGGCGAACGGCCCACCATACCCTGAGATCACCAGCAACAACAACTGGCACTGCATGTCGATGGTTTCTGGCACCTAGTTGGGTATCCAAATCCACAAACCACTTAACATTGTTTTTCACCGCCCCTCAAAACTTCCATTAACCCAACACCACCCAGCCAACAGGCATTACTACATTATCGGTTAGCATTTTAAGTGATAACAGATTAAAAAACGGTAACATTCAGGTTCGATAATAAACTTCATGGAAAAGTGAAGAATGAAGATATAATGCGACTGTGAATGGAATTGTTTTGCTTCCAATATGACCCCGTCTAAAGGCAGATAAAGGCTTTGATGTTGCTGATGCCCTTTCAAGGATTTGTTCGGCTATCCACAACTCTGTAGAAAAGCTTAACGAGATGCAGACACTTCTCCGTCATCCTGGAGTATCTCAGCTCTATCATTAGGCTCTTTGCCAAAAAATTTGCCCAATTCCTTAGACAAATACCCCAAGAGTCTAATTCTTGCAGAGTATGTACCACTGTTAAACCAAGATTCCATGACCATAAAGGCACTGTCATCAAAGCAACTTCACCTTTTCAAATGCTTAATATAGATTTTAAGTGGCCCCTACTTTCTGTTACTCGAAATCGTTATCAGATGTAATAGTGGATGAGTACTCAAGATTTACTTTCGCTTTTCCTTCTCCAGATATATCAACTTCTACTGTAATATCAAAATTGAAATTCCTTTATTTACCACAAGAGGTAACTCTTGGGGGAAAATAACAAGCGGTTCAACATAGTTCCCTCCGTAAGTTACAGCTGTTAGGCTCCCCTACAGTCGGAGGGAACGGTGGTGCAGCTCGCGATGCGATGTCTGGCACCCTTCCCACCTGTGTGACATCTACCAAACTGCTAACTGGGATATCGGTGCTACATGTTACCTAGTGAGGTTAAACAGTGGGGAATAAAATCCCAAACCAATACAAAGAGACAAAACTGCCATAGACAAATAAATTAAATTAAACTTATTTATTAAAACCTAAAACGAGTATAGCTACCCACACCCCTTTTCAGGAATGGACTCGTCCAGGCCAACCAAACTGAAACACTTGAACTCACCCATTGGCGAAACAAATCGGAAACTGAAATATACTCGCGAAACTTACCGGAAACTGAAATGCATTTCAGTTTACCGTTATTCCAGTCAATTTTAGTATGTTAATTATGTTCAATGTTCAAAAGGGTAATAATGCCGTTTCTTCACAGCAGAATGCCTATCAATGCCTTACAGTTTTTTTCTTCATGTTTCTAGTGTGGTGGCATCATCCTTGACGTCACAGTTACAAACATAATTAACAGTTAATTAAAAAATGGGGATGTCACCAATTTGTTTTTCACCATAAAATTGTATTTGTAGCATATTAATTAGCTTTAAGAGGGTTCATGTTATTTTTCACATAATTTTTTGTGCCGGATTCGGCCACCAGCAGAGAAAGCCGATGCCATGATTTTAGTCTGCCTTCAGGATTCGGCCAAGCCGGCAGCATGGGAGTGTCACTCCGCGTGGGCCTCCTCGGCACATTCATTTTAGGCTGCAACCACTTTCAATTCAATGGTGTTTTCATGTAACTGGAAACTTTTGTTTAATTTGTGACAGAACTTAACACGTACCGCATAACTGCACCTAATTTTCATGGCTTGGGTCCTTACTGAACAGCCATGGTCACAGGCAGACCACAGAGCCGGGTCTGAATAAACTTATCACGTATCAGCGTAAGTGCATTTCTATCAAAGAAGTAAGTAAGCATCTTGAATAATTACGAGTGTATTATTTACTTTACGCCTTGGAATATTTAGGGCGGTGCACCCTATTGCAGCAGAAACAAATGTAAGTAAAAGATGCTACCTTGCCAGCATAAAGAGTGAAACCACTAGATATGTGCAATTACTGTTCATTTCATCATTCATAAGCACTACAGATCGACGGAGGACTGCAGGGACCAATGGGCCATCGACCGCACTAACCTCACTAACTCATGATCATAGAGTTATGGAGCCAGGCATTTCGCCAGTATTCGCCTTATCTTGGCAAGCTGGGTGGGGCAGGAACCTATATTAACATCCCTGGAATCATCTACATGTCATTGTGATAAAATGATTTCTATGAATTCCTGGTCTTCCATTGGAGAGGATAAATGGCACGCACTTTCAAACATATCTTTAAATTGCTCGTCTAACGATTTGTTATGCTGTGGGTCAAACTTCTCTAGATGCAGTTGGGCTCACAAATTGGAAAGCTTTTCGAAATTCTGAGTAAGAATGACCTTTGCTTTCACTCCACTCCACCAATAATATGCAGTTGAGCGTAAATTCCAACTTAGACATTTAAGTATCTAATATATTTTAATGCAGTTCCAGTTCAATTAAATAAGAAACTGAATTCTCAAACAATTTCTTATTGAAGAGCAGTATGTTATCAGCCCAGTGTTTAGCCGGATGACGGATTAAGGCGGCTGTCTGATTAGAAACTTGACATGAGCCCAAACTCTTGGGTCCTCACGACCGTTCGCTGCGCCACAGAACAGTAGCCCTGGCCGAGCACCGTGCCGATGATACGAAAATCGGGCGTGGCCGTAAGCAACAGTACCTCGACAGTGTTTGTGAAAGCACGTGCTTTGAGCAAAATTGTGCGAGTCAGCTGACCTTCCCACTTTGATCCGACCATGTGGGTGACACAAGGACAATCCTGTGGTTCGGATCCAAACCGACCAGCACATGTGCTCACACTCAGTGATGTGCCATCTGGACATAATACGCACTAAAGTAACACCAGGCTTCGTAGCATCCATGATCAGGGAGCGTACGAAGATCCAACGTCATTATGCAACATCCCGTGTTCAGAGTGTTAGGACCCCAAAGATCAGAGTCTAAATCATTACAATTTTACCCTAAGTGTACACCACGATTGTAAAGAGTGTTTCAACATAATTTCAAAATATATCAACAGTGAAGTGCAACGACTTACTAACTGGGGTATTGGCCACATCCATGACAACCTAAGTTAGGCCCCTACAAGCATCACCTGATTATGGGCAAGTCAGTTTTATTTAATTAATTTTTGTATAGTAGAAGTAGAATGGTATATGTTTTGTTTTCAGAAGTTACAAGGTTTACAGACTCAAATGGACACGTCCAAAACAAAATGTACAAGTAAACCTAACAACTCAAAAATATGTTGTCATGAATAGTTAACTAGTGTGTATATTTTTTAATACGCAACTTTTTGTTAGTGGCTATGCCAAACCACAAATTAGTTAAGGTAATTTTCCCCTCTCTCTTCATGTCAATTAAGAGCTAGAACTAATTTTCACTGTATTTTGTGCTGATGTGTCTCCCAACTTCCGGCATCTTCACATCAAGTGGCCGGAAAAATGCTGGGAGACATTTAGTCTGAATTAAACATTCATCAGAGTTGGCCGCACATTCCGCGACTCCTGGCACTTCAACAAGTTCTCTTTTTATGTCATCAAAAACAACAATTTTGAAGTTGCCTCAACTGGAACATTAAATATAAGTTAACTTAATCGCCTAAGAGGAGCACGTCTCCACCTCCTGCAGTCTCATAGCCCCAGGAACTTACACTATGCAACATAATTCAGCGAGCACCAGATCTGTTTTCACGCATTAGCCCCCGATGGTCTTAGTGCGTCCAAGTCTGCTTAACGACGATGTGAGCACCGCCACCATGGTATGTACTGTATCAAGACGCCAATATATGACTTCTTTCCCCAATCAAGCATTCTTGATTACAGGCAACGCAACATAATGGCATAAAGGGAGTTGGACCCAACAACCAGCCCTTTTCAGGGTTTATAAATGTCTTTCCATATAAAATGTACTTTCATCAGTGTGTAATTGGCGATGGAGTAGCCTTAAAACTCCGCATTTAGTTAGATATCAGCATAACTGTCCACCTCACAATGGGCACCCGCGGCGGTACTGGGACGACCACGACATTCCAACAGCTAGCACCGTAATGCACCATAAATAAGTCATCTTTAATTGGGATGTAGAGACCCGATAAAACAAGCTAACAACTTCGGTGATTCGGTCACGACACACCACAGCAGAGCAGCCGGCAAGCAACCAACAAGACACATTTGGTGAGTGTTTCCCGCCAGAACTTTGCACGAGTAACCGGGCATCTACGACGTCTCTACCATCCTCCACCCTCGACCTCACATCAAACTGTACAAAGTGGCATCTGGCTACTGACATTATCCTTTTTGGGTGTGGAATTTCACCTACTGGTATGGTACTTGCATCATGTGATGGATTTACAACTAGCCTGAATGGTATGAGCACTGTGCATTGAAACAGCTAGTTCTTCCATGAACTCAGTATTGTAAAATACATTATTGTAAACTTCATCAACTGGTTTTTCCATAATTTCATGAGTATTTTTGTGTGCCTTTTCATTCTGCGATAACCTGTTTCCCAAATGCTTTAAAAAAAAAAAAAATAATTTGGCTGTCAACATTCTATAGAATATCGGTAGTTTTTGTGCACATGATATTATTGCTCTCTGTCGACTCTACCTCTCTAATATCAATCTTTAAATTTGACAGTTGTATTGCCAATTCATCGTGTGTATCTCCTAACTCGCCACGTAATACGTTGTTGGTTTTTTCTAGGTTCATTTTTATTTGACTGACATCTGTCTTTACTAATGTAATCTCGGCAGTTGTGCCATATGCTAACCTCTCTAGGCGCACTGTAAGCGCCCTATGAGCAAAGGAGGTTTGAGAATGAAAATCATCTCGCAATTGTGTTGAATTTACGCTTTGTTGAAAGTTATAATTGTCTAGTCGCATGTACAACTCGTAATATTAACAGCTATTTTCTCTGTGGCAATAGTGTTTTCTGTTATTCATCTCCACCAGACTAGCAGCAGTTTCGTTTTTTATTATGTCCCAGAAAGCACTTAATAATTTTTTATCGCACTGTCTATTTTTTCAACATTGGCAGAGGTATCGTTTCTTATTTCAATGAAGCTCGTGGACGATTTTACTAACTTACACATTGGCTGTTCCATTATAAACTTAAAGCTTGATGTCGCCTTCACACATGGCTGAGTGTGAGCACACATGCCGTACATTATGGATCCGAACCACGCAGTTTTCCTGGTGTCTCCCACATGGTTGGATCAAAGTTGGACATTCAGCTGACTCGCACAGTTTTGGACGAAGCGGGTGCTTTCACAAACACTGTTGAGATCTGTTGCTGATGGCCACACCCAATGTTGATGTCGTCGGCATGGTGCTCGACTGGGGCTGCTGTTCTGCAGTGCAGCGAATGGACCAGTGAGTTTGGGCTCATATTAAGTTTCTATTCAGACAATGACCTTAATCCATCAACCGGCTAAGCAATAATTTAATAACGTACTGCTTTTCTTTGAGAAATTGTTTGAGAATTCAGTTTCTTATTTATTAAACTGGAAGTGTATAAAAACATTTTTGATTTGTCTGATACTGAAATACATATATGTCTAAGCTGGAGTTTATGCTCAAAATTCATATTATTGGTGGAGTGTAATGAAAGTCAAGGTCAATTCTTACTTAGAATTTTGAAAAGCTTTCCTTGGTCAATTTTGGAGTGCATAAATACAGGACAATTTGGGAGCCCAACTGCACTTAGAGAAGTTTGACCCGAAGCATAACAAATCCTTAGAAGTGTATTTAAACGATACGTTTGAACGTACGTGCCATTTATCGTCTCAAATTGAAGACCAGGAATTCTTAGAAATCCTCTTATCACAATGACATGTAGGTGATTCCAGGGATGTTGATGTATGAACCTGCCCTATCCTGCTTGCCAGGTTAAGGCGAAAACAGGCGAAATTGCCTGGTGCCATAACTCAGTGAGTATGATTTTGTGAGGTTCATGTGGTCAATGGCCCGTGCATCCCTGGAGTCCTTTGGCGACCTGTGTTGCTTATGAATGATGAACCCACCAATAATTGAACACACCTAGTGATTTTATTCTCTATGCTGGCGAGGTTGTAGGCCACCTCGCACACCTTACTTACACTTGTTACTGCAGCAATAGGGCTAAGCGCCCAAATTACCCCAGGATGTAAAGTAAATAAAACACTCGTGGTTATTCAAGATGTGTTTCTTTGATACATATGCATTTATGCTGATAAACTCCCATGCTGCTGGCTGGGCCGAGTGCTGAAGTCAGACTAAAATCATGATGTCAAGCTTCTACTAATGTTGGCCGAAATTACATGAAAAATAACTTAAACTATCTTAATGCTAATTATTATCCTACAAAATACAATTTCATGGTGAACAACATGTTGGTGACATCACCATGATTAATTAAGTGTTAATTAAGATTGTGACTGTGATGTAACTGGGAATATTACCACACTAGAAACATGTAGTAAAAACTCTAAGGCCACGATAGGCAGTGAAGAAAAGACATAATTACTCTTTTAAACATTGAACATAATTAAGATAGAAATATTGGCTGGAATAACGGTAAACAAAAATGCAATTCAGTTTGCGGTAAGTGTATTTCTGTTTCCAGTTTCTTTCGCTGATGGGCGGGTCCAAGTGCTCCGGTTTGGGTGGGCTGAATGAGTCAATCCCTGAAAAGAGGCGTGGGTAGCCATGCTCTTTTTAGGTTTTAATAAAAATATGAATTTAATTTATTTGGCTATGGCATTTTTGATACTTTATATTTCTTCGGGATCTTATTCCCCGCTGTTTAACGACACTTTGTATCACGTAGCATTGATATCCCAGCCAGCAGGCCGGTCGACGCCATGTAGGTGGGAAGGCTTTAGGCGTCGCGGTGCGAGCTTTACCGACGTTCGCTCCAATTGCCGAGGCACCTGGCAGTTATGGCTTTCGTGGTGACACCGTGTTGAAACACTTGTTATTTCCCCCCAAGACTTACCTCTTGAAGAAAATAAAGCAAACTGTAACATGTGTCACATAGTACATGACAATGAGGAGGGTGTGTTCTGTTCTCGCTGACCTATACTGATGTACTTGCAGCCAAGTATTCACTTCGGTTCGGTTTTGACTAGGTGGTGTAATTGTCTGCGGAGGTGCAAGTGGTCGCGATAGCAGACATACATGTGTGGTTCACGTCTAATCCCCCCCTCCACTCACAACACTTCAGTGACTGCTCGACCCCTCAGGTTCCCTGGTGAGCCAACATGAAGCCAGGCGCAACTGGTTTTTGTTGGCTGGATCTGGTTACACATCTTCAACTAGTAATACTGTAGTTAAGACAGATATATTTTATTTATTTTGCATGGTTCACTTAAAAAGTATAATTAATTATGGCTGTAACCATTTTTTAAGCATTACCCGATGCACTAATAATTTATTTTTATAAGGTTATGGGATTTCTTAATTCTCGGCGATCATATGGTTAGCACATTGCACCCTTTGTAGTTTGTTATTTATGCAGGGATTTTGCCGCATTCATTTCCTGGTTTGTCCTTAATTACGAAATAAATTATGAAGGCATTATAATGTTAAGGTATGTGGTTTGCACAAAGTTTCGCCTTATGGCATACAAAGTATGTTGCACTGACTTGGATAGAACAATTTTATTCGTGTGGCATCTGTTCTGTACCTTGAATATATAGTTTGTATCTGCCATTAATTAAAATATAACTGAACTGACAAAAATAGTTGAGAACAATTATTTTTAACACAATACTCAGGATTAACTGTTATTAAAATAAAATATAAATTTACAAAAGTACTAAAAATGTTTATAATAAAGATACACAAAATAATTATTTACTACAAACTATAGTAATGCTATAGTTGCTGAGTGGTTAGGCTGCTCGTGTTCTACTAAAAAGAACTGGTTTAAATCCCCGAGGTCACTCCCAGATATTCGTAAGTGGGAATCGTACCGGATGATTACGCTGGTAGGGCGAGATTTCTCGTGGAACTCCCGTTTACCCCCTTCTTGCATTCTGATGCTGCTCCATTCTCTCTTCATTTCATTCTCATCGGCTCTCATGACCTCTTTCTTGAGAGCCACCCCAGCAACATTTATCTACGCCAGTATTTCCTTATTTTTCATAACCCTTCACATTACTTGTTGCCAGCATTTTCTCATATCTTTTCCCTTGAAAATTTAAGGTAATTTCCTGATTTTATACAGCGCAGCTGAATTATATTTGTTGGGTTAAGTTACGTAATTTATTATGGAGTAAAACGTTTACAGAATGCCCGATAGAAATTGTTCGTTTATATAGACAGAACTTTCTCTTACTAAAGATAGTCATAGTGATGGGCAAAATCGAATGAAAACAATTCGAGGATTCGATTGTTGTGAAATAATCGAATTCTCGATTTTTGTCTGTTAAATCCGAATGAATCATTCGGTTTGTAGTTTTCCTTCTCAACAACAGATGGCACCACAAGCACATAGCTATTTACGTATATTTTAGATTTGTGTCCGCTGAATTCGAATGAATCATTCGTTTTGAATTTTTTCTTCTCGACAACAGATGGCAGAACAAGCCCATAGTTATTTACGTATATTTTTCACGTCGTTAAGAAACGAGATGCAACTGTAAGCGATCTTTGTATTCAAATTTNTAGTTATTTACGTATATTTTTCACGTCGTTAAGAAACGAGATGCAACTGTAAGCGATCTTTGTATTCAAATTTAAATATACCTATATTTCGCATTTCGTTTCTTAACATAGTTTATGGCAAAAATAATGTTGTGCTAATACTTGATACCACTCTGCCAAAAAATTAGCATGATAACATGTCATGTATCCCGGTTTGTTTATCCAACATTGTTACAAAAAGAAATGCAAATAAATAAAGGTTTTTGATCGATTAGTAGAAGTACCTTCAAGTTTTCGTGCTGAAAGTATTGGTAAACTTAAGTGAAGCAAAATTTTACCCAACATTCACTTCGTTAAAATGAAGTATCATTCGCTTCAGTAATGTGAATGTTCGTTGTCTGTATATTCACTTCCAAAAAGTGAATGTTTCATTCGCTTCAGTAAAGTGAATGTTCTTTGTCTGTTTATTCACTTCCAAAAAGCGAATATTTCATTCGCTTCAGTAAAGTGAATGTTCGTTGTCTGTTTATTCTCTTCCAAAAAGCGAATATTTCATTCGCTTCAGTAAAGTGAATGTTCGTTGTCTGTTTATTCTCTTCCAAAAAGCGAATATTTCATTCGCTTCAGTAAAGTGAATGTTCGTTGTCTGTTTATTCTCTTCCAAAAAGCGAATATTTCATTCGCTTCAGTAAAGTGAATGTTCGTTGTCTGTTTATTCACTAACAAAGAGTGAATGTTTCATTATTGACTAAATGAATGTTGACAATGCAGACACCTACGGCAATGATTCGGTTTCACTCAAAATCAAATACAGCAATTATTTTCAGTTTTGTAACATATTTATTAAATACACATCATTTTTTATTCAACAAAATACATTATAATGTTTATATTGCAATGCAGTGAGAACAGATTCAGGTAATTATCTAGAGTAACNTTTATTCAACAAAATACATTATAATGTTTATATTGCAATGCAGTGAGAACAGATTCAGGTAATTATCTAGAGTAACTGCTTTTCTGTAAAAAAAAAAAAACCCGGAAAGTGGTATATTTCCACTCTACTAATTACACAGAACACGAATATAGGTAATAATTAAGNTAATGTTTATATTGCAATGCAGTGAGAACAGATTCAGGTAATTATCTAGAGTAACGGCTTTTCTGTAAAAAAAAAAACCCCCTTTCACCATATAAAGGTGAGATGATTAATGTGTCTTGTGAAATATAGGTAATAATTAAGTTTAGGGGCTTTTCCGAAAAACATCAAAAAAAATTAAAAACTATAATATATTTTTACTCTACTAATAAAGTAGAACACGAATATACTAGGNCGAAAAACATCAAAAAAAATTAAAAACTATAATATATTTTTACTCTACTAATAAAGTAGAACACGAATATACTAGGGGCGTAGCTTTAAAATAAATACAACATATTAAAAAAAAATGAAACAAAATTGCGAAATGAGCAGTATAGCCAGTTAGTTTACGTTTCTGAAAGAAACGTCCCAGAACAACAAAAGTTGCATTAATGGGTTCTGCACAGCTTACCTTGTTCATATACAAGAGGGCGTAATATTAAAATAAGTAGAACATATTAAAAAATGAACGCTTTATACAAACAAATGCAGATAATTGCAGTCTCCTTAATATCCAGCCCCTTATCTAGGTGAGTCAATTTACCTAATTTTGGTGTGTTTTACGGTTCCTTTAAATCCCTACAATCCNTACCAGCCCCTTATCTAGGTGAGTCAATTTACCTAATTTTGGTGTGTTTTACGGTTCCTTTAAATCCCTACAATCCAACATTCGTAGTTTAGTGTAAAATCCAAACATCTTAGGTTTGTGTAAAACCCTACTATCCTAGGTTAGTGTAAAGCCCTACTATTCCAGGGTAGTGTAAACCCTACAATCCTAGGTTAGTGTAAAACCCAATAATCCTAGGTTAGTTTAAAAATGTAAAATAGTGATTTATAATCCATTCACCGTATCTTCGATACTTTTGAAACGAACCTTTGAAAAATCACCCTAGGAGTTACATGTTCAAATGGTTATAAAAAAANTCATAATTTTGAATTTTTTTTGTGTTTTTCAGAAAAGCCCCTAAACTTAATAATTACCCGAATACATGTCCTATGAAAATTAACGTATAAATAATTTCGTAATATGTGTCCACCTAACCTTATTGAACCTAACCGTCCTAACCCCATGATGAGNAATTAACGTATAAATAATTTCGTAATATGTGTCCACCTAACCTTATTGAACCTAACCGTCCTAACCCCATGATGAGTGAATCACTATTTTACATTTTCAATCTTACCTAGGATTGTAGGGTTTTAAACTAACCTAGGATTGTAGGGTTTTAAACCAACCTAGGATTGTTGGGTTTTAAACTAACCTAGAATTGTTGTGTTTTAATATAACCTGGGATTGTAGGGTGTTAATCTAACCTAGGATTGTAGGGTTTTAATCTAACATAGGATTGTAGGATTTAAATCTAATCTACGATTTTAGTCTAACCTAGCATTTTAGGGTTTCAAAGTAACAGCCAAACACACCGGAAGTATATTAATCAACTCACCTAAGTAGGCGGTGGGTACAATTCCACTGTCTTCGATCCATTCAACCGTCATGCACCTTACTAAAATACGGGAGACCGTGACGTCTACAGATCACACCTAATAAGGTGATGACACAATACGCATTTGTTCACGCAACTAAAGCAAAAAGAATATAATGTAAATGTTTGTAATTTTAGTTATCTAATTTAGTATTTATGCAAAACCCATTGTTGGCAGAATGTTTATTAATAGTTTCAAACATATGATAATGTACACACACACACACATATACATTACATATATATATAGACAAACACTTACCACACGAAATTATTCAAAATTTTTCCAATAGGTACTTATCACTGTTGTTATCGATTTGAATGAAACATTTTTCATGGAAAAGCAAATAATCCTCTAATTGTAACAACTATTCTAGAATTTTTAAAATAACTTTACGTGGTAAAATATAAAGTATCTCTGTACAAATCAGCTGATACACTAGTAAAAAGTTTTCATAACACTCATATTCACAAGTAGCATATCTACAATTTACGTGGTATTTATGAAGAACTATAAATATAACAATATATTAAGTTACTGTAATCATCTAAGTTAATAAACATTTCAGGAATTCATGTTCAAAAATATTAGTTTATCCACGAATTGAGGTGATAGCCTGTTTCTTCGGGCACACAGTATCTGTCCTGCTTTAGAGAACACTCTTTCCGCTGGTACGGACGTGGCTGGTATGCATAAATATTTCATAGCTAAATGATGAAGTTCTGGGTACGCATTTTGTTGTGCAGACCAAAATTGAATACTGTGCCCCTTCCTGTCAAGGTAGGGCATTTCGAGGTATCGTTGCATCATTACTATGCTATTGCTGACCGGAGTTGTGGTTGATTTTATTCCCGCAACTTTACTGTCAAAATAGCTCCATATGGAGTCTTGCCCCACCTCATTGGTTTCCATTCCACCTCCAGATGAAATTATTTCTTCTGTGCCTTGGTATTGTCTGCACAATTCTGCAAGCTCATCCATAACAGACTCGTGTGCATGTTTTGCATTTCCATCTGCACCAAAAGCAGCTTTCTTGAACCGTGGATCAAGCAGGGTAGCTGCCGAGGATATCTTGTTACTCTCTAAGAGACTGAGGCGACTAGAAAAACCAGAAAGAAGTGAAGTTTGAAGTTTTATTGCTGTTTCATTTTGAGTATTTTTCCTCTTAATTAACACTTGAACTCCTCTTACAAGTGGTATTGCCATTGATAGAGTTGGGTATTTATCTCCAGAAAGCTCAGCTGTCATAACTTCAATGGGTTTCAGCAGAGGAATGCTTTCACTAAGTATTTCCCATTCAAAAGCATCCAGTGTCTCTGGGGCACGTGGCAAAGATGCAATTGCTGCAGAAAGGGGCTCTCTTAATGCCAAGATTCTCTCGAACATCAGTAATGTCGAGTTCCACCTCGTACAGACATCTTGTTTTAACTTTAGTTGTGAAATGCCCATTTGACTTTGGATGCTACGTAGTTTATCGGCTGCAGTGGAACTAATCTTGAAATGAGCCACAAGTGCCCTACATTTTTTTGCTATGCAGGACAGTTGCAAATTATCCTTTATTGCATCAGTGACGATTAAATTGAGAGTGTGTGCAACACATGACAGCTGAGGTTTCTTCAGTTTTTCAATAGCCTTTTTTACATTAGCTGCATTATCGGTGACAATAGCAACAGTTTTAGATAATACACCCCACTCAGAAAGAATGTCACGAATACAGGCCGCAATGTTCTCACTTGTATGACTATCTCTAATTGGTATGGTTGAAAGAACAAACGAGTGCAATGTGCTCTCTGAAATGCAGTGGGCTGTAGCTGTCAGGTACGATGTCGCATTTTCTCCTGTCCACATGTCTGTTGTTATAGCAACATAAGATGCAGCATGCAAAGTATCAGCGACTGTTTTACGCACATTGTTGTACATGTCAGGTAAGAGTTTCGTTGACATCATCTTCCTGCTTGGAGGTGTATATTTTGGTTCCAGTTTCTTAGAATATTCTAGAAACCCCTGCTTTTCAACAATAGACAAGGGCTGCAGATCTTTTGCTATCATTTTCACTAGTACCTTATCTATTTCAGACCTGTGTGCTTCTGTGAAATCTTTAGAAGTGGAACCGTACAGTCTGAGTTGCTTGGGCCGCTTCGCCTGTTGCCTTTCAGTATTAGTTGCAGCAGCTAAATTAGATAAATCAGTCGTCTGGACTGTAGTTTGCTGCGGGAAGTTTGGCCTATCTGAGTGTGACGAACAAGATGCCATGGCAGTTGCAGTATTGTTGCCTACGCTTGAATTCATTTCACAATCGCCTTCCACTTCAGATAGTAATGAATCTGACATTAAAACAGAAGGATGTATTTTGTGTAAATGTGTTTGTAAATTCGAAGTATTACTAAAAAATTTCAAGCTCTTTTTGCATATTTGACAAATCACACAAGTTGAATCCAAGCTCTTAACAAAATAGTTCCACACAACAGAACGGTTTCTGCGATTCATATTGTTTATTTTGTTTTATCAGAAATAAATATTACACAGTCACAAAAATATATAAAAATGTCACACTATATAAATAACCTTCAATAATTTTAAATGCTACCTTTTTAGTACAAAAATCACTACTTCTTTATAAACACAAGTGCTATCACTTCTGCAAAACAACGCCTTTCATCAATTCGCTATAAGAATGTGCTTTTTAACTGTTAATATGCGGCAGCAAGAAAGTTCATTCGTATACGAAAGAGCGAATGGAGAAAAAAACAGAATGTTTGGAATCCGAATGATTCATTCGATTTCAAACGAGACTATTCGAATGAAAATCGATTTCGAGAATAATTCGATTTTGCCCATCACTACGATCATAGTCATATCAGCAAAAGCATATTTCCGCCACTAGATGTCAGTCACAATGCACGACTTCATAATGTATGCAATTGTTAATTTTTAAAAACAGTAATTTCTGTAAAGTTGGCGTAGGTTCAATTCTGTTCAAACAAACCCAGGTGGTCTATTCATGACAGCATGGAGGAAACGTGTGTGTAGGTTAAAAGAATTTCTAACTTGAAATGTAAAAATGGCTACTTTTAGTAGTAATGAGACGGTTTCGATCACAAAAATTGTAGAAGTTAAACCAAGTGAACTAAAGCAGACGCCCACTCAGTTGCTCCAAGAAGTGTACGAAGTAAAGAAATGCACAGCTTGGATTGCTGAAAAAGGACTAAACAAGGTAGGGAAATGTATGTTTGTGCTAATGATCGACCACTTGATTGGATGATACCATTTTTTAAATAATACTTCTTCTATAACCAGTAAAAATACGTAATTGAACAAACTATTCAATAGTATGGGGCCTTGAGCTGGGATCCCCCACACTGCACTTTCACCAGTGTGGTGGAGAGATTATTGAGGTTTGTAATTGGGTTTCACTTGTGATGTGTTGACCTATGGTTTTATATGTGTTTTCCATTAAATTTTAGTCAATCAGTATAGAAAGAAGCTTTCATTCTTTTGGGTAATTATTAAGATTAGGGGTTTTTCTATAAAAATAATAATTATTCACAAAAAATTGTATATTTCCACTCTACTAATGTTGCAGAACACGAATATACTAGGGGCATTAACGTTAGACTGAAATCTGTCTAAAAACTTTGTAGGTTATAAAAGTAAAAAAGAAAACCTTGCAAAAAAATGAAATATTTGTATCTCTTTTTTAATTTATTAGGGAAAGCGAATTTGGGTTAACATTTGCCATACAGGAATTGTAGTTATTATCACACTTTGGATGTTACAGCTAATATGTTAAGATTGGAAATAGTAGTAATTTGGGGAACGTGCTTGACAATGCCCTTTTAGTTTCATTCGCCAACAAACAACTCACCAACAACTTTTGCAAAGCAGTAATTTTACTATTACTGATAAACAGCTCAAGTTGGAAATATGTGGCGTGGAATAACCTAAGAATTGCTTAAAAACTACCCACGCACTTTCCACTTTTTATTAATACAGTACAACAAAACACAAAAAGAACACAAGAAATTTCTTATTTTACACAAGAAAGCTATTTTGTCTGTCTAAGAGTGTTCTAGAGCTTGCTGACAGATGGCGTGGCAGGGCGTGTTGTGAGCTGAGCATGTTCCTCAACAGGTAGCAGCACGTTGGCCTGCTTCTTGGTCCTGTCTGTTTAAAAATTCACTTTCCTCTTATTACTGGCGCGAAACGATACAAGTTGGAAATATATTTTGTAAAATTATTTGAATAATAATTCAACATTACCCTGTGGTGTTTCTGTAGGCTTTAAAGAATTAATATCAAGCATATATGGATGGTATGATCACTGGGGATATGATGTTTGTTTGTTTCGTATACTTAAAGTTGCCACTCACTGACTTGTCATGATCTTGTCAAGTTATATGAGACACAGAGTAACTCCAAGACTATGTATATTAATTAAACTGTAACCTTCCAAAACATGTTCTATAAACAATTTCACCCACAACCTTTTTTTTTATCTACTGCCGTACCATTCTCACTTTGATGAAAACTTGCTAAACTTTTACTTTCAGTTACCATTTACATATATTTTCTCTATACTGTTACGTGCCCGCTGCTTTGTACACGCAGTCAAAGAGAAGGACAGAGACGTGATATGATAGCGGGCAGCGAGTGACTCTGGAAAGTTTGAATGATAGTAGAGCTATAATCCTATCAGGGTATTTAATTACAAAGTGTGCCGCCACACATTCTTCCACTTAGGGTCGTAATAAACTTTTTGTGACTCGTGCCTTCTTGACCTTCAGCAGATTGAATTTCTGCATTTATCTGAAGAATTTTCGAGTGGTTTATTGCCCTAGTTTCTCTCAGCATGACTTAGAGTGCGGTGAATCTTTCAGGTCAAGGCCAGTGACTATAAAAGCGCGTTGGGTCTCCGAGCCGGGAGTTATGACAGTCGGGAGTGTGGGCAATTGTGCGGCGAGCTAAAAGTACAACGAGTAGAGCCGGAAGTGACCAGCTGGAGGAAAAAACTGCGACTGTGAGCTTCACAGTAGGGAAGAGGGCGATTGGCAGCCTGGACTATTGGACTGTTTGCGTGAGTGAAAGACATTACAAATGATGGCAACAGGCAGACTGAATGTGTGTTAATGACGAATATGAGTTAATTGGCTGTAACCAAACAGAGACATTAAGGAGGACGTTAATTAGAGTTGAAATAGACATTAAATATTGTGCTCACTGAGAAATAAAAAGATTGATAGTGGTGATAGATAATTTGATGCTGTAAATAGTAACTGTGAATAAATAAAAAATAAGTTTAGTTCTTTATTTTTATTAAGATCTCCATCCCTCACAAACTTAGATACGCCCCTCAGGCATTCATGTAACAATACTATTTAAACATAAACAAAACCATTTTGCATCTGTATTTATTCTGTTCCACAGCCAATATTTTTTTTTTTTACATTCTTCACTTGTCCAAGAATTACTGGCATACGTATTAAACTATTGCATACAAATATTCATAGTTTTTAACTATGTCTGTTGTAGTAAATAGGTTAGTCGTAATGAGCTATAGAATGATTGTTGTATTATTGAAAATAATAAATGGTGTTGTGAATATTATAATTATTAGGAAGTCAGGGCAAGAGTACTGATAAAAACTGGGATGACGTTTCAGGAAGACAGTGTTTTGAATAGACATGTGAATATGTTTAAGCCATTTTAAAACATCAGCTGGTATACAGCAGATGATGTGAAGGTCAGGTTCTACAGAACTAGCCTTGGTCACTGCAAACTAAAACAAGCTAGCATAAGTAAATGATTGAGAGCTTCATTCATGTACAATACTATCAATTCAGAAAATTAAAACCTTTTTCGTTAATGGATTTATCTGAATTTATTACATCAGAAAACACAAAACATAAATAGGCACAAAACAAATTAAAATATAGCACTTCAAGAACTCATAAAACAGGCATTATTTGCCTTTGGTAAAATTGCTTACCATTCAACTGGTTTTGTAGGGAGAGACTGTGGACAAAATACATAAAAGAATACATACAACACATAGACATAATTATAAATAAAACTGAGTGAAAACAGTGAAAACTATGCAAACTCAATGTGACGACGAATTATCAAATTATATTAACTAAATTCAACGAATTTTACTTCTTCCTTTAATTTCTGAGTTAATTAAGCAATTCAGTTAAGCTTCAGTTATTGCATAAGTAGAGCTGTAAGGTATTAAAATTATTAAAACGTTCTTAATGGTTGTTTGGTATGTCAGTCCAAAAATTCAGCTGATTGTAATTCTGAATTTATGTAAATTTGCAAGTCCTTGAAGATTATTAGATGCCAGCAGGTTACTGAAGTTAACATTATTATAAAAAAACTGACTTCTAGGGAGGCTTACAAATGTTCACAACAGATTTATTTCCACATACTTGTCACAACATTTCACATTGAAGGAAAAATATCCAAACAATATTTATATTCGCTTGATTTGGTAGCCTTACTGCAGCATTCAGTGCTTACAATAAAAATGTCATCTTCATTGAAGTCAGCTGGCAGCTGAGTTGAATCACTCCAAAACTAAATAACTTCCAGAATTTCAGAGTTTCTCTTTCTTTTGAAGAACCACAACATGGAAGTTCCATGGTCGTACATCACAGATAATGTCTACAGCTCTATAGAAAGGGGTAACTGTCCATTCACAATTTGTTTGATTGGCTGCCAAAGCAGAAATTTAAAAACATTATGTCTTTGAAAAAGTTTAGAATATACATAAAACTGCATAAACATCACAAAACTTAAACTTCTGATCTTGTGACAATCTAAAGTCCCTTAAATAAATTTAAATACAATTCCAATTACTAAAACAAATCATAAGGATGGTGATGCTATGCATCCAATGCTAATTGACCTAGCAGGGAGACATCAAAGTTAATACCTGGAAGAAAAACTTAAATTAATTGTTAATTTTAATAAAACACTGAAATTCACTCATTAGACTATTAACTACACTAAAAAACATACTTACTCAATACTTAACAGCCTTTTCCAACCCACGACACTTCTCACAAGTATGTATATTAATAACTTCACACACGCTGTTTTCACATATACACAGTCGAGTCACATTATTATGACCACCTGCTAGAAGTTCCATCTGCAGCGCGTAGCCCATGACGTATGGCCCGTGAAGTGGGTATATAATGCTACTGACAGGCTGGCTGTACACAGTGCGCTTTCTGCTGTCGTGGGTAAAGGAAGCTATTTAACAGATTGCAAAAAGTGATGATCATCGGCTTTTGGGCCAAGGGGGACACCATTTTGGAAACAGCGACGTTTGTGAACTGTTCACGTGCTTCTGTGGTAAAGGTGTATCATGAGTGGACGAATGGCACCGTTTGGAACAACTGTTGTGGAAACTGCGGAGCTCCAGGCACCATTGATATCCGAGGTGAAGGTAGACTATGACGGTGCGTGAAGGCCAACCAACAGGCTACAGTGGAATAACTCACCGTCCAAATGAACCAGGTGGCATCCCGACACGTGTCTACCGCAAACCGTTCAACAACCCCTTCTGCGAATGGGGCCTCCGGAGTGGACGGAGGGTGACTGCACCCATGCTAACACAGGTGCATTGATGAAAACGACTGGAATTTGCTCGACAGTATGGCAACTGGACCACTGCTGATTGGCGATGGGTAGTCGTCTACGACGAGTCACGGTTTCAGTTGCATAGAATGGATGGACGTCAGTGTGTCCGGCGAGAAACTTCGGAGAACTGACACCCTGCATCCATTGCTGGACGAACACAAGGTGGTGGTAAAGGGCAGTGTTATGGTCTGGGGAATGTTCTCGTGGTATTCTCTAGGTCCCATCATCCTTTTCGAAGGCACTCTTGATCAATTTGGTTATGAATCCATCCTCGGCGATCACGTCCATCCATACATGATGATTGTCTTTCCTTGGGAGGATGGGATTTTCCAGCACGATAATGCGCCTGGCCACACAGCTAGAAGTGTCCTTCTGGACGTAGCTGGAAGAGCATGATCAAGATTTCAAAGTTCTTCCCTAGCCCCCAAACAGCCTTGATCTCAATTCAATTGAATATCTGTGGGACCACCTTGATCGTCGTGTTCGCCGTCTGTCTCTTCCGCCACGCACCCTTCAACAGTTGTGGGATGCACTACAGGCAGCATGACTCCAGATACCTATCAGCACCTGACTGAGTCACTGCCAGCTCGCCTAGCTGCTGTCCGTGCTGCGAAGGGCGGTTACTCTGGCTACTAGCAGGTGGTCATAATAATGTGATTTGACTGTGTATATCCATATTTGTATTGCGATCTATCCTTTTACATATTCGTAAATCTTTCATCTTTCTTATTGAACGTTATACCTTCACACTTGCTATAGTCTATTCACGGTAAAGTGAGCACTTTTGAAAGCCCTCTCATTTGGAATAATAGTTAATAAATATATTTTTAAAGCCTTAGACGTTAACTTTTGGGTGCGGAGGAATACACACACAGTGTTGATTATCTACATGATAATATTGATTTAAAAAGGTGGTTTAAGAATAATAAATTACTGAAAGAAAAAGTAACTAAGGCGTTAAAAGTGCTCACTTTACCGTGAACAGCATATACTAACATATTCCTATGCTTTCACTACAAACCCTTCTACAATCCACACTTCACAATAATATTATGTATTCACGGTAACTTCAAGATTTTCTGAAGCCCTGCTAAAGATCTACTCTCAGGGAGCCAATTATGTATCCTTCCGCAGTATGTAAACAAAACATTGCCATGTGACACCTGTCAAATGTTTTGTAAACATGTGGGAACTGTCAAATATTTTGTTAACAGTGTCCATGTGGGAACTACCAAAATTTATTTTTGAAGAGAAACAATGCCATGTAATCTTAACTGTCATATACTTTAATAAAATTCTCCAAATGTCTAAAAAAATGCTTATCAATTTAGCAAAATATTGTAATACATACAAAAAGGTAGATTGAAGTATATATCGGAACTGTTAATTATATAATTTAATTAAAGTTTACTTATTGTATTAAGATTTATTTACATATTTGCTGTAAGGAAAAAGTTAAATTTTACATAATAAACTTTTGGAAGTAGCACTCAGGTTAAAGATTTCACTGTGATAAATGGGTACCATTTATTATATTTTATCGCATATAAGTCGTACATTTTATTTAAAAAAATTTATTGAAAACTCGGGGTGCGACTTATAAGTGAAAAAAATTCCTCCAGCCTCGCACTAACGTTTCATTTACTACGAATTCACGGCCCGCGGCTCGATTTCCAAACTCTTCAGCGAACAAAATCACTTTCATTTTTAAACCTGCGGTGTATGTACAACGCTTTTCCGTCAAGAAACTGTCTCACTTCACTGCCACAACATCAAAACACTACGTGCGACGCAAAGACGATATAAGAGAAATACGTGTAAGCCAACGCTAATGTGCTGCTATCTCTTACGCTCCACAAAAAGCTTTCGAAAATAATCGATTATCAGTTATTGACCAAAAATCGATTCCTTTTCATTCTTTTAAAATATGTTTTTCTGTTAAGGATTGCGAAGGGAATTACGTAACGGAAATATTCAAATGCCTTTCTATATTTTGCACGTTTATTTGATAAACTGCAGAAATAACAACGCTAATACTAAAATTACATCTTAACCTAGAATTATCTTATAAGTAGAAAGAATGTGTTACGTTACGTTAGTTTTATAACCACAATTCAGCGTATCCAATATGGCGTGGTTATACTTCTGAAAAAAAAACGTGCCCAAACAGACAAGATGGAGTGTATGACCGCTGGACAACAACTGAAATTTATTTAATTTCAATTAATAACGGTGAAATCTTTACCCATGAGTGCTACGTAAAAATGTAAATATATAGTTTAGCAATATTAACTTTACAATTACGGCATTAAATTTATACATATTAATATTTAACCTACGAACTATTTCTTTTCAGCTATAACCAACATGTCCCTTCAAAATCCGTTGTTAATTCGTACGGACTTTTAACAAATTATTATAATTTATTGAAAAAATATACTTAAAACTTAAAACAACCAATTTATATAGTGCTTCAGTGCTAAAAGCAAGACAAAACATTTTTCTATATACAATTTTTTTATAACCAATTGAACATGTAACTCCTAGGTTGATTTTTCAAAGGTTCTTTTCAAAAGTATCAAAGATACCGTGAATGTATTATAGTAACAGTTGCATAACCCATATTCTTTACACTGTTTTATTGTTTCTAACAAGATTTTCAAATACTAACATTTTTATGTCATTAACCGAATGGCATATGTATTCATTTTACTGTACAGCGCACTTACTACAAATAAATTATTAACAATTCTGGTGAGTGACGTATTATCATTTCACATCCCACTTATTTCTGACATCCACTTTGGACACATTTGGATTGTAAACACTTACATATAATTTATTTCCCCTGTTACCAACCTAGTCACACTTCATTATCTGTGATACTGTCATAACTTACGTTACATGCATCAACAAACCATTAGTATGAGGATGTATAATTGACCCTATTAGCTTACATAATTATGCTTTGTTGTGTGAAACAAATTTTTCTTTGGGTTTGGTAGGGTTTCGTTGCTGTCCGGAGTGGTCAAGGTGGCTCGATCATGTGCCAGCCACTTTAAGAGTGCAGGATGGATTAAATGTCTGGGACAACAGTTAGCTGCCGTCAACTAACACACCTAAAGTTGGAGTCCTCAGGGTGGCATGTAAGCGTTCTGCCGGTGTGGCTGGCGGGCACAGGCGACAAAAGAAAGAACCTGATTTACACTCCATGACCTGCAGTGCTGTTGGAGTCACGGTGCACACCCAGAAAGAACGGACTTGTACTGCTACTAAATAAGAATGCATGTGCTGATGCTTGGTCACTGGTTTTATTGTCCTTAGCTTTGCGTGGTACATAACACAACACTAAATCTGACGAAAAATTACAAAGGCCTTCAAACATGTGAAAATAATGTTATGCTGCCAGTCTACAGGTATAGTTCATTTCATATAAGAAGGCCACATTCTGACAGTCAGTGAGTGGCAACTTAATATATTGAAAACAACTAACGTCCCATTTACAAAATCCTGTATCAGCTGATGCACGAACGAACAAAAGTTAATATTACGTTGGCTATTCTGAGAGCAGTGCCGAAGCACATCACACAAGCAGAAAATACGCGCATAAGAAAGAGTTCGTACATTAATTAATACATTTTATTTTACGTGGTCATAAAACAGCAGTTTTTAGTTTTAGAAACGAAACTTCGTGATAAAATAGTAATGTATAGGTGTTCAAAATGAGATGCACAATAAAACGATACGTATCCAAATGTGACGAAAAAATCCAAAGTTTCCAGACTCTCAAACCAGGTGCTGCTATCTTGTGAGTTAAAAATGCACCATATGTTGCAATACGCTCTTCCACGCCATCTGTCATCCATATCCCGAACTACACCCAGAAACATGTTATAGTTTTGTTGTTTAAAATAACGTATTCACGCGCATATATAAATAATTTTATTTTCCCGCGAGCTCTGTATAATTTTTAAAGTAACTTGTATTTCGTAAACCCCGTTTATGAACGACCCTACACACGTCCACAAGCTCCGTTTACGAATGCAGCGCCACCAAAGCAGTTCACCAATTGCCGCACGTAGCAGCACCTCCTGGACGCGCTGACTCGCCGCATCACAGCCTATTCTTGACACGCCAGTTGATGGCGAATGGATACATAAACGAAAAGGCGCGGCGATTGTCAACTGTCAAGAAAGTGGCCTTCTTATATGGTACAGAATATATGCCAATAGAAATTATGCAAAAGTTTGCTCCTGTCATGATGTCCACTGGCCAGGATGCCAGTGGATTTGAAACCAGAGGTGGGTAGCAGTATATATCTATCACCACGTGCCCAGCAGGAGTACCAAGGTTCATGCATATAAACTAAATAAGTTAGTCCACAAGGGGTGAGAGCATCGTTTGGACAACGAAAAAACTTTCTGGAATTAAATTGTGATACAGACACACACTAACATATCAGTTCAGCAAACTCAGAGTGCAGACCCCCACAGGACAAATGCCCGTCACTCACAGCTGCAATTATCAGACTTGCAAAATGGCAGCCGGAAGGCGACCTTTCCAGGTATCCCTCTGACTGTTACACAAAACATTTGAATCAAAAACAAAACTGAAACAGTGAACTGTTAATTCTTTTACTTAAAATATATCAAAAACAAAAAATCTTCCCCTTGATTAAAACATTGTTTCTGAAATTAAAAGTGCTTTTAATTATTTTAGCCCAGGGGGCTGAGATTATAATCCATTCACGGTATCTTCNTTGTTTCTGAAATTAAAAGTGCTTTTAATTATTTTAGCCCAGGGGGCTGAGATTATAATCCATTCACGGTATCTTCAATACTTTTGAAACGAACCTTTGAAAAATCACCCTAGGAGTTACATGTTCAATTGGTTATAAAAAAATGGTATATGGAAAAAGGTTTTGTCTTGCTTTTAGCACTGAAGCACTATATAAATTGGTTGTTTTAAGTTTTAAGTATATTTTTTCAATAAATTTTAATAATTTGTTAAAAGTCCGTAAGAATTAACAACGGATTTTGAAGGGACATGTTGGTTATAGCTGAAAAGAAATAGTTCGTAGGTTAAATATTAATATGTATAAATTTAATGCCGTAATTGTAAAGTTAATATTGCTAAACTATATATTTACATTTTTACGTAGCACTCATGGGTAAAGATTTCACCGTTATTAATTGAAATTAAATAAATTTCAGTTGTTGTCCAGCGGACTCGTACACTCCATCTTGTTCGTTTGGGCACGTTTTTTTCAGAAGTATAACCACGCCATATTGGAGACGCTGAATTGTGGTTATAAAACTAACGTAACACATTCTTTCTACTTACAAGATAATTCTAGGTTAAGATGTAATTTTAGTATTAGCGTTGTTATTTCTGCAGTTTATCAAATAAACGTGCAAAATATAGAAAGGCATTTGAATATTTCCGTTACGTTATTCCCTTCGCAAAGAATGCAAAGGAATCGAATTTTGGTCGCCGCCAACTGATAATCGATTATTTTCGAAAGCTTTTTGTGGAGACCAAGAGATGGCAGCACATTAGCGTTGGTTCTTCAGTGCCAAATGTTAGCCGTGACTCGTCTTTCCGCCGCATAGTGTTGTTTTTATGTTGCAGTGAAGAAGCGCGACAGTTCTTGATGGAACAGAGATGTACCTACACCGCAGGTTTCAAAATGAAAGTGATTTTGTTCGCTGAAGAGTTTGGAAATCGAGCCGCGGGCCGTGAATTCGTAGTAAATGAAACGTTAGTGCGGGGCTGGAGGAATTTTTCTCACTTATAAGTCGCACCCCAAGTTTTCAATAAATTTTTTTTTAAATAAAATGTGCCACTTATATGCGATAAAATACGGTACCATTTATCACAGTGAAATCTTTAACCTGAGTGCTACTTCCAAAAGTTTATTATGTAAAATTTAACTTTTTCCTTACAGCAAATATGTAAATAAATCTTAATACAATAAGTAAACTTTAATTAAATTATATAATTAACAGTTCCGATATATACTTCAATCTACCTTTTTGTATGTATTACAACATTTCGCTAAATTGATTAGCATTTTTTAGACATTTAGAGAATTTTATTAAAGTATATGACAGTTGAGATTACATGGCATTGTTTCTCTTCAAAAATAAATTTTGGTAGTTCCCACATGGACACTGTTTACAAAATATTTGACAGTTCCCACATGGCACTGTTTACAAAACGTTTGACAGGTGTCACATGGCAATGTTTTGTTTACATACTGCGGAAGGATACTATCGGCTCCCTGAAAGTAGATATTTAGCAGGGTTTCAGAAAATCTTGAAGTTACCGTGAATACATTATATATGACATCACTGTCTTTATGGGTTTGAGAGTATATGTCATGTCACATTGTGCTTGGATGTCACAGTACCCACATGTGACATCATGTTTCTGTCATGCACCTTAAACAGGCCACTATTTTCCCTTACTGCTCCCTCCCCAACCTTGCTCCCTTGCCTTACCACTCCCACTCACATATGCACTGGGGTTATTCTCCAGGTGCTGCTAGGTGGTCACCAGGACTGGGCTAAAAATGAAGGGGGAGGGATGACGACATCCTCTCCCCCACCTCCCGAAAGGCCACTCCTGGTGAGTTGCTGGGTCTGGGGGGTTGTCTGGCAGTGCTCCCCCTGGAGCCCCAGATGACTGGTGGAGAAGAAGGGTTTATGTTGGCTCGTCGACCTTACCTCGAGTTGCTGTGGATCACCAGGTCTGCACCTCGCTCCCCTGCCTGGGATGCAGGTTGTAATTAATCTTTTCTGCAGCCAGCTCCATTGGCTGGTTGATGGGTGGCAGTATCTCTGCTGGCTCGCAGTCTACCAGCCCACAGTGACGTTGCCTCGGTTGTCTCTCTAGGGTAGGGGTTCCTCCAGTTCCTCGACCACCACCGTGATGGCCTCAGCTAAGGGAGGCGTCATGTCCCCACTCTCCCCTGGTGTGGGTTATGGTCTTCTGGTGTCTTTTCTGGGCTCCTCCACCACTGGAGCTGAACTCTGCACATTGGTGTCAAGGTTGTCCACTCTGCTGGGTGCCACTGCCTTAAACAGATGCCTGCACTTCCCTGGGTGCTAGCGGTGTGATGGGCATCAGCCCTTTTGGTGATGGGGTTACGCAAGGACATTTTGCTGGGCCAGCTATTGCTCATCGAACAGGGTGCAGTGATCAAAATAGGATCTATCACAATACACATCATCCAGCAAGAGCAGCAGACAGCCTATGCTACCAGCTCAGCACCCCCAACACCCAGGGACTCCGTGCAGCTGCTAGACTTCCAGCACGACACATCTCTGCCCTACCAGACCCCAGTACAGTTAGATAATCAACGAGGGGAAGACAGTCTTCATGGCTACAGACCCCTGTAGCGAACGACGGTGGCCATGCATTACATCACCAACACACAAGTGACCCATCTACGTCAAGCCACGAGACTACTGGCTCTCAGGGAGCAACACAAAATTGGCATGTATGTGACATGCTATGAAATGCGGTTATTGAATCATCCAAAATTTAGTACAAATTCCAGATAGTGTTGGCGAACAAAAATGATGATGCCACTAGGTTCTGTGAAGACTTCTGTGTTGTGAATGATGTGATCTTGACTCCCCCATCACCCCTGATTAGTGTAGAGGGCATGTTGGCCGGCCTTGGGAACGCCAAAGTATTCAGCAAATTTGACTTGTGATCTTGCTATTGGAAACTGCTGATGTGCCTGTAGAACTGACACAAGACCGCATTCACAGTACCTGACATGCAGATTTCAGTTCAGGGTCATGATGTTCGGGCCCGCAACTCTTCAGTGTACGATGGTCAAAATACTAGAGGGATAAGTGGGGGAATTCAAAAAAGATGACCTGGATGATATCATTTTGTGGTCAGCAGACTGGGACTAGCATTTAAAACATTTAGATCTAATGTCAGGAAAGGCTAGACACCCACCACTTAACCTGCGCCCTACAAAAATGCCACCCAGGGGTAACGGAACTAGAGTTTCTAACAAGTAGTGAGTGAACAAGGCAACCAACCTCACCTTAAGTAGTAGAGAAAAATCATGGAGATGAAAATAGCCATGACACCTAAACAAATGCAATGGTTCGGTAGGTTGGTAACTTGGCTACAACATTTTGTGCCCAATTTTGCTATGACTGTAGCACCCCTAACAGACTTGCTGTCACCTCAGAAACCCTACAGGTGAAAACACAGGGAGTTAAGAAGCATTCAATATAGTGAAAGCAGTGTTCACACAATGCTATATCCTAGCCTGCATCAACCCGAACTGCTAACTGTTTGCGAGTGAGTTAGGCATGGGGGCAGTCTTGTATCATGTGCATGATAAGGGTGTGGGGGGGGTTCTGGTAATTAACTATGGGAGCATGAAGTTCAGAGAAGCGTAGTGGTGTTACCACAGTAATGAACAGGAATACCTCACCATAATCTGGGAGCCAAAAAAATACCAACTGTTCCTGACCGCACCTGGAAGGGAAACCATTCACTTTATGTATCCTTGCAGGGCACCGATGGGAAGCTAATCCGCTGGGTCCTGTTTTACCAATCCTTTGAGTTCATTATTGAACACATAGCAGGGCAAGCAAACCACCTACCGGACGAGCGATAGTACAAGTCGGACACAGAAAAGGTGATTCTAGATGAGGAAGAATAGGAGAAAATTACATCACCGAAACAGCCACTGAGGGGAACACACACCATCTGTGGACAAATCAGCTTTGACAAGTAAGCAGAAGTAAGGAAGGCCCACCGGACATCGACAGAAGTGGAGCAAGTGAGGGAAAATGTGGGTGCGAAGAGTGTAACACTTGGCGTGTGGTAAACGGAGTAGTGTAGAACAGAGCACCCATCTTGGGGACAGAGCGACATCATCCCCCCCTCCCCCCATCTCTCCCCTTGGGACTTTGTAGCAGCAGCAGGCAGCTGATGTGGGTACATCTACCAATTGTTTCTTTTCCAACTCAACCCCCCAAGTTTTATAGCCTTGCTACTACCTCCTTAATTCCGTGTTCAGTGGGCCTAGTACTTGGTTCATTACCCTTAACATCCTGTTTAAACTCATGGATACTTTGCTGTATAGCTAAAATAATGTGTTTGTAGTGTTGCAGTTGTCAAAAACAAGAGACAACTGAAGCTCAGCTTGATTCACTCAGTCGTTAGAGAAGAATGAGAAAAGCTTGTAAACAAAGGTGCTATTACAAAAAACAAATGAAACTTTGAAAATTTGCTTCTGAGATGTATTGAAGGTTGTGCAGTTCACACACTTTATACAGCAGACACACACACAACAGTAACAATACAGTGAACCAGACAGACAATGAGAACGGTGCCTCAGAATCCGTCACGTCACAGTTTAGTCATTAATAAAAAAAGGTGACCATGGTCCCACGTCAATCCATTGTGATGCCCGGTTTACATCTGTGAGTTGATGGTGGACGCCCTCTGCTAACAAAGCCACTGCTCATCACCCCACCCCTCACTTCCATTGCACTACTGACATTCCCAAATAAGGGCATCATGCAGCACTGCCTTTAATGAGGGCATCATGCAGTACAGAGCATCCCTTCAAACACTAGTGTGAACCCTGCCACAACCACTTTCCCACACAATCCAAAATGCATAAAAAATAATAACCAACTGTGTTTCCAGAACGTACTTGATACGAAAGAACACTACTAACATTTAACAGGTATTTTCACAGATTCCACTCTACTGAAGCTACGACTTAAGGAAAACATGCCTATGGCAAATACACATACTAATACTGCCAAAACATCTAAAATACTGGAAAACAATTACATGCACTTGCAAACAACAAAAAAGATGATTTGAGTGTTCCCTTAAAATCAATACAACACTTTTGTATTATGTTCACATTGAGTATCTCACTGAAGTAATGACTATTATTTTAAATTTTAATGTTCTTAGACATTTAGGGTGGCTCATTTTTTGTCATTTTGCTGTTTCCAGGTCTGCTTGCAGTTCCCAGATTGGCTTCTTCATGACTCAGTTGAGGTTGCACTTTGTCTAGAAGAAATAACTGGACATAAAGTGTACATTTTAGGAGATACATCATATGGTAGGTAAGTTCACAATATGTTTATGAATTTCACTGTTGTTGCCAAAGGTACATTTATATTCTTGCTGCTAAGGGGCTATGCAGATTTGCCTCCCCCTTTCTTCCTTCCAATTCCTTCAGATAACCACGGCGCTAGTTAATCACAGCCTTCCCCCACCCCTCAAAGTGCATTCTGTGTAATCGACAGGCTAAACAACATAAAAAAATTTTGTTAATTATTGTTTTTAAGTAGTTTATGATATTCAGGTGCATGTAATTTGTCAGTACCCTTTACTTTAATGATACGAAGAATAATAATTTTGGTTTTGCTAGAGGTTGCTCATTGCATATTGGCTTTGTTTCTGTAATTCCACTGCAGCAAATATTGACCTAAAATTTGTAAAAATAATACAAACATCAGTTATCATCGCAATGTGTAAAAAATATTTTACATTACCACAAAATTTTGCTAAAACATTTCAGAATATAGTACAAATCCATTGCAGTTTATTATCAATATGAGTATGCTGAGCTAAGAACTATTAATTAATGGCAAAGGCCATTCATATTAATAAGTTGACCTCTAAAAGTTAATTTTAAAAAGCAAACACCAAAAATTACAAAAANCCAAAAATTACAAAAAAAAAAAACGGAATAAAAATAGTTATGATATTTTAACTAAAAATTATCTTATACTCCAATTTTTATAATGGGGGNCAAAAATTACAAAAAAAAAACGGAATAAAAATAGTTATGATATTTTAACTAAAAATTATCTTATACTCCAATTTTTATAATGGGGGAAAACAGTATTGAAATTAATTCATACTCTTACATCCGTCTCTGCTATTAATAAAATTGACATTCTATTATGAACTGCCAATATTTAAAAGTGTTTAACCTTTTTATGTAATAAAATAGTCCTTCTTACACATTCGACGCCAATATTGTTTATTCACAGAAACTTCCTTCAAAACCAGTTTAAACAGTCGTGGAACATTGTTGATCGAAGATGGTTTATACTGGGATCACAATAGCGTAACAGATGTTACGCGAAGGGCGCGTCGCTACATCAAAAATTGGCATTAATGTGAAAACTAGATTTTACCACCTCACAGTCAACATTTTCAAATATTATTTATAAATGGTTTCTTGCCTCTTCATCTAACCTCTTTAATGATGGTCATTAATGTTTCCATTATTTTCATATTTTGCTATTCTTTCTACTAATACATTTATCGTGAAAATATGGCTGTAAATACACCTAGGCTTAATAATGCATTGCGTTGCTTATTAAAATGGAGGATAGTAGTGCATGTAAAACTTTTAACACCAAAAAGATTGTGGATATACAGATTTGCAGACCTGTCGCACCTGCAACGCAAATAAATTAGAAATATTTTCTATTCGTAAATCGTGTCGCGCAGGCGATTTTTTTTTTTGCGTTGACATCACAAAAGTCTCAATGTTGATTGGCTGGGAAATTATTTTATTCATGTCGCGCCCATTGCATTGCATCTGTCGCGCTACTGTGATCTCAGTGTTATAATTCTTTACATTACTGAAAAACATTTTTTCTGTCAAACAGTTGGTGTAGTCAAAATTATTATTAAAGAAATGGAGCTGCACTAATGGAAACAAAAAGGGGCGAAGGAATGTATCGATCGCTTGAGCAGCTAGCAAAGAGGAGGTAGGGATAACAAAGAGGATGCCTAGCAAAAGAGACAGAGATATGCCCACAATGAAAGAGACAAAAATATGGCCACTGTGAAAGAAACAGAGATAGTGAGTGTGTGTGCAAGCGTGTGCATGTGAGTGTGTGAGACAGCCATGGGGAGACAAAATCATGTTATGGATATCAGTGTTCATGTGTAGATTATAGCTGTCAGGCTTCCACACTGTTTACTTGTTCATTGGTTTCTTCATCATAACCGAAATTCTTGAAATTCAGTGGCTTGCAAAAATTATGGACAGCATTCAACAAAATGTATTTTTGAGCAGATGCTCGTAGTGCATGTAGATGCTTTGCCTGAGAGTTTTGGCGACAAATCAAAAAGATTACATCATTGATCTTCTTCAGGATTCTGTAGGGGTAGGGGTCTTCCCAATGTAGCTTTGGGCAGTACCCTGTCCTACATTTTCTTGTCATACCGTGTCTTTATCCTGTCATTATTTATTCTGAGGTGCTGTCAAGCAAAATCATGAATGCAGATTAATTCGTGACTTGATTCACTGGCATGCTCTGGGGTGACATCTTCCTCTGCTATCGTCCGACCAAACAGCAGGTCACTAGGGAAGAGTAGCTCTCTCCCCAGCAACATCCTTGATGTTACCATTGTATATTTGTGAACTGCCAAGCAGTGAGCAAGGAGAAACAATGGCAACTTTGAATCCCAGTCCTTTTGGTTGTCTGCCACAAAAATCGAGAGCCAAGGCACAAAAGTTCAGTTAAGTCTCTCGACCATTCCATCGGACTGGGTCCTAGTCTTCTTCTTTCCTAGAATCTTTGTTACGTCTTGGAACACAGCACCTTCAAAATTTTGTTCCTGATGTTAATGCAGTTCTAGTGGCACTCCAAACTTCAAGAACGCATGCTCTACGAGTGCATCAGTCACAGTATGTGCTTTTTGTTTTACGAGGAGAATGACCTTCGGCCACTTAGTAAAGTAATCTTGGGGCCACCATAGATACCGTTACTTCTCTGTGTGGCAGGCAAGGAGTCCAGAATATCAACCGCCATCCTCTCTAATGGGTCTCCAACATTGGATTTCTGAAGCTGACCTTGTTCCATAGTCCTTGGTTCCTTCCTTGTGGTGCAGATGTTGCACATTCTGCACTATTTCTCAACATCCTCCCAACAATGAAGTCACTAGAATCTCAGGCCTTATTCTGTCAAGGGTCTTATTAACACCAAATAACCACTGACAGCTTTATTATGCAGTGCCTTTAAGACTTCAAGGACCCAGCATTCTGGAAGGACCAATTGTAAGTGTGTGTGTTTCCCATCACTACTTTCCTAGTTCTTGTAAAGCACACGTTCTTCAGTACAAGGAAATTCTATCGCGCCCAGAATGCTTTGACTGCTGCTGGGCTCAGGCTGTATATATTTTCTCATTTTGGCAGACAACCAACTTTTTTCCAATCTAGTGTTGGATGCAGTGCGTAATTATTTAGTTGATCATTCCTAATATCTCAGCACTCCATGTTGTTAACTCATCACATGATACAGAACCTTGAATTCTTGTCCTCCATACCTTCAGTGATTCACCACTCTTTTCTTCCTGGCATTCACAATGACAACAGAATGGTTCACAATGCCTCCTAAGAAAGTGTATCTGCATTGCTGTGAAGGTGTCGAGGTCTGTGCTGTATTTCAAAGTCAAATTCTTGAAGATGATGTAGCCAGTGTAATGATGCATGATTGGTTGTTAGAATAAAGTATCTGCCATAAATGTAGAGGTGGAAGTGTGAAATTACCTTTACCATGGCCAGAAACTCACTGTGTGTGAGACATTAATTTCACTCAGGCTGGAGCATTACCTTACTAAAGTATTCTAATGGTATCTCCTTCCCATCTTGAATATGAGATAACACAGATACATCACTAGCATCAGTATCCAGAATGAACAAGCCCACATTGTTTGTGAAACCCAAGACTGGGTAAGATATCAGAATTTAATTTAGCTTACTCAAAGCAACTTTTCAGTCTGTGGTCCAATGAAATTTCCTTTTTACTTCAGTCAGTTCATGCAGTGGCTTGGCAAACGTGACATACTCAGATACAAATAAATGTTGCTAGGCACATAAAATAAAAATCTGCATGTCGGTTTTGTCAGTTGGTGTTGGCCAATTTCTTATTGCTTTGGTTTTCTCTGGGTCTATTTCAATTCCGTGGGCTAATACTACCTGTCAAAAAAAATTTATTTTATTTTTGAAAAGGTGGCACTTCTTAGGAACCAATTTCAAGTTGGCAGCAACCACTTTCTGGAATACAGTGTCTAAGCATATTAGGTGCTCATAAAATATCCTTCCGGTCACTACAATATTATCTAGGCAAACCTTACAGAAATATAAAGAAAGGTCTTTTTTCCTTCAAGTGTTCAAAGGTGGCAGGGGCATTGCATACCCCAAAAATCATAGCTTTGTATTTTTGGGTTCCTTTCATTTGGGCACAAAATGCAGTCTTCTCTTCGCCTTCAGGGGCCACCTCACATTGCCAGTACCTGCTTCATGTCCAAAGCAGAAACCATTGCAAACCTGCAAGTAATTCAGAGACAGTCAGTTCCGGTCACCAGTTGAGGTTTTTTCTTGTCCTTTCATGCAGTTCCTCCAATACTTCTGGTAGAGGGCATTCAGTTTTTTTTGTCTAGAAGCTTCTGGAACATTTGCAAGAATGTGTGTGAACTGCTTACAAACTCCTATCATGGCCCCCTCCTCAAGACGAACAGCACTGTCGGACAAATTATTAATTCCAACTCGTAAAGTGTCAAGAGTTTGAAGAGACCAAAGTCCTTGCTACCATGACACTGCCTTGCAGGATGTCACCTTTTTCTGCTGGTTCAATTAGACTCAGATATCTTTACAATTTTCCATGGTATTTTCTTGTAATGACAATATCACTAGAAGCGGTTAGCACAGGGAGTTGACAACAGACTTCTGGGCAGTCCATTGGCAAGGACATATCCTGCCATGTTGACACCACCAACCCATAGCACATCAAGCTGAGTATTGATACAGCAGCCCAGTCTACGTAGTACATCAAGCTTCAAAAAATTTCATCCTCTTTTTCTGTTAGTTAAATATTGTGCTCTAGTCTGAAGTCACCAAGTTTCAAGTTCATCCTCCTCTCCTCTTTCCTCTAACTGTTGTGGTCTTGTGGTCTCACTTCTTACTGTAGTCAAATAGTAGTGTTCCATTCTGTCATTGGGTGATCACTGGGGGGGAAGGCCCGAAGATGTCTGGTCTTACTATTGTTGTGTTGGCCCCATTGTTGACGACCATCTGACAAGGAACATCATTCAGGCTCCCCTCTACCAATATGGAATCCAAATACTCTTTCACTAAACGTACCTGTAAAAACATTGGGGCTTTTCCTCCAGCAGTCACAGCCGTTCGACCCCAAGATCGGTGTTTACAGGTTTTCAGAATGTACTCTCACCTGCCTCTCGCTACCCATTTTGCTGCTGCTGCTACTACTGCTGCTGTTGTTGTGGGCAGTAGGCTCTGACATGCTTTGGCTGTCCACGTGACTAACACTCAATTAGTCAGGGGAGGGGGGGGTGGCAAAGCTCTGTAGCACAGACCCTGGAAGCAATGTCCCTCATAGTAGTCTGCATCTCCTTCAGGGTCTTCTTGATGTTGTTCTCATCATCTTCACTCAGCATCACTACTCATACTGGATGTCGGGGTGCTAGCAGCTGTCTTGCTGACTCCACCACCGGGGCCTGTCCATGGCGTCTAGCATGGTGTGGGGGGCAACCAGTCTTACAGCTTCTTTGCCAATAATGGTTTCTATGAAGGAACCGACCACGATGATGTCACGTGCCTCCTCTGTGCACCCTTCCAGAGATAGGTGAAACAGCCACACAATGTCTTGCCATATCTCCTGCAGTGACTTCCCTGGTTGCTGGGTGCGGTTTCGTATTTGGGCATGGTGGGCATGTCGCAGTTATCGGTCACCGAAACGTAGCTCAGAGGCTGATGCCAGTGTGGGGTACTCGAGTTGATGTCACTCTGGCAGTAGTTATTTGGCTATTTACATTCTCCTTAACACTACTTCAGTATTTTTTTACACTATCTTTTACATTTTTTACATCTTTTTTCAAGCAATTTACACTTGCACTTACAGTAACAATTTGGCTGCAATTAACACTCACAGTGCTTCCAGTTTGGCTGACATTTTTCTCGTGAGTATTCACTGCAATGTATGCATAAAACAGCCTTAATTTTGCAACCTGTAGCTATTATAATAATTTTTTTGTCACTAAATTTATTTACACGTAAATGCTCTCATCGTACGTCTGACACTAGTGTTGCAAGATGCCAAGGGGCATCTTCGGGAAGTTTAAATAAAAATAAAACAACTGTATTTAATTTTTTTTTAAAAGGTGTATAATGCTATAACACTTTACAAGCTATTATTTACATCAAACTACCTATCACTACTATTAATTCTTGTTATTTTCAATGAACACGATATTTAATATCAATCTAAATTCTAATTAAATTCCTTATCACTGTCTCTATCGTGTTTACTGTCTTTCAATTCACACTTACTATTTACACATATTCAATCCAACTGTCTATTGCCATCATTACAAATATCTGTCACTCATGCATCCAGTTGAATAGTCTCGCCCATTAGTCTTACTCTTCATTGTACTAATACTTGCAGTCCGTAAACCTGACTCTTGCTTGCCGCGGCTCGTTACTACACTGGTTTCTCATACCCATCGCTTAAACCTGCACAAGTTTTTAGACTCCAGGCTGTCAAGTTTGAGACCCACCATGTTTATATAGACCAGCTAGCCTGATCCAGAAGGTTCCCTGCACCCCAAGTCGGGCTGAGGGAGGCGAGGGCGATGACCAGAACATTCTTGCAATGATAACCCTAGATTTTCAATCTCCAGGACAGGAAACTCCACAAGTCCCAATAAGCTTATTGGGGAACACCTGAATCTTCCGCTGGCAATTTGTTTGTACCTTCCTGCATGCTCTCCTCCGGTTACTAGTGATCAGCACGTGCCCGAGGGGTGAATGTGAAGAGCATGAAGACAAAGGCGTCGCCCACCATTCTATGCGCGCTTCTCCAGTTACTGGTGATGCCTTGAGCATTGCGTCTCGCACGCCTGAGGATTTAGGGGCAAGGGAACAGATGCAGAGCAGCTGCATATAACAATATTTATTTGAAAAGTGTGTTATTATCGGATATAAAACATATTGACAGCTAAAAATATTTATAATATGAAAGATTGAGAAAGACCCTCTTGAAACAGCTGAGAGAAATGTTTTAAGAAAGGCCCTTTATTATTGTATTAATTCATGTTTATAAACTATTTTGTCTAGCTGTTTCTGTTCCATCTGAGTGCAAGCTGTGGGCTGCTGGTGGTAAGCAGTGCATATTGTTGTGCACTCATTACTGGTTATTCTGCAACGTCACTTACATTCAAACCCTGGAGGACATAAAACACCAGAGCTATCTGCCTTGAGTAGCTAACCCCTCAGCTGTTCTTGATGTCAGAAACATGGGCTAGAGTGATGGTTCAATGTGCTTGGGGATAATGGGCATTTATGGTAAGATGCCTCTGGTAAGATGCCTCATCCCAGACTCTGGGGTAAGGATTACAAGGACTCGTTCTGTGTATCATAAATTTCTCCAGCATAACATAGGATCAGACGAGAATGGAGAAAGAACCAGAATACGTACATGTGTTGGTACAGTCATAAAGGGTGGCTGTGACATCCAGCCATAACACTTCCCATTTGTATACTTAGTAACCACAGTTGTTGGCAGTAACAAGAAATATATAATTATAGATCTTTTGTGGCTGCAAATATAACATTATAAATCATTTTCTTATCAGAACATTACTCAAATATTTGTTATCTGTGTTTGGTTTTGAGTACAAGAGTTTGTGGAATCTAATGTTGTATTTAAGTATGTGCCCTTATTCAACTTCAGAACATTTGGCATCGCCACTGCCTATTATGGTTTACAATTGCAAAACTCAGAACATCAACACTTTATACTCATATTGCAAAATATTATAGTTAATAGTTGCCATGCATTATTAAAAAATTAATGTCACCAACAGGTTAAGAGATTTTTTAATGCTTGTACAACCACCATGGTGGATTGACTTATTTCTCAGCCATCTTATTTTTTGGAAATTTCTTCAAGATAAAATTTTTTTTATTTCATGATAAGGTGTCCAGACATAAATCTTGGTTAATTTGAAAGGAAAGTACTGTATTAAAAACAAATGTTTAACAATTATTTAGAATTTATTTTATTGCAAGATTGGAACTCTTGTTTTTAGAGATTAAACTCCAGCAACATAAATTAAACGAAATAACATACTGTAAAAAAAATTGGAAGATAAATGATAAACTGGAGTGGAGTATAACAGATGTATTTGGATATAAAAAGACATCACTAGAACAGACCGACATGCTATGAGAGCGCCATCCTAGACTAGACTAAACAACAGCATGGCCTTGGACAATAACAGCGACTCTCTGTATAGCCAGGATTAACAATAAATATAGCAGAGGCTAATATTCAACACATACATTCATGGACTCCTTTGTCACATTTCTCTGTTCCTGCTGCTGCTGCTTACCTGTTTGTTTAGTTGTATATTACAGATGCGTGTTGTAATTACAATTTAAATTTAATATGTTATTGTAATAAAATTTTGAATATAGGTTGTATGAAGTTAAATCAAATATTGAACATCTAACAAATTTTGCACCCAATTTATAAATTAACATTTTTAGTTCAAGTGAATGCTTGATTGAGGAGTGTTTTCTTTCAGTTGCTGTGTGGATGAAGTGGCTGCAGAACATGTGGGTGCTGATGCAATCATCCATTTTGGCCACGCTTGTCTTAGCCCTACGAAGCGACTTCCTGTCCTGTATGTGTTCCAGAAGAAGCCTTTGGATGTGTGCCACTTTGTTTCCTGCTTCAAAGACACCTTTGTGAACATGTCAGAGAGGATATTACTTCTCTATGATATATCCTATGCACATCATGTAGGTTGGTGTCCATCTACTAGTTATGTTCATAGAATAAATAAGGTGGTATATTTTGTGTCTGTAATGTTTGGAATCAAAGGCTTTCTAAAGGATAATAGCAAATTCAAAATAACGACAGTTTATTTAGAGAGCTGGTGATTTTTATTAATTGCAGAAAATTGTAAAGCATTAAGTATATTAGTTGTTGGTCCAGTTTTCGTTTGTTTCACATCTATTCTTGAAATGTAAACTTAAAAGTATCTTCAGACAATGAAACATTAACATGAAATTGCCATTTTCTGTGACCTTGATGAGAGTGTGACATCACATGCAACCTAACTATGCTATAGGGTAGTTATAATCAATTGTGAGTAGGTCAGGAAAAATAAATCAGGTAATTGAAATAACATAGTTTTATCCACATGACTTTGTAGAAAAAAAATTATAATTTATGTGTAACAGATTTGTGTTAGCAGTGATTAAAGACGGTATAAAATATTTCTACTAAAATTGCTCTTGCTTGTACCAGTTTGTTCCATGTTCACAGTTTACTTCTAGATTTGTATACAGATTCATAAGGCAGGCCTATACTTACAACAATCTTAACACTATTTGTTATTTGTTGAGGCCCCTAGTTTTTACTTTCTTCTTTTACTGCTTACTTCATCATTTTTAACCATAAGAGACTCCAAAACTTTTTAATGAGGAAAGTGGTAAGTACAACATGTACTTACTATCAAAATTTAACCATTCTCTATTAATGTATTCCACTACGTATTTAATCTGTACTCTTGTCCAAACTCTGGAATCTGAAAACTGTACTTCAAAATTCATTATTGTTATTTGCCATCTTGAAATACAATTGCCACACGACGAGGTTTCAAGATTGGAGAGTAGGCATGTCATCGTTGACAGGACTGGGCTTGGACCTATCAGAAAATAATTTTTAAGAGGCGTCGGTTAGCTGTACGACATGGGAGTGTTGGTGGGAAAAGTAAACCATTTCCCCATGTTGCTGTCTCCTAAAGTTCCCAATGACAGTAGACCGGTGATTGTTGTAGACAGTTCAGTTATGCCTTCCGAGCGTGGTTGTTGGCCCCCTTGTGATGCCAGTAATGTGAGGCTGTTGAGGGCCACTTCACACATCCAGAACACAGTAATTTCAAATATTTGTGTCACAGTATTTAGATAAATGCAAGAAAACACTGCAAATATGGGTGCAGCACCCTACATGGCCGTGACGTGGCCAGACGCATGAAGAATAACAAAACTTGTAGTATGCACGTGTTTACTTTAAACTGCAAAAATCTGTGCATATGCTGTCGCAACAGTTGTGACATGTCCATCCACAAGGGAAAATATGGAAAAGTTACGGAATTTCATGTGTCAGGGAATCTTCACTTGGGTCTGGAAACATTTAAATATTTGCTACTCTGCAAACGTTGTTAGTTGTGTGAATAAAGGACAATGTAATTGTGAGCATGTGTGTCTTAAAATATCAATTTTTGAAGTTTGTGAACTGGAATAATACATCTTTGCTAGATCCTATACGTACAGAATAAAGCATTTTTGTGTTTGTAATGGACACTTGTGTGAAATCAGTAACGTGTATCGTGAGAAATATTGATGGACTGAATAAAATGTTGGCCCTGCTTGCTTGGTCTGTCACAGTGCAATTTAAGTCAACTTCACTGACAGCATATTTTTTCTGTCAGTGGTGGAAAAATATGGTATTAGAAGGTTTTGGTCCTGAAAATAAGTCCGGGAAAATGGTAGGATTCTGCCTGGAAAACAAGGAAAAGTCAGTGAATTCAAAACTGGAATTTCAGTGGACCTCCTGTGCCAGCAGAAACTGTGAAAAGTGGGTGTAGTGCTTGAGGTAAACTTCTGTGAAATTTAAACCCTTGGGCATGTGAGCCAGCATATGTGGGGGGGGGGGGCTTTACTCCTGGCCAACGAGTAAAACAAAATGTTAAGGTTTTGTGTGCCATCTGTGCCCATCCCAACCACCACACATGCAAAATCTGTGAACACATTGTGACCAACTAAATTTATTAAAGGCATCACTACAGAGTCATACTGCTTGCACCATAATTTAACATCCCTACTCTCTTCTTATAACATCAAATCACGACTAATTCATTCACACATTTTGACTACATGCTAACACTTGGGTTACAGTATCTGTAGAACAGTCAGAGTTAAGCAGTTGCTCAGAAACATTTTCTTTATTTCTACCTCCTTGCTTCATAATGTGCCACCAAACACACCTAACATCGGTGTAGTGGATATACTAATTGTAATTGGTTTACTGCATGTTTGTTCTTGGCTATAATCATTCAGTGTGCAACACCATATTACAGCCAGCATGTATTTATAGGCTATTCATGGTAAAGTGAGCACTTTTGAAAGCCCTCTCATTTGTAATAATAGTCAATAAATAAATTTTATTTTAGCCTTAGACAACTTCCGAGTGCGGAGGAATATACGCACTGTGTTTATTACTTGCATGGCAATATTTATTTAGAAAAAGGTGGTTAAAGGACAAAAATATGGCTGAGCAGAAAAAGTAACTTAGGGCTTCAAAAGTGCTCACTTTACCTTGAACAGCCTATACCTCCAAGTGTAGGATGAGTTGCCTACCCACCAAGCCTTAGTATTGCTACAACTTAAATTTTTGTATGCATTTTACACTAAAACTGGGTCCTAGAGAGTAGCAACGAGAGTGCCTTTTTCGCTAATTACAACATACTACTTCATACAATGGCATCAAAAATCAATTTTACCTTAAGGCCAAGGGACCCATGAGTGGCCATAGGTAGAATTCGTTAGCATAACTCCTATTGTCGAGGCTCGGAAGTGAAGCTGGAAAAACTCTTGAGCTAGTTCAGCTTTCCGACAAGAGATGGTGACAGCAAAACATGCCCCCACTTTTTTGCCTGCCGGTAGATTATAACGGAAAGCGAACTATTGGAAAGGGATGGAAGGGAAGAGGGGGGTGTTAGAGGGAAAATCCAGCTTACCCTCTGGGGACAACACAAATAGCTTTCATTCATTTGTACCACACTTGCCTGCATTTCCATCCTTCTCACGGTCACAACTCATACTTCAGAAAGTAAAGCAGTGTGACTGGCCATGCTGCTAGATCTAGTTGTGTCACCTGTGTGATTGATTAGATACATTACAATAAGTGAATTGTGTTCTCTCTAAATCTTCCTTTCTAAGTTATATTATAAAAAATGAGGAGCATAAAACCGAGCTAAATTGCGTTTTTTTAAATTTTGAATTTTTTTTTGTTTCTTGTGGGAAACTATGAGCTGTACGTCAAACGATACACATTCAGACAGTTGTGGCCCACATTCTTGTTTATTATTATACGAGACTTTTCAGTATTTATTTCCTCTGATTTTTCCACATTAGAAAAATTGTAATTAAAGCTAATTAAGCTACATTTTTTAAAACCAATACTAATACTATACTGTAATAACACAATTATTTACCCAAAGTTTTAAATTGGTAATATGACGCTGATGCTGAAGTTTATGGTCAAACTGCATTAGTGTATTTTTTTAAATACTTTATATGGGTCAGTAACGGCATAATGTCAGAAATTATAAAATGTTGTTCTTTTTATTTGAACTTAACATTTTTATCTTAAACATGTAGTGAATTATTGCCTTAATAAATAATAATATTTGGGGTTGCTTAGGGCAACACCCGATTGGGGGACGTAGCCCGGAGTTACTGTACTAAACATTCAATTACAATGCGAGGAATTAATCAAATCCAACTAGGGGATGTTAGCATGAGTACTCACAGACTTCTATGGGTCTTCAACGGGAGGTATGTTCAAGTTGGCAAGTAGCCATTAGGAAAATAATTCAACACGCAGCAACAAACTAAAAATGGAAGACATTCTTATAAAAAATAACTTTTATTTTGAATGTAGAAAAGTGAAAATTTAATTATTTACAAACGTCCTTGTAAAAGGAACACAGAACTAGACTTCATGTCGCACAAAATAAATTTTAGCCGCAAACTACTTTTTTTTTAGATTTCTCTAACAACATTTTCAAGCCAACACACACACACGTTAGTTCAGGGAGTGAACGAATAAAGAGGGTGCCGCGACCATGCTAACAAAATACGAGTGAATCAACTAACGAGCAGAATTACACTATGGGTACCGAGGAAATGCGTCTATAATTCAATTAATGAATGAAAATCCGAACTAGGATGTTAACTAGTTACTGTTATTCTCCTTCATCGGGGCCAGCCCGGTGTACTCCACACGATTCTACCAGCCCATCGCCCAGAGGCGGTTCTATGGATACGTTCGTCTACGTCTTCAATTACCTAGCGAACTAAATACAGGATGCCGAGGAAATGAAACTAAGAACAGGAAATTGCCGGGGCAAAAGTGGGACGCCGACGGGCGTGTCGCCCTTATTTAGTACCTCTTATTTAATACCCCTGAAGACACGGGTAGTCGATCCACCCGGCAAAGGAGACCTCTGATGTTTTCCACAGGCTATAATAATGATGGCTGCAGACCACTGGTATGGATTAGCTACCAATACCTCGGAGACACGACAGCTGCCCATCGCGTTCCAATAGCTGAACTTACGAAGGTTACCAACTAGCGGGCTGTCACCCCGTTCCTTCAGGCGGCAGCCACAAAACCCAATATTTACTGTAAAAAAAAGTATAAAGATGATGCAATATCATGAGTTTGTCTAGTCTCCAAGTACTGTAGTTACAAAAAAGGACGGTATAGCTGCAAAGTATGTGAATATTAAAACTCCTTATAAATTCATGTTAGCTGCATTGCTAACTTAATTTTAAACATGTTTGAGAGCTTATTGTAACAGCGTGACTGTGTCTATCAAATAATGTGTAGAATATGTTTTGACAACACTGATGTACTATATAATATAAAACCAGATACCATCACAAGTAAATGTTAATATTTTTGGTTGTCAAGTATGCAGCTATGTTAACAAAATAATAATGGTAAAAGAAATAAGTTGTAGCCTAACTTAGGAAATACTTACATGCCAAAATGTGTTCTAATGATAAAGTAATTAAGAACTAATGTTTGTCCTCATTAAGACCATCATAAGTGACGTTACAAAATAAAATAAATAGCATGATATAGTTAAAATACGTGTTGTAAACATGGCTTTAATGGATTATAATATATCCATTTTTTTAAGAGACCTCCTTTCACTGATGCATAAGTTTTTCAATCGTATCACCTGTAATATGTTGAATGTAGCCATTTGAAGTCAATTATGGCTATACAAAAAATACTCACTCTGTTCAAACAACTATTTCAGGTCACACGGATCGGTACTGGACTCACCATTCTAGGCAACATGAAGCAAACACGGAATAATAGGCCAACCTACTGCAAATACCCTTTTGGACTAGAGTTTTCGACAGTCACCAAAGCGTAAACATAGGCGAATGTAGAGTAAACTAGCGGATTGTGTGTGGCCAGCACTCAATCCGGTCAGGTGATTGGTTGAAGTATGGAACAAAGGACAAGTGATAAACATGAAAACATCACTGTTATAATATTGTTTTCCAGTAATTATAATATGTCGACTATGATTTTTGCTATTGTTAGTAATCTTACTTTTTATTTCAATAAACTACTAATAAATTAAAATTTATAATACAACTCCGAACTTTGATTTCAATGTTTCTTTGTAAATAAGAATGGCTATTACAAAATGGCAACGTACTTGTTTGCTGTTCAACTCTGATGTATGTGTTTATAATTTCACTCCTGTTCGGTATCAGTTTTAGTAGTGGCTTACTCAGTCAAATCCCGGTTGGGCGAACAGAAATGATTGCCAAAACAGGGCAATTGTGTTAGTGTACTAGTAGATAAATCTACTAGTACATCCAAAGTGAGTATAACTAATAAAATATGGTTACGGAACCAAAAAAAGGCTACGAGGTTAGTTGCTATTTTTCAAGATCCAAACTTCAATTTCAAGCCAACCAAAGTCCAAATTTTTTATATAAAATTTTATGCACGTGTAGTGTAGTATGTATTGAAAATCTTCAACACATTCTTTTCTCCAGGCTTTACAGAAACAATTGATGTGCGTGTCTGATAAATTATTCATTTGAACCGTACGGCAGATTTTGACATTGACCATACTCTAATGGGAACTTTACAGACTTTGACACAACCACATATTTGTGATTTCATTGAGAATGTGTGTTTGTACAAGTTCAATTAAATGACTACTCATGTACCACCAGCATGAAATTTGCATTTGAAAGGCGAGTACTAGTAATATATAATAAAAATGTCACAAACATGAAAATGAAATATACACGGAGGAAAAGATGAAAGCTTTACAGAACAACAGGGGAAAAGCAGACAGACTACACAATAACAAAATATATACGTGTATATATATATATCACACACACTGAGAGATATACTAACATTGAAGTTTATTTTTAAGCATTTATTTTNCAGACACACACACACTGAGAGATATACTAACATTGAAGTTTATTTTTAAGCATTTATTTTGGCCAAGGCAGCGGTTTTACAGCATCAATAAAAATATACGTAGATTATAATATGATATTTTTAACACCATTTACAGAACACAATACAAGCACTTTATAAACAATATTGTTTACATTGAAATTACTAAGAAAATTTGAATTGTCATAAGTGACAGACTATTTTGCGTAAATTACAAAAAAAAAACGCTATTTACAATGTGCCATTTTCAACGGTTACATAACCCCCCTCCCACCCCGGGTGCCTCTGCTTGCAGTATATGCTGCGGCTCTCGGACACGTATTCCTCTTCTGATACGACTGTCCGCTAATTCCGGCAACAAGCACTCCATATAAAATCTCTGCAGTTTTTTTAACATCATTTTTTCCCAGAATTCGTCGTCTCTTTCTTCCCTTATTACTTCAATTCCACTGTCGCAATAAATTAGCAAGTCAGAATTTTTTGTGCGATATTTCGAGTTGCCCTTGTATTTGGTATGTGTACAGATGTGATTTTTTAAATTGCAACTTCTCATTTTTTATTTCTATGTAGAGATTCTTACATTTTACTGCTTCACGAATGGACATGCTTCCTATAGATGGCACATACTTTACCTCAACAATGCCATCTTTCTCCAAAATTCCATCTGGACTTGCTCCAAGGTATGGTATCTCAGGGTGAACAAAAATGCCACAAAGTGCTACAGTTGTTTGCTTCTTTTTCTCGTACGCAGATATGGCTTTTTTTTTCGTCAACTTGGCCATAAATACAGTGGAGAGCCAAAAAAACTGGTATAGGCGTGCATATGCAAATAACAGAGGTATGGACCCAATCAGAGTAACACAATGCGGTCGGCAGCATCTATATAAGACAACAAGCGTCTGGCATAGTTGCTAGATCGGTTACTGCTGCTACAATGGCAGGTTATCACAATTTAAGTGAGTTTGAACGTTGTGTTATAGTCGGCGCACGAGAGATGGGACATAGCATCTCCGAGGTAGCAGAAAAATTTGGATTTTCGCATACAACCATTTCACGAGTGTACCGTGAATATCAGGAATCCGGTAAAACATCAAATCTTTGACATCGCTGCGGCCCGAAAAAGATTGTGAACAAACACGATGACTGACGAGAATAATTAAACGTGATAGGCGTGCAACCCTTTCTCAAATTGGCGCAGATTTCAATGCTGGGGCATAACAAGTGCCAGCGTGCGAACTAGTCAACGAATCATCATTGGGGCTTTCGGAGCCGAAGACCCACTCGTGTACCGTTGTTGACTGCACGACACAAAGTTGTACGCCTTGCCCGGGCCCGCCAACACCGCCATTAAACTGTTGATGACTGGAAACACGTTGCCTGGTCTAACGATTCTCATTTCCAATTCTATCGGGCGGATGGACATATACGGGTATGGACACATCCTTATGAATCCATGGACCCTACATGTCAACAGGAGACTGTTCAAGCTTGTGGAGGCTCTATCATGATATGGGGTATGTGCAGTTGGCGTGAAATGGAACCCCTGATACGTCTAGATACGACTCTGACAGGTGTCAGATACGTAAGCATCCTGTCTGATGACCTGCACCCATTCATTTCCATTGTGCATTCCGACGGACGTGGACAATTCCAGCAGGACATTGTGACACCCCACACGTCAAGAGTTGCTACCGAGTGGCTCCAGGAACTCTCTTCGGACTTTAGACACCTCCATTCGCCACCTAAATCACCAGGCATGAACATTATTGAGCATATCTTGGATGCCTTGCAATGTGCTGTTCAGAAGAGATCTCCACCGCCTCGCACTCATGGATTTGTGGACTGCCTTGCAGGATTCATGGTGTGAATTGCCTCCTGTATACCTTCAGACATTAGTTGAGTCCATGCCACATCGTCTTGAAGCACTTCTGCGTGCTCGCGGGGGCTCTACACGATATTAGGCAGATGCACCAGTTTTTTTGGCTCTTCAGTTGTAATAGCTGGTGAATACAGTTCGGTTCCACAAACAATATTTTTTACAATATTATGGCAAGATGTAACATTCCTCATACAATAGATAATCCAGAATCGTGATGCAGTTAGTCTTTCCCGTCTTGCCTGCATCCACAGTGGATTTTCACACTGTTCAACGGTAGCTCGTTCTAATGTGGAACATAGCCTCAGAGAAGCTGCATCTTCCCTAAAATTGTTTTGATCTGTCTTTGAAGATCATTGGGAGCTAAATCAGGTTTTGCAGCATTTGGGCCATACTCAATGTCACCAGTTGTTTTGTCTATCTTTCTCTTCTTTTTCTTGCATTGGTATTTTCCTTTATCACAAAAATGTAGTCTTTTAGATGACTAGAGTCCTTTCTGGCTTCGCACAGATTTTCTTACAAATTTTTCCTGGACTGTTTTCAGTCATGCTTTTCCATGGACTTATATAAGATGGACCATCCATGTATGATAGAACAGCCCCATAGCAGCATTGCCTGTATTATGATCGTTTTGCATGATCAACTCTTTTGCCACCTGTCAGTTTGCAAATTAAAGAGTTGAGGTTTTCAGCTACATTTGTCGTTTTGTTCAGAACGAGACAATCTGCCTTTTTGACAGTGGGATCTAGCAACATAAGCATCTCATCCATTAATTTTGCCTTCTCTAAGTACGGCACCTTATTTACAGTTTCATTTTGTCGAGAGCAGTATGATGCACAACAGAACAAATGGTCACCAAAAACATGGCGGAGACTATTTCGTAGATCTTTCGGAAGCTTATCAACATTTCCTTCCAAATTTCTAATGGCTCCACGAACTGCAGCTGTGAGGTGAGGAATGTTCTGTCTAATTATTTTTCGCCCCTCTAACTCAAAAGTGGTCTTCTCCATCACCTATACACCATGTTCAGAAAACAAATGCTGAAGTCCTTCCACAACAATAGTTTACTCCATTCCGGATGATGAACCAGAGTAATTTTGGTTGCACGTGTGTTGTTTTGGTTGGGAACACTCTGCTGTCATGGAACACACGTAACAAAATGTGTTCTTAACACCCAAGTAAAGAATCTTCCCTGTTCTCCCGCCAATAATGCAAGCCTGGGGAAAAAAAACATGTTATCTTATTTTTCTGATATTTTACTTCAATATATTAATAAGTAAACATTTATAGACTGAATACAAAATCTTTGGAGACTCTTTCGCCACCAGAGAAATACAAACTGTAGCAACAAATTGCATTGAAATTACAGCAGGTTGTCACATACACATCCTGCTTTGGTGGCCATGCAGAAGTAGATGTCAAAAATTTCAACCGTTATTGACAAATTATTTCCAATAAGTCCAATGTCTCTAGAGGCTGGTGGAAAATGCATTATACGACAAACTGCGTTTAAAGGCGATTGTGGCTTAGATATATCCAGGATAGTGTAAAACATGCATACACATTTTATTACTGAGAAAAATTACGTAATCTAAAACAAATTAAATTGAGAACAGACTGCTTCAACCTTGTTTTAGCATCATTAACCAGCTTCAACGCTTGATTTACTTTACAGTAGTTTACACATTTCTATCATTGTGTAAAAAGAACATCAGCAGCAGTGAATAACACTACTTCCAGTCGAGGGTATTACGATGCAGTGTAGTCGGCCACAGGTTAATAAATTAAAGAAATAGAAAACGTGCATTTATGTTGCTGTAGCTGTACCAATTCTGTAAAATGGCTGCATATACTGAGTGCTTTAACACCACAGCCAAATTTTTGATTGATTGAGACAAAATTTAAACTCTTCCCTATATAATTCCCAAAAAAAATATATATATATATTTATTTATTTATTTTATGTTATCTATAATTATTTTTATAGACACTCAAATTATTGGGCATTAATGTAACTCACTGGGGGAAAAAATCATGTCAATAATAATTGAAAGAATAAAAATTTTAAAAACATTTTTGATTATCATTTAAAAATTACTTCAGCTTATTAACTCTACACATGCAGTTCAAAGCGAAGTGTAATAATTTTAAATCTATAAAACTTTTTTACTCAGTAACGTAGGAATAGCCTTTGCATTCCACCTTTTTTCCCCTCTAAGACAGCGCAGCGGTCCTCAAACTGTGGTCAACGGACCACTAGTGGACCCTGAAATGAATGTTATTAATTTTCTTCAAACTTTTGTACAACTTTTCTACTAAATAGTAAGTTTTTATGATAAAAATGCCAAGTTGTCTTGCGATAAGGTATTTTCATACAGACTTAAATAGTTGAAGGGGGAAAACAAACAAACTTGTTCAAACATGTAGCTATCAACTGCTGCAATTCAGCAACACACAGCATGTTGGGTTGAACTCAAGTCTTGGCACACATCTTAAAATGTCTCCACCCAAGTTGAAATTAGTTGTAAAGAACTTTTATTTTAAAGTTTGCATATGTATGTCAGTGTAACTCAAGATGCACATATCTTTCATCTGCAACCCTCATAATAAATGTTTCTATGTACAAAATAGAATTGTGCTTGCATTATAAAAATTTATTTCGTTTTAAATATACCAGTAGAACTAAATTAAAATGATCAGTGTTTTTTTATTATTATTATTATTGCAGTTGTACCAGTAATTAGAATGCCTAATGTATTATATATCTGTTTTATGCAATACCATTGGATGTTTATTTATACTAATGTTAGTTTTCCTTTCCTTTTCCAGATTCAATTTCAGCACTTATTTCAGTTGAATATGAAAATCTTGTTGTATCGAGACTGTGCACGGAACAAAGCGATGCCTCACAAGATTTGGTAAAGTTTGGTCGTGTGTTAAATCTTCATGACGGATCCAATGAAGATGATTATCACATTGTGTTTGTTGGTGGGGATGGTCGACCATTGACTAACTTCGTTCTCACTATGTCAGGTGTGCTCTTGTAAATTTATCGTGAAGGCAGTTTTTTTTTTGCATGTTCTACATTTGGCACAATTTTGTTGTATAAATTATTAAAATAATGTGTGCATTTCATTATAACATAGTTATTTTACACTAAAATTGATAGAGTAGTAACCAGAACACCATAAAATAAAAACAGGAAAAAGAACTTCCATAAAGAAGTTATACTTGCCACTGTAAGTGCGCATCATGTCCTGAAGTAAGAGTCTATCTACCAAACATTTTAAAATGCTAACTAGGTAAGGTAGTTCAAACTTTATAATTAATATTTATGCATTATGCTGACTTCAATGTTAATATGTGTGCTGGTTCTGAATCTTCATGAATTCCTAGTTGGGATCACATTAGTTGAATTTTCCAATGAGATTTGAACCTTAAAAAGAGGATTTTGCATATTATCAAATAAAAAGTATGCTAATACCTAAATTGTGTAGCAATTTATAATTTATCTGTAATGCAACAACAATATAGCTAAAGGAGACTGGAAACTCAAGGATTGTAGTTTAAGAACAAGAATGTCTGGTGAAAATGCTGCTATCTTTGAATTTTCAGCATCTTTGAATTTTCGCATGCAATTTAATTGATTCAAAAACATCCGATTATAATACATTGAAAGTATCTAAGGTAATCAATTTATTTATATTTACTGCCTCCATTTCTTTTATTAAAGTTTTCAATAAAGTGAAATAGTACACCATGGAAAGGCAGTTTTTTTACCCAATTTTGCTCATATTTAGTAATAAAAGGTGTTTTATTATTTGTCTTGTCAGCCAAAAATTTTGAAAAATCCTCTAAAATGTTACAAAAAATTAGGTAAATATACTACTTTCTTGTGTCATTCCCCTTAACTTTACTAAAGTTGAATTCAGCTTATTTTACTCATGTCTCTGTGGTGATCTGATTTCTGTAGTTTGTGGTAGTTTTAAAGATTTCTTTCCAGTGTCTATGCCTATCATTTCAGTCAATGTAGAACTTCTGAAGCCTGTGTTCCTGAGAAATAGACATATGGTAATAATGTTAAAAACGTGTTGTAAATTTGCTGCAAATTATCCTGTCTCGATGAGCCGGGCATTCACTAACTCCAGGACAGTACCTCAGTGTTGGTAGTGTCAATCTCGTAGTTCAATCCAGGTTATTTTCCTAATACAATTTTTTATCCTACACATTACACGTTACATAAAAAGTGGCTGACAAAGTGGGACAATCTGCATCTTTATGCTTTAGTACTGCTTTACATTACTAACAATATTTCACTTACATTTTAGAAAGGGGCAGCTGCAAAGTGGGGTTCATTTATCTATCACACATCAAACAACTACTATTATAAGCTTCCTTAGAAGGTGACATTTGTAGTTCCTGGTTATTTTTGGGTGTGCATCAATGTTCCTAACTCATTATTAAACCCCTAAATTTCTAAAAAGATAATAGTTTAAGTTTTTTTTTGCTTACAGCCAATTAGGTACTATGTATTATGATTTCAGACAAGTTAGTAAAAACAATCCCATTGTTTTTGGCTGCCTATCTTCTTGATTACTTGGTTACCCTCTGGAAATGTGATGGTCATAGATATCTGATTGTGTTGCTCCTACTGTATTTCTCTTGTAGTTTCTATGGCTTGAGAAACCCTGAATTTCTCCGATACATTGCTTTAGCTGAGTTAATGAAATGACCTTGTGTTAAGTACTTTCTCCACCACTCTTGCTGGAACCCATAAGTCCATCTTGTGGTGAAGAAGATTATGTGTTGTTTGAAATGGATCAGGCGTCTTGTTTTTGTTGAACTAGTTCATTTCTGTTCTATGATACGACTTAAAGTTTAAATAAACAATTTTTAATTAATTCTGGTTGCAGCTGCTTTACACCAGATGGCAGAGATGTTTTTGTTCTCCTTCCCATTAGTAGTTGTACTGGATAACCTTAGTTTCTCTTGGGAGTGTTCCTGTGATGTAATAGTGCTGCTAACCATACGAGGTGTGTTCAAAAATAAGGTGACTTGTTATTTTGTGACTTTGGCTCTATAAATATTTATGTATTCATCAATATCTATTTTGTCCCCTTCAAAGTAATCCTCCTCAGATATAATACACTTGTGCCAGCGCTTTTTGCCAATCCTCGAAGCACTTATGATATGTGCATTTTGGTATGGCATTGAAGTCTCCCAGGTCTTTATCTTCTCAATCGTGGCAAACCTCCGTCCTTTCATGGGTCTCTTCAGTTTTGGGAACAGGAAAAAGTCGCAGGGGGCCACGTCCGGTGAATACTGTGACTGAGGCATGATTACAGTGTTTTTAATACAGATTCTTTGATCCATTATTTGCGATAGTAAAAAATCGCCAAGCACACCAAAACACGTCTAACCTTTCCTGTCACAAACAAACTAACAATGCAAAATGGCTGATAATGTCAACATATGTTGGAGACATGTGTACCAACATAACTATGAAAACAATTGATAATCAAATTTACGTAGCCCTCGAAATTCGCAGTCACCTTATTTTTTGAACACACCTCGTATGTTGTATTTATCTTCATTAATCTTTAAAATTAAGTTTTTTGCTTCCTGCACATGCCTCTCTGCTAGGTCATTTGGACAATGAAAATGTGGATCTGGTGTGGTGTATTGAAAGTTCCAGTTCTCTCTGAACTTTTGAAACTGTTGCAACATGTACTAGGTCTTTAATCAGTACAAAACTCTTCTGGGGTTCAGTGTGGGGAAAACCACATCTTAATTTTCTTAATTACTACATCATTAATGGTGGATGTGGGTGTTTCAAAGTCTCTGGAGTAGGAGCCTGCAATGAGGAGTAACTTTCTGACTTTATAATGAAACATGTCAGAAACCACATACATCCATGACCTGGAGGCAATTGCTTCTCTCTGACTGCTTCCTATGATGAGCCATTTTGAAGTTTCAGGCAGGTGAACATTGCTGCATATATTTGATAACGTCTTTTGTTATACTTGGTCAGTATGTGTGTTGTCTCATCAATGTTAAGGTACTCTAAACACCTTTGTTGAAGCAATGCAGTTGTGATAATATAAGATATGTCTGCAAGGGAAGTATTAATGTTATTTTTCCTTTAAAGATGATGTCCTCATACATTGCTAGTTCTTTATGAAAAGTTCAGTATATGTGCGATTTGCTGGTACCTATTGTAATTTGTCCTGCCAATACTGTCGTATCATCTGGTATAAGGTTCTGTTTTTTTTTATGGCATCTTTCAGTTTCATTGTGCACTCTGTTTACATAGGAATTTTAAAATAGGCTATCTTTTTTCTAATTGACTGGGAGTCAGGTTTTTGCAAGTTATCACTGTCACGGCTTAAAGTTCTTGCATTGTTTAATTCTCTTTCTGTTTGGTTGTAGTCCTGTTGGGCTTTAGTAAGTGATTTTGGCTGGTTCTCTTGTAAAAATATTGAAGCCACAAACATCTACTGGCATCCACTGAGATTGTTAAAAGTTTAGTATGATCAGTGAATCTCAGCATTGGTGTTGGCTTGAGGCTTTCTTTGAGGTTTGTAAATTCATTCTCTTGTTGAAGGTCATGGGCGATGGTCATTGCCAAAGCAGTGATGGATGTCATGGGGTATGCTCGCTGGGGCTGAGGTCTGGAGATCTAGCGGCTCAGGATAGCATGCATACACTGTGTAGAGCAAAGCACGCTATTTTGCCCTACAAGCGACATGGGGATGTGCGTTATCGTGCTGGTAGATTGGTTCCTGCAGTGTATCGAGATATGGTCGGAGGACATGGTTGACAATATCACAGATGTACAACGCACTCATCATTCTCCCCTTAATGAATACCAGAGGCAATCAAGATGTGTAGCTTATGCCCCCCATAGCATAATCCTAGGTGTGGGTCTGGTATGGCGAGTGAGAATTCATAATGTATTGTTCTGCTCACCCATACATCTACAAACGTGAACATGGCCATCACTTAGCTCAAGACAGAAACAACTCTCATCACTAAACATCACTTCTCTCCAACATACACTCTCCCGACACCACTGGAGGCATTCATGATGATGAACAGGTGTCTGGGGTACATGTGCCACAGGAACACTAGAGCATAAATGTACCTCCAACAATAGATTGTTTATTGTTTGTGCACACACATGGGGACCACAGAGGCTCAGATTGTATGATTGTATGTGTGGTTGCTGTTCTGTCAGTCAGGGTGGCTCGAACGATCCTTCTGTCCAGGCGCTCATCAGTGCAGCAAGGTGGCACTGGTGATGCTACGCAGCTGTGGAAACCCTCTGTCACCCATCTTTCTACACCACCAATGGACCACTGACACATCATGCCCCAAGTGAGTGGAAATTCTGCGGAACATCCATCCATCCTCTCGGAGTCCCACTATGCTATCATGCTCAAAGTCACCTAACTGTTCGTTGTTCACCATTGTCTTCCATGCATTGCAGACACACTCTGTGATACATAGGCAATGGAATTGCACAGTCAACTGCATTCGTGTTGTCAGATAACCTGCAGTAAGACACTTAGTGTAATGGCTACAGACCAGTGCAGGTGAGTGGTGCCTTTCCGCTTATGATCAGAGTGCCCTCTACACATGAACAGTTTGTGTTGTAAAACATGTTTGGATTGGATAATGTTTACTACGTGTTCTTCAATGCATTTCAGCCAGTGTAGTAGGTAAATTTCATACAAATTTAATTTGAGTTTGCGCAAATGTACACATGATATAATTTAATGCTAGTCCTACATGGCATAAAAATTACACTTGTGTTTTTGCAAATGTACTTAATATGTACAATTCATGATTTGTTAATTTACTTTCACATGCCTGTAATATAGTTCACCTACACATCCCCTCCCAGCTAATGTGTTGTGAGATATATGCTAGATGGCCCACAGAGAAACCAATTTTATGCTCATATTTGTATAATATGATACAATTTGTTTTGGCTCCTATATGATGTAATTTCGTGTTAGTCCTACTTCTTTTAAGTTTATTTTTGTCTGAATCTGTGATGTGCTACATGATTTTCTGTAAGAATTCAGGTGCTCACTGGCATCCTATTGCATGTGTATCTTTGCCAAGCTTTAGCATTCTGTAATCCTTATTATTGTGCAATCCAACAGTGTGAAATATTTATGTCCCCCTAGATGCGCAGCAGTTGATTCAATGGTTTATGATGAATTATGACTCCTCTAAGAATTCTCATTAGATTCAGTGGGTCAAAACAGGTTCTCACTTTATTTTTACACACCACCATAGATAGGTATTACTGGTGGCATAAGTTTGGTAATTAGTTTGATCAGATTGTACAGCACTGTCTAAACAATTATTAGCTTAACTTTTTCTCTAATTGAGTAGGTATGGTACTTTTCTAGCTGAATGAATTTTGAGGATAGGTTCATCAACTAGGTTCATGTCATATGCATTGTCATTTCAAGCATCTAATTCCATCAAACACTTCACCATCAACAGCAGCTGTTTCTGCTAGTTTAATTTAGTTTAAATTTTCACAGTTCAGTCTCTTCAGGATATGCTGATGTCCTTTATTCACAGTTAGGAAGGTGACATTGTATACAGTTTTCTTATGTGTATATACTTTTAAATATGCTTCACTCTGACGCTACGCCACTCGTCAGGGCGCCAATTAACCTTGACGCTATTCCCCACCTGTGGCACACAGAGTGGTTCGTAGGGTCGGAGTTATTTCCTCCAAGCACAGACTATAATGTGCCTTGAAGGTTGAGGGTATTTCAATAATGTAGTCTTTTGGAGTTTCATTTTGAAGGATGGATATATTGTCTCGAGTTATAAAAAAACATACAGAAACACTTCCGAGGTGTGGTACTATATTTTGGCTACTCGTATTAACTGGGGGTGACGTCGAGGTGGAGGGGGGGTTTCTCTGGACGGCGACTTGATACTTAACTCTGCTGTTGGCGCTGGTATGTGGTCTGCGGTGGGTGAGCTCCGGCGATGTGGGCGGCCTTGGAAAAGGCCCTCGTTTTGGTGTTGTCTCACTGGACTGCTGTTCTACTGACTTACTCATGTACTGAGGTACTGTTGTCGTCGGGGATCCAAACTCCCCCGGCTGGACGCGGCGTGGCTGCTCTCTCTGCGCGGTGATATGCAACTCTTCTGCTCGAAGGTCTACTGATTACTTCTCCCCACCCTCCCGCAAAGAGGCTTATATGCTCTCTAGCTTCCCTCCCTAATTGTCGGCACGTGTCGCCTTGTTGGTGGCGAGGGGGGCGGTGGTAGGAAACAGAACAATGCATTTCAAAAACGTGCCCTGGTTCCTGAAAGTTGAGGGGGGGGAAGGTGACACCCTTTCCATAGCTTACTCTGTCAGCTATTTCTCTGCGGTGCGTGTCCACATTGTCCCGTGGTTAGCTAGGGGGGGNGGGGGGGAAGGTGGGGGGTGGCCTCCGCAGCAGTGACACGTGTAAGGCTTGGAAGCGCATGTCTACCTCTGCTTGACCTTTCTCTGCGGGGATTACGATTGCCACGTGTCTCTCTAAGCCCCTACACTGGTTGAAGCTGACGGGGTAGGGGGGGTTGGGTGGCAGCGCCGCACTAATACTCCTAATACGTCACACGTCAACTCAATACTGGTAGGCCTACATGTCTGCTGAATGACACTAATGCTTTTGTTTTTGAAGGTTTGGTGTTGATAGACATAGATTAGCAACAGAACTGTTAAAAATATTACAATTATCAGTTTATTCAGAAAAATTGTATCTGTTGAAATAAATTAATATTTTATTAACAGATCTTCTGATTTTCCTGTAAGAAGCTACTGAAAATCAACTTCGCACTCGCTAAATTTACATGTTACTTGATGTTTAAACATTTTTGGAAACAAGGGCAGGTCAAGTATACACTTCTGGTGTATCATTTTGTTCAGAAAAACATCTTCTTTGTGAATTACACTAATAAATCACATTGATTTTATGCAAGATATGATTAAACATGGACTTCATTGAAAAAATTGCACTTTAGATTCAACTTTAGGATTTTTTGGGGGTTGAAATTAGTTAGTTTTGATTTTATGAAAGTAACAATTTTACGAAGTCACCCTCAGGAACCATGGTACTTCATAAAATTGGGAGTCTGCTGTATAACATGTGAGTTTGTCATGTGAACCGCGTAATGGTTTATGTACAATTATAAAGCAACTTTTGTATTTAGGGGTTAAGGATGGATCAAAATCAATTCATAATTCCAATATCAACCCCTTTTACATATTGAACTGTTTCCGAGAAACCATGAAAGGTCACAAATTCAAGAGTCAATTATATTAATTGCTTTGTGTCCTAAGACAGTCATAATTGATGTAACCTGAATTTCCAGATCTTTTTCCAAGATTAGTCATTGTTGCGTACTGCTATAATTGTTGGAAATATGATTTCCGATGGGCATTCCATTTTCTGATGTTAAATATTTTGGAGATTTTAGGCTGACTGCTGAATATTCTGAAATGTTTGACATGCTAATTGTTTATTTTGGATTCCTGCACCATGTACTGAAGTGAACATATTTTACCATCACATTATGTATAAAAATTCATAAACAACTTTAAATATGTATGCAAATTATTTGCACATACAATCTTTAATAAATCAGCCATTATTCTTGTCCACTGGTTTTGTCAGTCAATGCACCAAGTATTCCCAACCAATATTCATGACAGTTACAACAGGACATAATATACGAAGGACAGTCAATTAGTTCATGGACTGGCACCCCCAAGTGCAGGCAGCCATGCACCATGACAACATCAATAAGTTCATGGACTGGCCCCCTCAAGTGTAGGCAGTCATGCACCATGACAACATCAATAAGTTCATGGACTGGCCACATAGTGTCACTGGTGTACTACAGCATGTAGGTTGCACCACAGACAGTTGCGTGCACACGGTACAGTGTAAACAGAACTAATGCTTTATTTGTGAAGGGTAGTGTAATGTCAGAGGTGGAACGCGAGAATGTCACAGTTTTATCAACGAGGAAAACGTCAAGTTCTGCCAAAAGTTAGGCAAATCTGCTAACAAAATGTTTCAAATGGTGAAACACGTGTATGGTGACGATGCCATGGACCACAGTGGTGTGTTTTAAGTGGTATCAATGCTTTGTAGAGGGGAGAAACAATTTGGAGGATGATGAACATACTGGTCAGTCATGAACGAACTGAACTGGCAGCAAGATTGGAGAAATTTTAACATTGGTGTATGCTAACCACTCTTAAATGGTAGACATTTGTGCAGCAGCAGTAGGTGTTGGCCTTTAATGTATCACAAAATTCTGTTGGATGACTTGAACATGTTGTGTGTTATACAGCATGATGTGCCCCACATCCTGATGCAAGACCAACCTGAAAATTGCATGACTGTTAGCAGTCACCTGAACATTAGTGCGGATGATGATGGTTGGTTTCTCAACCAGATTATAAGAGAGAAAAAACATGGTGTTTTCTGTACTATCTGCAGCTGAAGCGACAATTGACAACCTGGATGTCGCCATCATCGCCACAACTGAAAAAATCACAAGTCAGCTCAAAACAAAATCCCTAATGAAGCTTGAACTGTTTTTTGACTCATTGGGTATTGTTCTCATGGAATTCATTCCTCAAGGAACAACTGTAAACAAAACTAGCTATATGGAGATCCTTTGCTGTGTAAGCGATGCAATTCATTGTAAGTGTCCTGAGCTGCAGCGTAGGAAGTATTGGCTCTTGATACACAACACTCCTGCAAATCGCTCTGTACTTGGCCAAAAGGAACTCGTAGGGCACCCTTGCTACACCTTTCATACTCACCTGATCTCATACCATATTTTATTTCTGTTCCCCACTTGAAAGTACAGCTACATGGGTGTAGATTTCATTCAGCCAAGGAGATAATCACTGCCAGAAGAGAAGTCATACGGGGTCTTTATGCCAATATTGTTCTGCAGTGTTTCCAACAGTTCTTCCAACACTGACAGGTGTGCAGAGCGACCAACAATAACTGTTTTGAGGGANTGTTCTGCAGTGTTTCCAACAGTTCTTCCAACACTGACAGGTGTGCAGAGCGACCAACAATAACTGTTTTGAGGGACAATGTAAATCTGTGTAAGTGGATGCCATGATGCGTTACTGCTGACACTCTGAGTGCCAGTCCATGAACTTATTGACTCTGGTAGTAAATGTTAATGTGCAAGGGTTTTTAAACTATGATACATCTACCACGAGTAACATGCAAACCTTACTTTGCTGACAAAACAGACTTTGAAAGATAATGTAAATGACTAAATACAAAGAAATAGAAAATTAAATCTAGGCATGTATTGTTTTGGATTAACTGTATAATTTATAGTAGTAGATTGCATTGAATATCTTTTAATAGACATGTTAAGAGAACTGAAACATTTAATTTTATAAAATCCTTGATAGGTGTATACTAATTGTGTTATTTAACTACCGCAGTCAACGTGTGAATAAAACTGTAACATGGTGATGTTGGCAGCTTCCTCTTTCCACCAATACGACCCAAGCTCAATCAACCCAACACTAACTGTGTACGATGCCAGGAAGAGCAGGTTCCTCATGAGCAGAATGTACCTTGTGGAGAAGGTGAAGGATGCCAGAACTCTTGGAATTGTGGTTGGAACTTTGGGTGTGTCCGATTACCTTGGGGCTATTGATAGGGTCAAGAAGTTGGCTGCCAGCAAGGGAAAGAAATGTTACATATTTGCTGTTGGCAAGCCTAATGTAGCCAAGCTGGCAAATTTTCCTGAGGTAGGTATGGTTATGTTTAAAAAGATACATCAATCTAACTTGGGATAAGAGTTTATTAGGATAAATAAAATATGTCATTGCGTTGTACATAGTTTTATTTGTGAGATTTGCATTAATTACATAGTTATTTTATACACAAGTATCTTTACAATTACTACCAAGTTTAGAGTATAAGTTTTGTTTTAGTTCTAGTTGGTATGAATGTTGTCATAACAAAACTGAAAAAATTAAATCCTAAATTATATGGTTGCACTACAAATTCAGTTAAATGATAATGTATGTCATATATCTTTAATACAGTATTCATAATATGATTGGTAAAAAAAATCCATTTAACCTATTTGAACCAAAATTGGCATGTTAACAATTTACACTGTTTGTATTACATTCAGGAACCATGTCACAGTCAATACAATATTTTGCAAGATAATGCCACGTGAATAAAAAGTGTTTTTATTTTCTTTATAGTACGCACTATTCGACTAATTTCCATCAGATTTGGCACGCAGATAACCTAGATTTATAGAATTTGAATAAATCAAATGCTTATTTTAAAATTGTAGTCTTATAAACATTTTCGGCTTAGCATGTCATATCTAATGAACCTTTAGAACTGTTTAAACCAAATTTGGTGTGCTGGCAGTACCAATTACAGTCTTATCAAAACATAAATTTCAAGCTCTTTTGATTTACCATTTTGCAAAGATGTGTTACTTGGATAAATAAGGCTTTTACATCATCTATAAGGAACTACTCAGCTGATTGCTGCCATATTTGGTATATGTACAAGTAGTGCCATCTAAACTTATGTAATTTTAGTAACTTGAACTTTTATTTCTTAAATGGTAGCTTTATGAACATTTTAAGATAGTATGCAAAACGTACTGAACATTTAGCCGTTCTATAATTAAGTATGTATCTCACGCGCTAATGTATCTTACACATACTATTATTTTTTTCATAAAAAAATCAAAAAAATATTTTACATTGTATTTTAAGCATGCAGAGTTTTAACATGTTTATGGCTGGAAGATGATGTGGTGGCCAACAAGGGAAGCTGAACATATATCTGACTGCATGATGCATATTTACTGGTAGTGATTGTCTTTTATTAACTGTTGTGTTCATGTTATTATTTTCTTGTACTTGTTAGGAGTAGAGAGTGTATTTAATAGACAGTTAAGCCCTTGTGTAAGCGTGAAACACAACGATTAGCATAAAATATAGATATTAATAAATTACAAAGTACGGTGGAATTATTGAAGTGGATGTAACTGGAAGTTAATGTATAGTATTGAAAAGGCACTAAGAAGGAAAAATAGAGAAAATGATCTGTTAATATACGGGATGGCTGTAAACCGGAAAACTGGGAAAAGTCAGGGAAATTTAAAGTCCTAAAAAACGTGGAATTGTCATGGAATTTTCTGAGAGATCAGGGGAGTTTCTTGTACAGGTTAAAATGTTTTAATTAATATTGATTCTCCTGTTTAAAAATGTTTGATGTTCCTGCAATCCCTCTCTTTGTGATAGGAATATTTTCTTAATGAACATGAAATGTATGCAGTTATTTACAATGTTTGCAATCACATCTAAAATGCAGCTAATTAATTGACTGTGTTATTTTAGCTATATGTTACACGTACTAGCCAGAAAATTGTATTTGCATAACAAAAGTTTGTAGATTCTATGTATTTGTTGATAGTGAAATGGCTAAAAGAATATTTATTTTGAGCCATATTTTTGCATTGTTACTACACAGACTGCAGTTGACTAAAACTTAAGAAAAATTTAATTTTATTGCATTGGTATAGGTCAGGGAAAAACATGTAATTGAGACAGGGGAAACCTGGAAAAGTCAGGGAATATTGTTTTATGATTCATGTAGCCACCTTGAATGTATACATTTTTTAATACACTGCTGGACAAGTGCACCACAAAGAAACCATGCAACAATCATGAAATGATGTTAATAGCGAGAGTACTGGCTGGTATGCAAATGATCCCATGTTGGTGCGAAGCAAGCTTACAGAGTAAGAAAGAATGCTGGGAAGAAACCAAAGACATTGCTTTACGCAGTTGACGAACTTAAGAGAGGACTCATAATTGGGCTGAAATCTGCAAGGTGATTGTATCACTGTGTAGTCCGCCATGTGGGTCATTCAGACCATACTGTCCAATACTGATGGGACCAGTGAATACGTGAAGGGACCCACCCACTCATGGATAACCAACTAAGATGGATGAGGTTGACTACCACTCAAGAAGATTGACGGATTGTGCGCCAGGCACGAAGGGATCCCATGGTGACCCGACCACTGTTGGGGCTCCTGTGTACCTATCAACAATTTCCCAATGCCTTGCGGAGGTGAATCCATAATCCCAGTGTGTATGCTGCAATTAACTTTGCAACAGTAGCAGCTCCGTTAGTGGTGTCATGCCAGAGCATTGTGGAACACCACAGACTAGCAATGTGGGGTGTGTAGTGATAAATGCAGCTTCGTTATGGGGACTGTTGATCATTATGCCTGGGCATGGAGAGCCTATCGTGGACACCACTATTCCAGTCTCGCTATCGATCATTACACTCCCCCCATGGCAGACATTATGATCTGGGGAGTCATAGTCTACGATAGCTGATCTACTCTCGTCATGTTGCGTGGATCATTGATGACCCAGCGCTATGTGGATGAGATCCTACATCCATGTCTGCTCCCATTTCCAGCTGCAATTCCAGGTGTGATAATCCAGCAGGATAACACCTGACCATATATGGAACGGGTCATCCAGGACTGCCTCCATTATGTCCAAACACTACCATGGCCTGCCCGTTCCCCTGACACCATCAAGCATGTGTGGGACCAGTTGAAATGCCAGTTGCCACAGTATCTGGGATTTGTAACACACTCTCCAACAATTGAATCTCTTATTTGAATAAGGGCATGAGTGTACATTACGTACGAAGAAGTAATGAGTCTACGTTACTTAATTTTGAGATAATAAACAAAATGTGTTTCATTGTCATCATCTAGAAGGTAAGTATTTGATCATTTTATTGCAGTTATGGGTATAGTTGCTGAGTGTCTGAAGATAATATATATAAGTGGTGAGCTCTTACCTTTTTTCGTTTTAAAAGTATTTTTTGTTGGTATCAAAATACTACACTAGTGTTTACACATGTAATAATTGTACGTTATATGAGGGCTGATTCATAAGTCATGGCAACTATTGTTTATCTCCCAAAAATGGCCCAACACAGGAAATGTACTGTGTACCGTTTAAAGTGTACGACATGTACGTCTTAAAGCTGACACCACATGGGGTATGGATGCAGGAATGTCCGACAAGGAACAAAGACAACATGGCTGCTTTAAACCACTGTGTAATTGATATATTCTCGTACAAACTGTATACACTCCTGTCAACTGGTATGTATCGTACGTGTACGAACTGTGTAACATCCTTCAAAGTAGTCTCCGAGGCTGTCCACGGTTCGTTGCCAGAGATGAAGCAGACATTGTCACATATCACAGCATTTTGACGAGAGGTGGCGCACATTGACGGATCTCGTGCAGCTGATGGTATTTCCCGTCTGCCTCATCGCTGGCACGGAACCAAGGACAACCTTGGAGACCACTTTGAAAGATGTTAAACAGCTTGTGCACGTACATGTACCTGTTCAAATGAGTGTATAAAGTTTGTATAAGATTATATCATTTAAACTGGACGGCATACCACACATCCATATGTATGTAATTGTCCTGCTACTCTGTTTTTGTGATAACATGTGTTACTCATCTATATCACTACCTCTATGAAGTTTCAGTACCATCAGATGCATCCTTGTGTGTGCACTTTTTTACTGTCCAGCACTGTATGTTGGGCTGACTTTACCTATCATAATTGATCATAAATTACTGAAAAATACTTGTAAACACTAAAAAAAGAGGTATTGAAGACATTTGAACATAATCTATTACCTCTAGAAATTCATCCAATACTCCTAGCATGGGTCTGAACCCTCCATGAAAAGTAGTGAATAAATGAAAAGAAAAATTACCTTGGACCTGATCGACATTAGAAAAAAGAGGGAATTAAGGACATTTAAATGTTGTTATGATACGCTCTGCAGCATGCCTGAACAAACCCCAAAAAATGGAAAGTAGATGGAAATATTTTCTGGACATCCTTGGGGCTGCAGAGCAGCCAGCCAGAGTGACATTTGGATTTATGGATGTCACAGGTTTGACAAGTGCTAGTTTTACGATACTCGGTAGTGGGGATAGTATGGAATTGTAGAGAGTGAACATGTGGTGGCCTGAATGGTAGAGAGCCAGCTCAGTTTGGTATCAACTCTCAGCAATCTGTTGGTAAACATTGCTGGATGTAAACTGCCAGACTATAGGAACTCGACAGTGTCCGAGAAGAAAAGGAGCGGCAATACCATGTGGTCATTCATTCACCTTTATGGCTGCACCCCAGTGACAAATCCTGGAATAGAGTCCCTGACGTCAGTACAACTTTACATTACTCATGGACCATGATTTCCCTTTAGCACACAAAATGCTAACAGTGGAAGGGAAAAATCAGTTGCAAATCGTTATTACTTTGGTATAAAAGAAAGACTAAGGTCAAAAAATGAATTGTTTTGGTCAAATGCATACATCCACCCCATAAATATGGTAAAATCATGGAAAAAGACTGCTGTGTCATTGACATCTCAGTATCAAAGCCAACCTAATCACAATTCAGTTATTTCTACTGTAAGGTATATTTGAATGTTCAAGAAGAATTTGCTGTTATAAGATGGTTTTTCCTGCATACCTGTAGTTCAGTTATGGTTTTTTGCTTTTCATAGTAACCAAAAATCACAGTGATAAAAATCTGCACACAACGTTTTGAAGGTGAACTTTTTTCTAATTGATTACTTAATGTTAAATTAAACAATACAGCCTCCTAATTTTGGAAAATAGCATATGTTACCTTAAGACACCTGCAAAAATTTTAATGCTGATTCAAAATGTGATAAAAATAATTAAATTCCCAAACATTCAGAAATAGTTCTTATTGCCTATTGATTTAAATTGTCACAGTAACACTGAAGTGAATCAGTCACATTAATTTTGAGATTTTTTTCAGATTCTATGAAGTAAAACTAAAAAACTGTTATTACGTCTTAATAAATGTGAGGTCATTATTAAATCATACATAGCTGTTAGAGTGATAGTTAAATTATAGGTAGGCCTGCAGGTGATAGGGTGATGTGGATGAGGTGTGACTGCAGTCAATTTATCTCTTAAAAAACTTCTCAAGAGAAGGATGGGGGGACAACACATACATGCACAAACATAGCAATAGATACATTCTTTTTTAAAATAAACTATTGTGGAGGGGGGAAAGTAAAGTAATTGGATGAATAATCTGTATTTTCTTTCATTTCTCCAGATAGAAGCTTTTGTGTTAATTGCGTGTCCAGAGAACTCCCAAATGGATTCAAAGGAATTCTATCGTCCAGTTGTGACACCATATGAAGTGGAACTAGCATGTGGTTGTCAGCGGTCTTGGAGTGAGAATTATGTAACAGACTTCAGAGAGCTTTTACCTGGTAATTATAGACCGGCTTATGAATGTAGCATGTTAAAACGTACCTCCTACTTAGACTTTTAAGTTATATAGTTCAGTTCAGCTGTACGTTTCCTTGCTATGAATACAGTAAAACTCCCTCAAGATGTTTTTTCATTGGACCAGCTAGTAGGTAAATTACTTCTTAGCCAAGAAAACATATTACACCACCACCCCCCCTCTNCCTCTCCCTCCCTCTCTCTTCCCCCCTCTCCATCCCTCTCTCTTCCCCTCTCAATATATATATATATATAGTTTTCATATGAACAAAATTATTTCCCAGAAACAGGTCCAAAAAATTATACTAAACCTAAGTTTTACAATGTTGTAGATTATTTTAGTTCATGAATTATGGAATTTCAGTTTCACTTGCACAAAATCTGTTGACTAAAGTATTAAGTTGTTTTTGATAAGTTCTCGTAATGGTCATGCTTGCTCATACAGCTGTATGCATATTTTGATACCACCATATAAACAAGTTCACACAAATAAAAGTGTATGCGCAGAATGCTGCTTGTGATATTTTATGTTATTGTTATTCCAAGATCTCAGATATTCACTTGAAATGAGACCTTAATGGTTTTTAGGTATAATTTTGCTTATAACGCTTACCATCAGCCATTTTCTTTGTGGAAGATAATATATGGCAGTTAAAAACGTTTGCCGCATGCAACGATTATTCATAACTACACTGCTATAACATTCACAAGCCTCAGCTTATGGTGCTTCCTCCTAACACACTGTCGCGCCGAGTGCCGTTGACCATTTCGCCTCTGGGCCGCTCCATTCTACAAGCCTAATGAAGCCCCTTGCCACCAGAGAAGTCTGCAATCCACATGACGCCACGCTACAGTCCAGTGGGTGGACCCACCTCCTTGCTTGCCTTACCCTGGCCAGCAGGCACCGAACGCACATGCTCGTCGTACATCAGGATAGGTTTCCCCCTCCATGCTGCCCATTCCAGACACCCCTCCACTCGCCACGTCTGTTGAGAGTATTTATTACCTTGCACTCCTTCCAAATGGGGCGGTTCGTGGCAGTGTGCCGCCCGCAGCAGTTAGGGAGAGTTCCCAGGAACTTCTGTTCAGTTTAGCAGCTGTAACTCTCGCTATCTCTGTGCCATTTTAAAATACATCATAACTATTTTTACTGTTGTGTCACTGCTAGAGTACTATTTTTAATATTTTTTAAATCTCATTTCAGTATTTTAATTTAGTAAAAACGATTGTGAGTAATATTTAATGGATTTATTACCTCTGGTATTTAATTAATGTGATTATTGTGCTTTTATTATCTGTTTCAGCATCTACAATTTATTTAATAATGCCCATTTGTCTGGTCTTTTGATATGACTTTTCATGATAAATATTTTATTTATTTATTTATCAATGCATATGTAAGGTGTTATTTATGTATTTCAGTTTATTTAATAATTGTTTTTCAATATTTTATCATTTACGTATTTTTCTCGTAACTTTGATTTCAGTTTAGTTTTAATCTGTACTTTGAAAGCGACGTTTTTAATCCTGTCTCCCCTGCAGATCCGTGTTTCATGAGAGATTATTTCTCTACCAACCAGATGTGCAATGCTGCATTGCAAATTCTTTCAGTCGCCATCGGAGGCTACCTCTTCCACTCACTTCCCTGCAGCTGTAATTCTTGCAAATTTTCCCCGGCCTAGCCCTGCTCCTTGCCCCATGATTTTACCAAAAAAATGGGTCTCTGTTCACCTGATATTTGCCCCCACCTTTGTGTGCTTAAGTGCAATTCGCCTCTTCTGGACAGCCTGTGACATCTATCTGCTACTTTCTAACCTTTCCGATTATTTTTGTCTAGGCTCCCTATGTATTTCCCCATAGGCTTTTGAGTCACTTGCTTCTCAGCTGAGGAGCAATCATGGCACGCAGTCGTCATGCTCCCGTGTTTGTGTTCTTTGGAACTTAGCAGTTCTTGATGAACATTTACTTTGTTGTGTCAGAAGTGGCAATGTAGTGTTGTACCTTTTTTATTATTTGTAGTGTGTGGTATTATGTGCATTGCTGCATGGGTTTCGCATCATGTAGTGTTCTTTCGGGGTTTTTCTTTCTGCTTCGCTCGTGGTGAGTACAGTTTTGGTTTCTCCCTAAGTTTTCATTGTGCACTCATTCGCGATATATACTCATTTTCTTGATACTATGTTTTTGTTTAGTGAGGGTGCACTTGCACAGGTATTCCAGTAGTGCACTAATGCCGNCACTCATTCGCGATATATACTCATTTTCTTGATACTATGTTTTTGTTTAGTGAGGGTGCACTTGCACAGGTATTCCACTAATGCCATAAGTTTCCTGCTTCTTGTCTCCGATAACAGTGTCCATGTAGATTTTTCTGTTTAGGAGACTAATCAATTTCTTTTCCTGTCATTGATGATGATTTTCACCCTTTTCTACAGCCTGATACCTACAAGTAGACTTCTGGACATCTAAGTCCTGCTAGAGTCACAGATTATTTGTTTCATTTGTACAAGAAACTAAAGAACTCTTTGGATAATNGTAAGTTTCCTGCTTCTTGTCTCCGATAACAGTGTCCATGTAGATTTTTCTGTTTAGGAGACTAATCAATTTCTTTTCCTGTCATTGATGATGATTTTCACCCTTTTCTACAGCCTGATACCTACAAGTAGACTTCTGGACATCTAAGTCCTGCTAGAGTCACAGATTATTTGTTTCATTTGTACAAGAAACTAAAGAACTCTTTGGATAATGTTACAAACTCTCATGACGTTAAAAAAAAATTATATTTGGTATGATATATTGATGAAATGTAAAGTAAATCTTACGAAATGGGTAAGAGATACATCTGTAGTATTGTTTGGAATCATTTATTGAATTCTGAAAAATAATGAATCTATAAAATCTTAATTTCTCTTTTGGGTGTTAGTGATGATTCTTTTTATTTTACCCCTACAAGAATATCTTTAAAGTGTAATGTTCTATTATATTTTGTAATTTTGAAAAGGTTTTCCACAAACAAGGAGAAAGAAAATTAATCAAAGATTAAGTAGTATCACACAACCTCAAGCGTTTTGTTATTTCGAGATGTTCTCTGGTCTCTTAAATGTGTTTTGCAGCAAGTATGGCTTGCCTTGTTTAACTTTCATTGATGTAATGTTTTTTTTTNCTCTGGTCTCTTAAATGTGTTTTGCAGCAAGTATGGCTTGCCTTGTTTAACTTTCATTGATGTAATGTTTTTTTTTGTGCCCATGTCCCTTTACTACCCAGCATTTTTTTTATAGTTGCTTCCAATTTCTCCGTGTCTGTTTGTAGAGTCCATTTGACTTGCATTTATTTGTTATTTCAGACCACAGTTTTATTTGTGCTGTTCGGTTGCCGTCTTTGTGATGTATTTGTGCCAAGGACTTGCTACAATATTTTATATTTGTTATGGTCGTGTGGACGGACACGACTCTACCCGTAAACGCACACCTTTAGTATATCTCCTTTAACCTAGTCCTTTTGCTGCCATAATCGCTAAATTTTTTTGTCAATGCATTGGAAGGAAGCTCTTGTCGTGGAGCCTTCTCCGAATGTCACGAGTGCTGGCCTACGTGCGTCATCCACGCTGGATGCAGTGTGTACCGGACTTACTCTCACCCCGAGATTCAATTTGAACTTCGTTACTGCCCTGTGGTAAACAGCTTGGCAAACTTGGTCCCTCGTTCCATCAGATTTTAGCGAGNTAAATTTGAACTTCGTTACTGCCCTGTGGTAAACAGCTTGGCAAACTTGGTCCCTCGTTCCATCAGATTTTAGCGAGCACATGTCGGAGGTATATGCTTGGTACAATCTTTTAGACAGAATAAACCATATATCTACTAGTTGGTGGTCCAATCATTCTCTTTCGCTTTTTGCTTTCCTTACCCGCTTTGTCTTCTGTATGCATATCTACCTATCTACTTCCAGGTGCATGCACAACCATCGTGTTAGAGAATCGAACCACATGCCCNCTTCTGTATGCATATCTACCTATCTACTTCCAGGTGCATGCACAACCATCGTGTTAGAGAATCGAACCACATGCCCACTAAAGGGCGCTCCCACCTCTTGTCAACGTTTGGTGAACAAACACATTAGGTCACTACGACTCAGGCTACAAGCTGGTCACGCAGCTTACTGAAAGCCGTAGGGGCCTAAAGTGGGGAATACTACGAGTCCAAAAGGGAAGTGGTGGTTTGTAGCTGATTGCGCTGCTCACTCAACTTCTCCCGAGGTGTATCAGGAGGCCCTCTCGCCAAGTTGGTACAGGCCTGAGTACAGTCAATCATGAAGCATACTTTGTGACGCCAATCGCTCGATAGGACTCCGGCAGGGGTCGACCCCAAGGCACCGGCCCCAGGAAGAGTAATTTCCTCCCTGGACGGACCACGCCAGAACCTGTCCTCCCCGCGCTGCTACGTTATTTTACAATCGTGCCTGCATCTACAAGACACCCAATAAATCTTCTAAAGATAGTGATTAATTTAATCTTCTTTTGTGTTATCCCTTATACAATTAACGTAACCTCACTGACTGTGCATGGCTGTGTACCCACAGCTATTCTTAAAGACGAACCCAGGGTTCAAATGCGTCGGCCCATACACCCTTTAAAATTCTCATTAAGGAGACTCAATTTCCCTAGTCTCTAGAGGGATACTGAGCCAGTGCATCACCATGTTGCCCAACTGGCATCAACTTTTAGAACAGTAAGGTTTTACATATTTTTGTAGGGATTTTATAAGATGCTTTGTAGTGTTTTACAGTACAGCATTTGAAATTTCTTCGTAACATTTTTGTTATTTGCTACAGTGAAATAATTTGTCAGAAACATAATTCACAGCTAACGTAAACTATGCAATAATGAGTGAGCTGGCATATGATGAGAAAGGTTGCAATNGTCAGAAACATAATTCACAGCTAACGTAAACTATGCAATAATGAGTGAGCTGGCATATGATGAGAAAGGTTGCAATATGCATGTTTTGTCAGATGTTCAAAACTTAACATTTTCTTTTAATCATAACTTATTCAAAACTAAAAATTTTTGATTGTAATACTTTGTAGGACAATATTTATACAGTATTACAACAATTGTGTCAGTTGCCTTCAGTTGTTTCTATTATTTCCACTAGAAATATAGTACGTATATGTTAAAAAAATCAAAACTGTTAAAATCAGGAGAAAGTGAATGAAGAATTGTCAAAAAGATTATTGTTCATATATATATCATTCAATTTTCCACAAAATAAAATAATGTATTAACTTTTTTAACAATATTATCTGTGCATGAGAATTAAGATACTTTGCCAAAGCCATACAAAATTCTAGGNATGTATTAACTTTTTTAACAATATTATCTGTGCATGAGAATTAAGATACTTTGCCAAAGCCATACAAAATTCTAGGGTGAAGTTAAATACTGTTAATACAAAGTGATTGTTAAAAAAAAGTACATTTGAGCTTTAAAAAAAAATTAGACAGTTATCAAGAAGTCATTGTGTACGACATATTATTACTAAATGCCCTGTGTAAATATACCTTTAAAGTTAAAAAANCAGTTATCAAGAAGTCATTGTGTACGACATATTATTACTAAATGCCCTGTGTAAATATACCTTTAAAGTTAAAAAAATGTGGCACATGTGTTTATTTGTTGTTAATCTTGATCAACAACTATTTTGAGGCCTCATGTATCAGGGTGNTAAAAAATGTGGCACATGTGTTTATTTGTTGTTAATCTTGATCAACAACTATTTTGAGGCCTCATGTATCAGGGTGGAGATGTGAGCCTGTGTCTCTTGAACTATGCTGATGGTTCTCACGTTCCTAACGACTGGCTTTTGAGCCTGGGGTTCATGGGCAAGGGGGGCTGCTACTTGTGCAAGATGATCTCCTTACGCTATCTCGTCTGCTTTTAGTGTGACATGCATGGTGTGTATGGGTCCCTAGAGGGGCAGGAAGCTTTCAGACCCTTCCTTACCCTTCGCTGTAGGAAACTGGCTTGCACTTGCTGTATGACCGCTTCTGCTGGTGCTGCCGGAGTGCCCACCAGAGTGGTGGAAGACCCTGGTGTACCTGCGGTGCATTGGAGCTGGAAGGTGGGGTATTTGGCAAGTAGGAGTGGACTTCTCTCAGTAGCTCACTGAAGTCCTTGTAGACTCTTGTCAGATTTGCTGGTGGTTTTTCCCTTGAGCCAGGGTATCAGTAGTTTTTATGGCTATGCCTGTTACTACCATGCAGTCTACCATATTTACTCACTTCCGAGATGCACCTTTTTGTGTCGTGTTGAGATCTGAAAATGAGCAGCATCTTACAATTCATGGTGTCTTACATTCGCTAGCATATTTAACAAATGTCAGTATAAAAAAATTTAGTGGTTTTAATTTTACANAATTCATGGTGTCTTACATTCGCTAGCATATTTAACAAATGTCAGTATAAAAAAATTTAGTGGTTTTAATTTTACAGGTCTTCAGATACATGTATTTTTATACTTTTAATACAAAACTCACCAGCAGAAACAACTTAACTTACTTGTGAAAAATATTTATCGCCAAAATGTAACAATTTGATGACAGATGAAAATAGTGGACACGGGAGAGTTCTAGTGGTTACACTTGTATCTATATTCAATTTGGACACAATTTTCTTGTTCCAAACTATTGGAAGAGATATATTATCTGTGAAGAAATTGATGTTTACAGAGGTTATGTAAAATATGTATAAGCGTAGCAACTATGTTTTATGAAAATAAGAAAATTTAATTAAATTTCATTAAACAATAATTGGGGCGTGAAATAAAATTATGTNAATTCATGGTGTCTTACATTCGCTAGCATATTTAACAAATGTCAGTATAAAAAAATTTAGTGGTTTTAATTTTACAAGTCTTCAGATACATGTATTTTTATACTTTTAATACAAAATTCACCAGTAGAAACAACATAACTTACTTGTGAAAAATATTTATCGCCAAAATGTAACAATTTGATGACAGATGAATAGGTAAACATTGTAAAAAATAGTGGACACGGGAGAGTTCTAGTGGTTACACTTGTATCTATATTCAATTTGGACACAATTTTCTTGTTCCAAACTATTGGAAGAGATATATTATCTGTGAAGAAATTGATGTTTACAGAGGTTATGTAAAATATGTATAAACGTAGCGACTATGTTTTATGAAAATAAGAAAATTTAATTAAATTTCATTAAACAATAATTGGGGCGTGAAATAAAATTATGTNGACTATGTTTTATGAAAATAAGAAAATTTAATTAAATTTCATTAAACAATAATTGGGGCGTGAAATAAAATTATGTTACATAAGAAACGGGACGTGAAATAAATTTACTTTGTGCAAGAATTATGAAAAGAAATATAGTTAAGTACACAAGATACTTTTCTGTTGATACCAAAGTTTGTGTGTTTGAACTCTACTTTTACTGACCCTGTCAGAAGACAGGTTCATCAGCAGTAGTCGTTCACAATGCCTAGGTTGGGCAAGGTTACTTGTTTTGAGAGTAGTAGGGATGCAGAGCGTACGTGTTAGTTGTTATACTTGAAATCAAAGTGCATCTTGAATTCGCAAATCAACTTTTTTTAGACATTAAAAATTTTAAAGCACTAAGATGCAGCCCAGCATCTTAGAATTGGTGGCATTTTAGATTTGGGTAAAAATGGTATTTCTGCTAAATTTTCGGATTTGTACTCCACTGTTGACTGCCACCTCTACCACCTCTTAGCCCAGGGTCACTGTATGGAGAAATCAGGAAAATAAAACTTGTACGTCATTTTCTTACTGTCCCTTGCTGCAGGTGTGAGGGGATCCAGCTGGGACATAGTATGCACAAAAATGCAGATCCACTCTTCACAATCATGTCCTACTTCTGAACTTTTGCATTGGTTTAAGACAGTTTAAGACAGAATTTTACAATAGTTTAAAACAGTTAAAAGCAAACATTAGAATTGTAAGTTATATTTGTTTAAATTAACTGTGATGTTGCATTAATATTTCTCTAATGAATTGTCTACAGGTGGGAAACATCACATAGAGGCAAAAGATTTAGAAAGTGATGCAGAGATGGGAGATGTCTCACTCATCACAGGTCAGTTGCGCCACATGGGAAATTTTTCCGAGCGTGTAGAGGAAAACCAGAGCAACGCAGTCTCGCTGAAGGGAGACCTGACGGTGTCAAGTATCCTGCAGTCTGGCAGTGAGTTCCTGCTGGCAAGAAGCTGGCAGGGTCTGGAACAAGACCTGGGGCAGACTGAGGTGAAACTGGCAGAGAAGGGCCAGAGTGGTATCCCACAAGCTTACACATCTGACCAAGAAACCTTGCAAGTGCATCATAGTTAGCTTGTTCACTAATGCNGAGTGGTATCCCACAAGCTTACACATCTGACCAAGAAACCTTGCAAGTGCATCATAGTTAGCTTGTTCACTAATGCTAAGTGCAAGTTCCCGAAAATCTCCTCCTCGTGTTGCTTGCCAGTTGCTGACAAATGATATGGAAACTTGCTGGAATAAAAGTGGTATTTATCGTGTTTTCTGCATCGTGATTTATATTTACTGTATTTACCAGAATATAAGACTATAGTTTGTTCCAAATTTCACTTTCAAAAATTTAGGGGTGGTCTTATTTTTGTATCACAAAAAAATTGAGGTTAGTGTTTATGCATAAGTAATAGTAATAGCACTTAGCTCATGGTTTCCAGAGAAATATTCTAACCTTTCGAAAAACACAAGTTTGGTTATTATTATCAAAAGAAATAAAACACAATCACAACAAAAAGTAAGGTTAACCTAATGGTTGTTTGTATGCAAAAATGCATAACAATTGTGCTGCAGCCAGGTATTTTTCCATTAACGANGAGTGGTATCCCACAAGCTTACACATCTGACCAAGAAACCTTGCAAGTGCATCATAGTTAGCTTGTTCACTAATGCAAGTTCCCGAAAATCTCCTCCTCGTGTTGCTTGCCAGTTGCTGACAAATGATATGGAAACTTGCTGGAATAAAAGTGGTATTTATCGTGTTTTCTGCATCGTGATTTATATTTACCGTATTTACCAGAATATAAGACTATAGTTTGTTCCAAATTTCACTTTCAAAAATTTAGGGGTGGTCTTATTTTCGTATCACAAAAAAATTGAGGTTAGTGTTTATGCATAAGTAATAGTAATAGCACTTAGCTCATGGTTTCCAGAGAAATATTCTAACCTTTCGAAAAACACAAGTTTGGTTATTATTATCAAAAGAAATAAAACACAATCACAACAAAAAGTGAGGTTAACCTAATGGTTGTTTGTATGCAAAAATGCATAACAATTGTGCTGCAGCCAGGCATTTTTCCATTACAGAAGCAAATGTTTGAAAGGATCATGGGATATATTACTTTTGAGTTTTTTTTTAATCATCATGGTCTGTCAGTAAGTATCTGTGGCAAAATTGGATTTTTCCTATTAGGGCAAATGTAGGGAGTCGTCTTATACTCGGGTGAATACGGTATATTCATATTCAATTCACCCTGCTGACGTAGCCATGTGATACAAAGCGGTAATGATATTTTTAAGTGGCCTTTAGAACGTGCTTTACGAACATCATCACAGAAACTATTACTGATTTCTGCCAGAAGATTATGTTTAAAAAAGCAAGTCGAAATTAAGTGAAGACATAGGCCATTCAGTTACTTCACCAATTACGTATCCTTCCACTACACTTAAACATACACTGCTGTCAAATGCTTTGTTTATAGTTTTAAACTGTTCATAAAATTCTGTAATTTTTCCTAAATCATTTTGTACGAATGTTCACAATTTAGGACTATAACCATATTTAGGTCAGTTTTATGACTTTATTAAACAATTTCTGTTTTGACTATAGTTCTCATGGTTATTATTTTACATTGTTAACTTAATTGTTATTCACGACATAGCACATTACATGTAATACACGACTTTGTTTAACTCTGTTACAACTGTGGGAGAAAGAACTGTAGTATTTAATCTCTTGTTATTGATATGTGTTGTGTTATTTCGTTAAAAGGACAGCCTCAGTTGGAATAAATATTAAAACAAATGTGCACAACCTGTTGCAACAATACTTGTGGAGGCCACAGGCAAGTTTACAAAACTAAATAACCAGACTCCGCCTCCAATGCACAAGCAATCAGAAATCATTACGACACATACACATGGGGGGGTACGAAGTGTAGACTGGACTACGAGAGAGGAGATAGTTGCAGCTGGCGAGTGTCCAGGGAAGTGATAGGCGACCTGGGCAGAGGGTCCTCAGACAGACTGACAGGCATACCTTATACAAAGAGTTGCCAAGTATTATATAGGTTCTGGTGGCGTAATTGTCCCAAATATGGTGCCGCCAGGAACGGAGATCCACTGGCCCTTTGCTGTTATGTTTTATAAACTATTATTATAATGTGTTTGGATTCAGACGCATCGCTGCAATTCACTAGGCTTGTCTGCCTTTACTGAATGAACACAACATGCACGCAAATAGGCCTACCGTAACTTTTATTCCGATAATATTTCGTAGCATAGGTACTTGGTTTTTACTAAGTTAATTTAATTATTTATTTAACATTTTCTGGCTGGACATAGTATTGTGTTGAGATTGTGGCAAAGATTCAAATCACAGAAACATAAGCATGCTATACAGTTGTGTTTCAAACATGTAGGGCAAAGTTACAAAGTTGTAATAAACAAACAGACATAACATTCAAATAATTAACTTCATCATAATAACAGTTCACGGTTAAATCATATTTAATTTGACATGCCCAATATTTGGAAACACACACACATGTTACTGTATATTGATTCCTGCCATGGAAACACAGATTTATCACAACAGCGTAACTTGCCAAGGTAGGTTTAAAAAACCGAACATGTACGAACTTGATGTCGTAATTTTAAGTATTTTTTGCAGGAAGAATAATTAACACTTCGTTCAGTAACAGCAACACGCCATGCTAGTCGCCACTTCTGCCAACTTTGGATTTGTAACCGTTCCACCATCAAATCTAAATATATTATAATAAGTATTCAAAAATTTAAATCTTGTAATGTCATCGCAGATGCCAGAATTGACGACCGGAAATCACAGCTCAGTTTTACTCACTCGGTAGAGACATAAAACTAAAATAAATGTGCCATATTAAAAATTAAATAAAGAATTCAAGTCTTAGATTATTTTCACCGTAATTTATTTAAAGTTCAAAATAAACAGTTCACAATCTTCCATTAATGCAGAGTCACGAACAGTCAGCTTAACGAGACAGACGAGTAAAGAACAGCACCGCAGTAGTTAATTTATTATTCACATCACTCAAAACTCGCATCGCGAGAGAAAATTACAAAGGCAGGAGAGATGTCAATTCCCTCTTGGTACCCTAGCGACCTCCTACACCGGTAAAATTAAGTTTGTCTGAAAAATTTAAGTAAAAAAAATAAAAGAAGTGAAGGTCACGGGTGCTTGCCGTGGTGGGCGAAATTTGCCACGCTCAATGTGTCTCCTGCTAGAACTTGTTGTCAACTGTTAGCGGACAACAGACTAAAGTCGCCATGCGCTCTACCCCCACTCCTCGCACCAGGGTGCCTAAAACTTAACCAAATAAGGGCATGGCATGGTACGGAATCCCTTCGGATTACCGTGTGACCCCTGTCGCAACCACTTCCCCACGCCATGCCTAACTGCATCGTAGTAAAATAATCAAATTTCTAGAACACTCTCGTAGGAAAAAATGTCTATGAAAGTGGTAAAAGTTTTTTATCTCAGAGTGCTGACACAACCTAAATTACAATTTTAGAAAAAGTAAATGCATGACAGATAAACATTCTAACCCTGCCAAAACTTCAAATACTGATAAGCTATTATAGTCCCTCTCAAAACAAAAGAAAATTAACCAAATGTCCCAATTTAATTGTTATANATGTCCTAATTTAATTGTTATAAACTTCACCATTATAATCTTGTTTCAGTTTTAAATTGCAATTTCAGAAATAATTATTTTTGATGTAATATGTATGCAATATGCTAAAATTGGAAACATGTAATTTTCCTGCTGCTACTAGCGGTAAAAAATTTCGAGAGAGTGATAGAGGGGCAGGGGAGGAGAGAGATAGATATAGGAGCAGGGGAGGAGAGAGATAGATATAGGGAGAGGGGGAGATATAGAGAGANTATTGATATGTGTTGTGTTATTTCGTTAAAAGGACAGCCTCAGTTGGAATAAATATTAAAACAAATGTGCACAACCGGTTGCAACAATACTTGTGAAGGAGGCCACAGGCAAGTTTACAAAACTAAATAACCAGACTCCGCCTCCAATGCACAACGGGAGCAATCAGAAATCATTACGACACATACACATGGGGGGGGTACGAAGTGTAGACTGGACTACGAGAGAGGAGATAGTTGCAGCTGGCGAGTGTCCAGGGAAGTGATAGGCGACCTGGGCAGAGGGTCCTCAGACAGACTGACAGGCATACCTTATACAAAGAGTTGCCAAGTATTATATAGGTTCTGGTGGCGTAATTGTCCCAAATATGGTGCCGCCAGGAACGGAGATCCACTGGCCCTTTGCTGTTATGTTTTATAAACTATTATTATAATGTGTTTGGATTCTTCGCCTGGCCTGGATATAGACGCATCGCTGCAATTCACTAGGATTGTCTGCCTTTACTGAATGAACACAACATGCACGCAAATAGGCCTACCGTAACTTTTATTCCGATAATATTTCGTAGCATAGGTACTTGGTTTTTACTAAGTTAATTAAATTATTTATTTAACATTTTCTGGCTGGACATAGTATTGTGTTGAGATTGTGGCAAAGATTCAAATCACAGAAACATAAGCATGCTATGCAGTTGTGTTTCAAGCATGTAGGGCAAAGTTACAAAGTTTTGATAAACAAACAGACATGNGGCAAAGTTACAAAGTTGTAATAAACAAACAGACATGACATTCAAATAATTAACTTCATCATAATAACAGTTCACGGTTAAATCATATTTAATTTGACATGCCCAATATTTGGAAACACACACACACATGTTACTGTATATTGATTCCTGCCATGGAAACACAGATTTATCACAACAGCGTAACTTGCCAAGGTAGGTTTAAAAAACCGAACATGTACGAACTTGATGTCGTAATTTTAAGTATTTTTTGCAGGAAGAATAATTAACACTTCGTTCAGTAACAGCAACACGCCATGCTAGTCGCCACTTCTGCCAACTTTGGATTTGTAACCGTTCCACCATCAAATCTAAATATATTATAATAAGTATTCAAAAATTTAAATCTTGTAATGTCATCGCAGATGCCAGAATTGACGACCGGAAATCACAGCTCAGTTTTACTCACTCTGTAGAGACATAAAACTAAAATAAATGTGCCATATTAAAAATTAAATAAAGAATTCAAGTCTTAGATTATTTTCACCGTAATTTATTTAAAGTTCAAAATAAACAGTTCACAATCTTCCATTAATGCAGAGTCACGAACAGTCAGCTTAACGAGACAGACGAGTAAAGAACAGCACCGCAGTAGTTAATTTATTATTCACATCACTCAAAACTCGCATCGCGAGAGAAAATTACAAAGGCAGGAGAGATGTCAATTCCCTCTTGGTACCCTAGCGACCTCCTACACCGGTAAAATTAAGTTTGTCTGAAAAATTTAAGTAAAAAAAATAAAAGAAGTGAAGGTCACGGGTGCTTGCCGTGGTGGGCGAAATTTGCCACGCTCAATGTGTCTCCTGCTAGAACTTGTTGTCAACTGTTAGCGGACAACAGACTAAAGTCGCCATGCGCTCTACCCCCACTCCTCGCACCAGGGTGCCTAAAACTTAACCAAATAAGGGCATGGCATGGTACGGAATCCCTTCGGATTACCGTGTGACCCCTGTCGCAACCACTTCCCCACGCCATGCCTAACTGCATCGTAGTAAAATAATCAAATTTCTAGAACACTCCCTCGTAGGAAAAAATGTCTATGAAAGTGGTAAAAGTTTTTTATCTCAGAGTGCTGACACAACCTAAATTACAATTTTAGAAAAAGTAAATGCATGACAGATAAACATTCTAACACTGCCAAAACTTCAAATACTGATAAGCTATTATAGTCCCTCTCAAAACAAAAGAAAATTAACCAAATGTCCTAATTTAATTGTTATAAACTTCACCATTATAATCTTGTTTCAGTTTTAAATTGCAATTTCAGAAATAATTATTTTTGATGTAATATGTATGGAATATGCTAAAATTGGAAACATGTAATTTTCCTGCTGCTACTAGCGGTAAAAAATTTTGAGAGAGTGATAGAGGGGTAGGGGAGGAGAGAGATAGATATAGGAGCAGGGGAGGAGAGAGATAGATATAGGGAGAGGGGGAGATATAGAGAGANTAGGGGAGGAGAGAGATAGATATAGGAGCAGGGGAGGAGAGAGATAGATATAGGGAGAGGGGGAGATATAGAGAGATAGATAGAGGGGGGAGATATAGAGAGAGATAGAGAGATTGTTTACGTGCGTGCGCATGTGTACGTGCGTGCATGGGTGCGTGTCAACCTCCGCTCCGCCTATTCAAGTTTCTTCCTCCGATGAAAAAAAACACCATGGCACTAGCAACTACGTACCATAATTTGTGATAAAATTTTGGTCTGCAACAGTGAAATACGTTTCCATCAGTGCTACCTAAAAACTTAAATATTTCAATAGGCAACAATTAATTTACAAATACCATACCAAACACATTGGTCTAAACAATATTTAAACTGTGAATTATTTCTTACTAGCCGTTGCCAACACATCGCAGCTCTTACTGTTTTTAATTCGTATTGAATATGAAATAAATATTACAAGTTATATAAGACACTAAGTTAAAGTTTTGTTTATTAAAGAATACAATACTTTAAAGTTAATCACAGTGTTATATATTTGTGGTGTAAAAGTTATTGAAAAAACAGGTTGACATGTTACTCCTAGGGTGATTTTTCAAAGGTTTGTTTCAAAACATCCGAAGAAACGTGAATTGGCTGAAATTGTTTTGTTTTGTTTAGATAATTAAATATGATTTTATAATAGTTGCCTGACGAAAATGTTGAACAATGTATTTAAATTTGAAGGCAGAGTTTGGTTTTATTGCTTAGTACACTATTGTCATTTGTGTACACATACAAAGTACTGTAACGGTTTCGCTTTTGTGGCTTGTTTGAAAAGTGAAAAAATATCATGCAAGTTCACATTTTTCTTAATCAGCATTGTAACACAGGTGGGGGCCACTCCCAGTTCAGGATACAGAATTGTCTTAAGGNGTTCACATTTTTCTTAATCAGCATTGTAACACAGGTGGGGGCCACTCCCAGTTCAGGATACAGAATTGTCTTAAGGGTAACTACATGTCGATGCAATTGATGCAGTATCTTCATCATTGAAACTCCATTAACATACATTCAAAAAATTTGTATTAAAATTTATATAAAAGTAGTTAACATTTTTTCCAGCTTTCAGTTTCTTGACGCATTCTGTGATAAGTGTGATACTTTTGTATTAGTATCAACAAACTTTATTTTGTGCATTTATCCTCAAGAACTGTTTTTCCTGAAATACACAACCCTATTTGTTTTTTATGCCTGCCAAAAAATTATCTGTGCCTGAGAAAATGCCACTTTGTGGTGAAGATGAAATATGCAATGAGCATAAAAGAAAACTGTAGTTCTACACAGTTCTAATGGGTCTTAAGTAATCACCTCTATAGTTTTTACTTCTGCATGACTATAGAACTTGACATATCCAAGGCTGGGTATTAATTGAATGTTGACAGCCTTTACCTACCCTATGACACAAATGATCAAACAAGCACTAAATTGCTCACACTTTCATACCAGAACATTATACATAATGTTTTGATCAATATTTGGTAAAAAAAAAAAAAAAATTAATGTATTTTCTATGATATTAAATAAATAAAAACACTGCTTGACATACATTTAAATTGCATGCCATAGCTGTGTGTTCTTGCATGCACGTAAAATAGTTCTCGGTGCCACCATTGGGAGAGCTCAAAACNGCATGCCATAGCTGTGTGTTCTTGCACGCACGTAAAATAGTTCTCGGTTCCACCATTGGGAGCGCTCAAAACAGTAGTTCGCTTGGAGAGCGGAAGATGCCCTTCTATATACACATCCTTCTTCAATGGTCTGAAGCTCATTAAATTTATTTTCGTGCTTCGGAGTGCAAACTGAAGTGTTTGTTTTTATACATTTGAAAATATTACGAATACACACTGCACTCTTGCCAACATTGTCAAAGTTTTCAGTATAAAATACTGGATTTCCGCCAACAATGCATAANTAATACACACTGCACTCTTGCCAACATTGTCAAAGTTTTCAGTATAAAATACTGGATTTCCGCCAACAATGCATAAAAGAACAACCTAACCAAAGAGGTACATGTGGTGATACATCATGGGTACAACACAGTCCATTTATGGGACATCATTGAGAGGTCAGTTTGTGCACAAACTCCTGCACTGTAAGCACTTTCGCAATTATGGACGTCTATAGAAGCAGCATGGCTCAATATTTCTGCNGTGCACAAACTCCTGCACTGTAAGCACTTTCGCAATTATGGACGTCTATAGAAGCAGCATGGCTCAATATTTCTGCAGTGGACTTCCAACGACTTGAGTCCATGCCACGTCGAGTTGCTGTACTTCGCCTGTCAAAAGAAGGTCCGACACGATATTGGGAGGTATCCCATGGCTTTTGTCGCCTCAGTGTATAGGAGGCTATAGAGCAAGCTGTTTTTACCATGCCTTCAGCGCCAGGGCAGGCAGAAAGATAGATTCATCACACCTCATGTGAGTTTGGGATTGTAAATACGCTATTTCCAAAGTAATAAAGTTTTGCGTGCACGCCTCTTAATGTAACTTTTCACGATAAATTGTAAATAGTTTATGTACATTACCACAGCCCTCAGCTGTTTCTTGTGAGCGTCACACATTTTTACTTTACTTGAAATACATCTCCCCAGGAGACCGAGCAATTAGCGCGCCACCTGCCAAGTGACCAAAGTGGAAGAGAGAGTGACAGAGCTATCAGTAAACCCGCACATGCCAGCACCGCGAGGTGAATGCACAGAAGAGTGGCCAAAATGAAAGCCTTCCACATTATGGTGACAGTCTGATATCACCTACCCACAAGAATTGACGTAATGATTATACGTCAAGAGAGGGAGGGGCGATTGATGTGTGATATTATGTAGACTACTGTTTTTTTTTCTTTGCTGCAACTACATATCATAAATAGCGTGTCATGTGCTCTACAAGTGATACAACCTTGAACAGCAGCTATCCAAGCCAACATTATGTCTCCTATAATAAGGTGGATGCCTGGAGACTACCACACCTGAAATAAGGATATATATTAAATCGCCCCAGCCTTAAATAAAAAGCATTGAAATGGGAAAATACTAATAAACCACGCCAGTGAAACTGCGCCTGAGTTCGCACAGCCAAAGCAACTCATTTTCACTGGCCAGGGGCTATACGTGATATGCGCAGGTTTATACTTCAGTGCATGAGATGTAACCACTTCAAAATCCGCCATGCAGATGGAGTGTTACAACAGCCACGAGTGATAAACGAACCATTCAAAACGATATCATTATCCTTGGACCCTTACCCCTGCACAACAGCCGGTAAATGCTTCATTTTAGTCGTAAATGGCCCCGGGGGCCATTTACTCCCCGGGACCAAAACCCAACAGAGCGTTGAAACCAGAACCTCAAGAGGATTGGCACATCACACAACCAAACACCTGCCAGCAGCCCTTTTCATCATCAGACTGAGTGTGAATCTGGCTACAGGCCAATCTCCTGCCGCAACCCTACAAGGCCGAGAATACCGCAGCCCGGAGAGTTGGCCAGACAGCACAGAGAGAGTGCGGGCGAGGCAGAAGACAGCGCAGTCTGGTAGCAGTGCCAAGAGGGAAACCTGCAAGCCGCCAGTAGGAACCAAGCCTGCTATATAGCGAAGTGGGTGCCATCAACCACGTGGACACCGCGCAAATTAATACCTGTACAGTTTGTGTATGTCCGTGAGCATAAGCTCTCAAATAGCGCGAAAATTATTGTGCGGGATTCGCCTCGACTGAAACTGCACTCAGTAATAAAGGTAAGTAACAAGAGGAGATTCGCCATACACAGTGACGACCTTGACCTGGCCATAGAAAAAACCAGTGATGACCTTGGCATTACCATAGAAGAAGTCAGCGCCGAGACGCCTGGTGCTACGATGCCTAGCTCCACGATGTCCAGCATCGCGATACCCAACCAAGAGTTCGTCCAAGCAGCAGCAGCGAATCGGGTATGTCTAGTCCTGAGACTGATGGAAGCACCCTCCGGTGACCTATTTCCACCTGCGATGCCCACATGGAATACAACGATGGCATAACACCTGCAGGCTTGACCAAGTTAGCTTGTAGCATCACAGTTCCCCGCATCGTGACGCCCACGTCCAAGGGCGTTGCAGATGGCGAGCGACTGGGGATACCTGTGGGTAGGATCTCCCCATAGGTAAGCTCCTGCGCCCAGCTGTGCAGCGACACCTTCGAGGCATCACTCAGTAGCAGACACTGTATCGTGGGGTGCCTGGAACAGCCATAGGGTGGAGTGTATGAGACCTAGAAAGCCAGACTCCTTTGCGTCTGACGGCGAGATGGGTCACCTGGGGGACTGCGGGATCAAGCGGTCACCAACGACGGGGGCGTTTTACATGAACCATGCATCCATATGTGCCCTTGTAACCACTTGCACCTCCCCAGTCACTTACACCACCTAGCCAATACCGGGGTGAAATGAACACTCGGCCGCGAGTACGTCTGTATGGGTCGGCGATAACGGAACACACCCGCCTCGTCGTTGTGTACTCTGTGACTAGTGTGACCATCTTGCTTTAATTACCTCAAGAGGTAACTCTTTGGTGAAAATAACAAGTGTTCCAACACGATGTCCCACGACAGCCACAGTTGTCATGCACCCCAGCAATTGGAAGGAACATCGGTGCAGTTCGCGCCGCAATAGCCAGTCTTCCTTACCACATGCATGTTGTAGGCCGGCTTGCTGGATGGGATTTCAGTGCTACATGATCCCAAGTGCGATTAGACAGTGGGGAATAAAATCCCGAAGCAATACATACAAAGTGTCATTATTACTGTAGTCAAATAAATTAAATTCATCAAATTATTAAAACAAACAAGCATGGCTACCTGTCCCCCTTTTCAGGGATGGACTCGTCAAGCCTACCCAAGCTGGAACACTTGGACTCGCCCATCGACGGAAAAAACCGGAAACAGAAATACACTTGCGAAACTGACGGGAAAGTGAAATGAATTTTCAGTTTACCCTTATTCCAGTAAATTTTAGTATGATAGTTATGTTCAATTTTTAAAAGGGTAATTATGTCATTTCTTCACAGCAAACTGCCTATCAAGGACTTACAGTTTTTACTTCATGTTTCTAGGGTGGTGACATCCTTCATGACATCACAGTCACAAACATAATTAATCATGGGGATGTCACCAACATGTTGTTGACAATGAAATTGTATTTTGTAGCATATTATTTAGAATTAAGAGGGTTCATGTTTTTTTTCTCTTAACTTTTTGGCGCAGGCTTAGGCCACCATTAGTGTAATCCGGTGCTATAATTTAGTCTGACTTCAGCATTCGGCCCTGCCTGCAGCATAGGAGTTTCGTTCCGCGCAGACCCCCTCGGTGCATTCATTTCAGGCTGCATTCACTTTCAATTCAATAACATTTTCATGTAACCGAAACTTTTACTTAATTCAGGCCGAGGGGACGATCGTCTGCCTTTCTGCCATCTTTATCAGGACTTAATGCGTACCACGTAAGTGCACCAAATTTTCATGGCTTGGGATCTTACTAAACAGGCATGGTCACTGGCAGACCACAGTGACGGGTCCGCATAAACTCATCACTATCAGCGTAAGTGTATATGCAGCAAAGAAGTATGTAAACGCCTTGAATAACCACGAGTGTTTTATTTACTTTACCCCTTGGGGTACTTCGGGCGCTGCACCCTATTGCAGCAGTAACAAGTGTAAGTAAGGCGTGCGAGGTGGCCTACAACCTCGCCAGAATAAAGAGTGAAACCATTAGTTTATGTGCAATTATTGGTAAATTCATAAGCACCACATATAGACAGGACTCCAGGGACCCACGGGCTGTAGACTGCACGACCCTCACTAACTCATGCTCACAGAGTTATGGCGCCGGACAACTTTGCAAGTTTTTGCCTCAACCCAGCAGGAACCTTCATTAAAATGCCTGGAACCTCCTATATGTCAAATTCCTACCATAAAAGATTTGAAAACTATAGTTGGGAGTGCGAAATATTTCTCTGTGCTATACCTAAAAGAATCCTTCTGGTAAATTGGTCTCACGAATGATATCAAACATTATTGCACATTTTAGACAATATATAGATATTATTGTTGTAATGCTAACATCGGTCGAGGTTAACCAGGGCTGTTTGGATGTTATATTACCTGGCGCCATAACTCAGTGGTGAGGTAATGATGAGGGTCGTCCGGCCGACGGCCCATGGGGACCCTGTTAATCCTCCATCAGTTTGTTGATGGGTGTCGTTTACTTACTGTTGCACTTTTTATATCTGATGGCGAGACTGTTGGCCGTCTCGTACGCCTGAAATATGTTAACAAAATTCAGGTGATGCTACAAAGGATGCCCTACAATGAATTGACACTGATTTCACTTGGTTGAGCATGACGTGAACCGCACGTTCACGAGTCCTTTTGCCCACTGACTGCCGCAGTGTGCCCACACCAGACGCACCACACCGACAGGCTTGTAGGCACGAGTGCATTAGTGTTTAGTATTTATTCAGTATTGATGTATACCATAATTATCGTGTGTCAAAACAGTCATCACATACATAGCCAGCCAGGGACATGTGACATTTTCAAGTTGGCAATGCAGTGGCTGCTACGAGTCAATACTTATATTTAATATTAATATAATGGTGTTTTATTATGTAAGTACAAGGGTAATTGTGTTTTATTATGTAAATTGTGTTTAATTATGTTTATATAAGGTATATCATGTTTACATCTCATTAGCATTTAAAGTCACATTTGTTTCATCTCTCCACCGCAAGGTGTCGGCCGTGCTTAGGTGGCGCGAGCCGATGCAAAGGCGCAGTCTAGTAGGCAACATCACTTCGGCGCGAGCGGACGTGGTAAGTCTCTCGTTTCACAAGAACCTCGGTACCAGCCTCTCAGGCTGCAACCTCACTCAGCAATCGCATCATCATATCATTCACGAAGCAACTAGTATTTTTATGTTACATCTCACCGAGGAGAGAGCAGCGTCACGCGCCTTAAGTAATTATAATCCAGCAGTGTGTTTATATGACCACGCGGTCACCACGTGTTTGATCAAAGTGTTCAATAATATAATTATATACATATAAAACTTGAGTGCGTTATTAATTCAGGCGTGCGCAGCGGCCATACAGCTCGCAATTTCTTAATATCTGACCGTGTGTGTTACCAGAGAACCCCTGGGCCATCGGCCCAACGACCCAAAAATCTCATCAGCTCACCGCGGAGCTGTGGCGCCGGGCAAATCCATAATCATTACATTCCAACTCTGGTAACCGACCGCGTCAAGCAGTTTATTCACTGTCCTTGCTGCAGGTGAATAATGCATGAATGATGTATGATAATGGACCCAGCACTTAAGCGGTGAAAAACAAATGGTCTTATATTGAGACGCGTTTGCGTTAAACTCTCCGGTGAGAGTGCAGTTGGCTCTTCCCTCTGTACATTAAAGATAATACAAATGTTCCGGTGACTAATATATTACTAATGCAAGTTACAGGATAGCAGTCTATATGCGGGTACTGAGGGGGATCGCGGAGCGGGCGACCAACCCTGCAAGTCTTGTCCGGGTGCTGAGACTAACTGGGGCAAGTAATGTCCGCTGTCGTCACAACTGACGTGAACCGACATCAAACGCCGAACGATGAAATATTACATGATCATTCTGTGATGTGATTATAATGTTAAAAAATTGTATGAATTAAATTAAACACATTGGTAACATCCCCATTTATTAACAAATGTCTGTTAATGTTTAAGTTGATGAGAATGCCACCACATTAAATGATTTGTTATAATGCTGGATGTCTTTAAAGGCTATCTCCATTTTAGAAAAAAACATATTTGCTCTTAAATAAATACATCTTAAATAAGTTATTACATTTTCTCATAAAAGAGTTTGCATCTCACTTCCGATGACGTGTTTGAATTACACTGGCTACAGAGTGGTCAGGTGGCTGTCTCCTGAAAGGATGGACGAATCTACCTGGGCAAAGGGGTGTGGAATGCCATGCTTAATTGCCATTTGTACAATGAAAAAAAAACCCTGGCTGTAGCCGTGAATGCGATTAATGTGTTCAATATGGTTGTGAAAATTCTGTACACCATTGGATGACATTTTGGGGCACCTATCTCTCCAGCTCTGGTCTACCAGCCAGTTAACGTCACCCAGTGGTGCGTTACGTCGTATTTAGCTGCAAGGATGCAATGACCAATTGCCAGTGTGCCCAACAGCTGTGGCTTTGGAGTAAACACTGTTTCGGATCGCCTACCCATTTATTAAAAGAGTTACCTCTTGTAATTTATAAGTAGGGGATCTCTTGAGTTGCGTAATCCTTGTCGGCAAGAAGATGCAAGTTGCGTTCTCGTCGACCCGCATTATGCACTTTTGGGCTAATTTAGTTGGTGCGGCCCGGTGTAGCTGGTGTAGTAGTTTTGTCTGCGGCAGTCAGAGTGGGCACAAGCAAGTCGTGGACGCGTGGTTCACGTCAATGTTTTCGGCTTTGGAAGTCTCAGCAGAGATTTGTAAAGCCCATTTTGGGGATATTCCAGTCTTGTTTTACTACATTTATGATTTCTTGATTTTTGCAGAAAACAAACAGGGGCATGATATTACCGAGAAAGTACTGCATTGGGATAGCAATAAAAATGTAAAATTCAATTTTAGTAAATTTTAATATCTACCTAGACTGGTGAGGTATTATGTTCACGAAATTGATGAAGTATTGTTTAATAGTGACAGAGAAAAAGTAATGGCTGTTATGAAGTACGATATGCCTAGTGATAAAAAGAGTCTCCAGAGGTTTTGGGGATTGTTAGTTACCTCCATGTTTTTATTCCCAATTTATCTGAAATTACAAGCCCTCTTAGGAATCTATTAAAGGAAAATGTTGAATTCAAAATGGAAAATGGCATCCAAGGAAAATGCGGTGACATAATTAAACAGATAATTATTAGTCCACCCATTCTTAGAAATTTTGATAAAAACTTTCCAATTGTCATACAGAAAGATAGCTCGAAAAGTGCAATAAGTAGTGTTTTATTGCAGAATGGACATTCTGTGATGTATGCTTCCAAGGGCTTGTCTACATCTGAGTCTGAATATTGACAAATTGACAAGGAATTCCTTGCCATATTGTATGCATTTACGCAATTTCACTGTGATGTACACCGGAGAGCCATAAAAACTGGTATAGGCGTACGTATGCAAATAGCAGAGGTATGGAATCAATCAGAGTAACGCGATGCGGTCGGCAGCGCATATATAAGACAACAAGCGTCTGGCAAAGTTGCTACATCGGTTACTGCTGCTACAATGGCAGGTTATCAAGATTTAAGTGAGTTTGAACGTGGCGTTATAGTCGGCGCACTATAGATGGGACACAACATTTCCGAGGTAGCGATAAAATTTGGATTTTCGTGTATGACCATTTCACGAGTGTACTTTGAATATCGGGAATCCAATAAAACATCAAATCTTCGACATCACTGTGGCCGGAAAAAGATCATGACCGATCGGGACAAACGACGACTGACGAGAATCATTAAACGTGACAGACGTGCAACCCTTTCTCAAATTGGCACAGATTTCAATGCTACGGCATCAACAAGTGCCAGCGTGCAAACTATTCAACTGACCATCATTGATATGGGTTTTCGAAGACCCACTCGCGTACCGTTTTTTGACTGCACGACACAAAGCTTTATGCCTTGCCTGGGCCCGCCAACAACACCATTAAACTGTTGATGACTGGAAACACATTGCCTCGTCTGATGAGTCTCGTTTCCAATTTTATCGGGCGATGGACGTGTACTGGTATGGAGACATCCTCATGAATCCATAGACCCTACATGTCAACAGGGGTCTGTTCAAGCTGGTGGAGGCTCCGTCATGGTATGGGGCGTGTGCAGTTGGCAAGAAATGGGACCCCTGATATGTCTAGAAACGACTCTGACAGTTAACAGATACGTAAGCATCCTGTCCGATCACCTGCACCCATTCATATCCATTGTGCATTCCGACGGACGTGGACAATTCCAGCAGGACAATGCGACACCCCACACGTCGAAAGTTGCTACCGAGTGGCTCCAGGAACACTCTTCTGACTTAAGACACCTCCATTTTGCACCTAAATCACCAGACATGAACATTATTGAGCATATCTGGGATGCCTTGCAACGTGCTGTTCAGAAGAGCTCTCCACCACCTCGCACTCTAATGGATTTGTGGACTGCCCTGCAGGAGTCATGGTGTGAATTGCCTTCTGCATACCCTCAGACATTAGTCGAGTTCATGCCACATCGTCTTGCGGCACTTCTGCGTGCTCGCGGGGGCTCTACACGATATTAGGCAGGTGAACTAGTTTTTTTTTTTTTTTTTTTCACTTNCATCAGCCATTGGTGGCCTTAATGAAGTACATTAAGTCAATTGGGTCACAGAGACAGGAAAATAAAACTGAAACTAGGTACCTCTGTCTATGATATCTATTTTCAATATGTAAATGTAAAAGGTGCTGAGATGTATATTGCTGATGACATCAGTAACGAATCTTCTGCTTAAGTAGGTTATGGCCTATATTATTAATTGAATAAAGTCATCCTTTCCATCGTCAGTGACACCTTACTGAATTAGATTGTAGAAGAGAGACGCAAAGACGTAACTTTTAAACAGATAATAAGTTTGCACTAAAACGGATGGTCTGTGTGTTGGAGTAAGTTGCCTGACCAAGCAAAAGAATTTTACCAAATGAAAATGTTTGTTACTGTTGAGAAGGGGCTAGTATTATTGTGTGAAAGAGTTGTAATTTATTTGGCAATGCAACGTATGATCATCACCAAAGTGCATTTGTCTTATTTTGGAATTATTAAAACTAAGGCAAGGACAAAGTCTTTGTTCTATTGTCAGGTTTGGACTCTGATGTGGAACAAATTGTGTCCGGTTGTAAACTTTGTGAAAAATATAGTAATAGGAAACCTAAGGAACCTTTATTAAAGGAGATATATGTGAACCATTTCAGAAAGTGGGGTGTGACTTTCTTGTCATATTTGGTGAGTCATATTTAGTTATTGCAGATTACTACTTGAAATTGTTTCAGTTAAAAAAAAAAAAAATTAAGTTCAAAGACTGCAAATATGGCAATTAGTGAAATGAAGATTGCCTTTGCAAGTTATGGTATACCGAATGTTGTTCAGTCAGATAACATGCCATTTAAATCATATGAATTCCATTGTTTTGCAGAGGCATGGCATTTCACTATAGTCACTTTTAGCTCCAATTATTATAGATCAAATGGGTTTGTCGAAAGGTTGGTGGGTATTACAAAAAAAACATGTTGCGCAAGTGTAGGGAGGAAAAGTGTGACATATAATTAGCACTTTTGGAGTATAGGAATTGCGCAGTAATTGCATCACCAGATTCACCATCCCAACTGTTGCTAAGTCTAATAACCCGCTCAACGTTGCCAAGTCACAGCAGTGTGTTGAAACCTAAAATTGTCTCAGATTTTCATGAATGCCAAAGTAGGCATAACAATATTAATAGGCAAATTATGATAAAATGGCAAGAAAATCACATCACAATTTTCATTCCGGGCAAAATGTTGTATTCAGGAAGTTGTATACAGATACATGGTTGCCAGAGATCATAGTGGATATACATAATATTCCTCCATCAGTTATCATAAAATATTGCTCAGGCAATGTTCTAAGATGTAGCTCCATTCATGTTAAACCCTCCAATGTAAATCAGGATAGGTCTTTTTATGACAAAACTTACAAAGAAGGTACCGATATACCAGTGCTCACTTCCAAAAAGGATATTTTTTTTAATGTTTCATCGCAATTTAATGAAAGTGGCAATAAACGTGACCAACCACAACATCAGTTGAGAATGCCTAGCTATCTGCGAGAATATGTTACATAATAAAGAATCAATTTAGGTCGAGAGGGAAATCATAGTGAAGTCATGTTGGTAATGATGCATAGGATGTGGTGAGCTGTGAGGTTGGCAACAGGACATGATAGAAGGACGAAGACAGTTCTGTTATACTCTGTACCGTATATGAAGACCACATTCTTGACAGTTGATGATCGCCATGCCAATGTTTATTTGATGTTTATGTAACCATTCGCCATCAACTGGGTGCGACGAGTCAGCGCGTCCAGTAGGTGCTGCTTAGTGCAGCTATTGGTGAACTACTTGGGTGGAGCGGCAGGCGGCGAGTGTGTTTGGTGGTCGTGTGTAGGTTCGTTCGTAAACGTTGTACACGAAATGTATGTTACTTTAAAAATTATGTATAGCTCGCGAAAAATAAAACTATTGGTATATGTTTGTAAATTTATTATATAAAGCAAAAGTAAGTTATTCTCTTCTGGCTTGTTATACTTACAAAAGAATCTCACAGATGCGTGGCAAACATTTCAGCGCATGCTCTGAGCCACATTTTTTTCTCAGTCTTTGTGAAGTTTACTGTTGTTCTATTACTGGCTCGGAACGAAAGGAATTTGAAATATTTTTCGTCATATTATTAGAAAAAATAATTCAACAATATTATGCAATATTTCTGTATGCTTTTGGAATTAATACCAAACACTTAAGGACATCCTTGATGTAGGGGGTGGGGGATAAGATGTGAACAAAGTTTGTAAATGGCACATTATTTGTTTTGAATACTTCAATTTGTCACTCACTGACTGTCAGAATGTTGCCTTCTTATATGAAATGAACTATATCGATGGAGTATTGAGAAAGCGAGATGAGTAAGGATGGGTGAGTATATTTGTCTTTTTGGAAGCATTAAGTCAATAAAAGGCATTTATTTTAATAAACAGTTGTTGAGTTTATTTCAAGTAATACAACCTTTTCATAAATTCTTCTTTTAATATATAGTTATGTTTTCTGCTCACAGCAGACTTGCCGTGAACACAATTAGAAAACTTTGCATTATTGGTGTAGCACTATCACACTGATATTTGCATTATGGCACTTCCCCACGCCCTTCTACACGTCACTCTAATTACTACCATGCTGATATCTATAATTGTAGCTGGCTGGGGTTCAGATGGAATGAAATACTCACCATGTACTCGATAAAGATGCTGGATTGATAGCAGTGGTACCTGCCTTGTTGCCAGCTGCATAACAATCGTTCCTATGGCAGTGGTGGGAACCAGGTGATGTCTTGGTCATTCGCTGCTGCTCTGCCCTTACATCTGATGCGTTCCTTGCCCCACTGTGGATAACTGTGTCTCTCATTGCTACTTATGTATAAATGTTATGTTCGGGCTTACTGGGGAGAAGGAGGTACAATGACCCATTCTATGCCATTGATATTTATATCATTAGCTCACATCCCTGAACAACTATGGGCAAGTTATTTATAGTGGTTTTGATTGACATTTTCAGCTGCTGAACTGAGGCACATGATGTGTGCAATACATGGGCTCTTGCCCTGTGTGTATGTTATCTATGATCTAGGATCCCTTCTGACAGATAACGAGTGCCAGTATTTGGGATGTGTCTGGAAACAATAGTGTCGATTGCTGCAGATAGCACACTACACAATGATGTATTAAAATCCCAGGGTGGATACAATTTAGCATCGCAGGCAATACCTTAAATAACAGTTACGACCCTGTGTGGGTAAAGGACACACCCATTTGATGTCCATCATGCAGGCATGCTGTTCTGTTTGAGACTCTGCACCAATGTTGTCACCAGGGAAACGATTGCTGTGACACCTCAAGCATGCAATTTATGCTGGCCAGAAGAGCTCGAGAAACCAGTCAACCCTGCAGAGGCCATAGCTGTTATCGGGGGGGACCTGCCCAATTACGCTCCTCACCCCACCAGAGTGATGTGCAAACGTTACTCTGGTTAAACCAGCGCCAATTGAAAGAAAGTTGACCCACCCTCTCTCTACTAGCACTTTCCCTATCCACTAATAAAGAGCATGATTCCTATCCATCTGTCTCCTGTAGCATTTTCTGTTAAATATGATTATACATGAAACAATTTTTAATTCTTTACTGTCAAAAGGGTTTTTACGGTGACTATGCCGGTTTTTCCCTTTCTATTTTAAATATAGTTTAGCTATAAGTACACTTAGGTAGGTTCCCATGGCCAAATGCTGGCCATGGCAGCCCAATCCCTCTTTGCCATGATGCATGTCTCCTTGCATGATTCTNTTTTTAATTCTTTACTGTCAAAAGGGTTTTTACGGTGACTATGCCGGTTTTTCCCTTTCTATTTTAAATATAGTTTAGCTATAAGTACACTTAGGGAGGTTCCCATGGCCAAATGCTGGCCATGGCAGCCCAATCCCTCTTTGCCATGATGCATGTCTCCTTGCATGATTCNGAGGTTCCCATGGCCAAATGCTGGCCATGGCAGCCCAATCCCTCTTTGCCATGATGCATGTCTCCTTGCATGATTCTCCCTTCCTTGTAGGCGTACGGGGCTTAGCCCTGAGACACACTTAACTCCCGCCCGTACAGCGGGCTCATATAACACTTAGTTTTAGAGTAGTTAGTTTTTAAAAATGCCATAGCTGTACATGGCATGTATCATCTCCATATCAGACCCATGACTGTAGAGTGCTACGGCAGGCTCCACAAAGAGCTATGGTGGTGCACACTAGAGATCAAAGTAAGTTAATCTAGTTTGTTTCATATTTAAAAAGAATGCTTTAACATTTTAATACAGTTTTTTTAAAAACAGTTTGCTAGGTAAGTATTTTATCCTTGGAATTAAAATAAAAAATTATATTTATTTATGTATTGATGTCATAATAATTTTTTCTGGCTTCTATGGGCACCCTCAGAGGCCTGGGTCTCTAACATACAGGATGGCTTCCACCCTCACTCTTCGTCCCTGGTCAGACCTACCACCCAGCAGCCTGCGGCCAGATGACACTATTTTCATCTGCAACCACATACTCACTGAAAGGGTATGTATTTTCTGCATGGGGTTGACACCTCAGTGGTATGGACCATGAATGGTGAGATGACGTCATGGCCACATGGCGTACGTATTCAGCGATGGGAGCAGCTTTCTCTCCGAAGTACACACTGTGACAACCTGTAGATGGTCCACATTTATCCCTATTAGGAGGAGGTTCTTGAGGGAGAAGATGGTGGAGAGATGGCAGGTGCCACGATGCTAGGCCCGGCAGTCTCCTAACTGGAGATGTCACCACCAGTCGCACTCCTCTGAGTTACGTGCACCTACTTAGGCCTAGTCTAGGAATGGCTTTTTCACCGATGCCAGACATCCTAACATCACCAAGAAGGGAGCCATTTGTGATTGAACCAGAGGAGGGCACCACCTCCCTATCCCGATAATCCTACCAGAGGAAGCAGTGCCCCGAGTTCTCCTTGGAGGATGCAACCCTTAGTCACATGGTGGAAGAACCACTGGAGGAGGCTCACTGAAGGCCCTGCTGTCGGTGCTAGATGCTACAATGCTCATCGACTACAGAAGTATCAGATGCAGATGTTACCCAGCTTACAAGACCAGAGCCAGACGAAGAGATGCCCCCAGAGATGTCGTGATACTCTCATCGGGGATGCTGGATACCTTGATACCTTTTCTCGGCAGAGGAGCCCTGGTCAGCTGACCAGGCAGACTTGCAAAAACCATCTGATCATCTCAGAGGCCAGAGCCATTATTGAACACTGGTTTGGAAGCTTATAGTTTGAAAAATAAATAAATATTTTCGCTGCTGTGTAGCACCAATGATGCGTGTGTATCCGATTTTCTCAATTTCGGATTAATAAAGTAGTATAATTGCAATTTCCTTATTAGTAATTTTTTGAAGTTTTTTTATTTTCCTGTTTGTACAAGGCCGCATAAGCAGTGTTCGATTCATTTTCTGTTTCAGAATTTCTTTACGAATTTCTTCCGATTCGGGTGATATTTTTTCAGAGAAACAAAACTATTGACATAAAATATTGATATACTCCATGGAACAATCGATGCCAGTGTCAGTAGCTTGTATATAACTTTTAACCCGCATCATACTTACAGGATACTCCAAACATACAAGTCTTGGGATGGACAATAAATTATTTTATGTATGATAAAATCCAGGCAGCAGGCCATTAATATACGCATGGCCACATGGTGAGCAGAGGCATGACATTGCCATGTGTGGTTGGAATGTGATACTGGGTATTCACGAGAAAACACTTACACCTTGTTTATGGCCACTAGATATGCCTAACACACCCTTATAATATTAGCTGGCTGCCAACACCCCTCGTACACCTGTAGGATACAATGTTATGTTTAAATCTTAAGAAATAATTCTTGCCACGTGGTTTAGGATTCAAAGGAAAACCAATGTTTATTATGGCAATTATTGGCACAAAATTAAACACAACTCTCATAAAATACATATGTACACTAAAACTTCAAGCCCACAGGCANGTTTATTATGGCAATTATTGGCACAAAATTAAACACAACTCTCATAAAATACATATGTACACTAAAACTTCAAGCCCACAGGCACATTCCCAGATTTTATGTGAAGCAGCATCTGGAGCTTGTCTGCGAGGTTACACTGTACATGTTCTGAACTGCAAAATACTTTTCATTCAAGCTGTCCTGACGTAGTTGGCTGGCCTAAAGCCGACTGCGGGAGTGATTAAAAAAACGTGTCCAGAATTACAGAACATTGAATAACNGAGTTACGTGCACCTACTTAGGCCTAGTCTAGGAATGGCTTTTTCACCGATGCCAGACATCCTAACATCACCAAGAAGGGAACCATTTGTGATTGAACCAGAGGAGGGCACCACCTCCCTATCCCGATAATCCTACCAGAGGAAGCAGTGCCCCGAGTTCTCCTTGGAGGATGCAACCTGGTGGAAGAACCACTGGAGAAGGCTCACTGAAGGCCCTGCTGTCGGTGCTAGATGCTACAATGCTCATCGACTACAGAAGTATCAGATGCAAATGTTACCCAGCTTACAAGACCAGAGCCAGACGAAGAGATGCCCCCAGAGATGTCGTGATACTCTCATCGGGGATGCTGGATACCTTGATACCTTTTCTCGGCAGAGGAGCCCTGGTCAGCTGATCAGGCAGACTTGCAAAAACCATCTGATCATCTCAGAGGCCAGAGCCATTATTGAACACTGGTTTGGAAGCTTATAGTTTGAAAAATAAATAAATATTTTCGCTACTGTGTAGCACTAATGATGCGTGTGTATCCGATTTTCTCAATTTCGGATTAATAAAGTAGTATAATTGCAATTTCCTTATTAGTAATTTTTTGAAGTTTTTTTATTTTCCTGTTTGTACAAGGCCGCATAAGCAGTGTTCGATTCATTTTCTGTTTCAGAATTTCTTTACGAATTTCTTCCGATTCGGGTGATATTTTTTCAGAGAAACAAAACTATTGACATAAAATATTGATATACTCCATGGAACAATCGATGCCAGTGTCAGTAGCTTGTATATAACTTTTAACCCGCATCATACTTACAGGATACTCCAAACATACAAGTCTTGGGATGGACAATAAATTATTTTATGTATGATAAAATCCAGGCAGCAGGCCATTAATATACGCATGGCCACATGGTGAGCAGAGGCATGACATTGCCATGTGTGGTTGGAATGTGATACTGGATATTCACGAGAAAACACTTACACCTTGTTTATGGCCACTAGATATGCCTAACACACCCTTATAATATTAGATGGCTGCCAACACCCCTCGTACACCTGTAGGATACAATGTTATGTTTAAATCTTAAGAAATAATTCTTGCCACGTGGTTTAGGATTCAAAGGAAAACCAATGTTTATTATGGCAATTATTGGCACAAAATTAAACACNGCTTATTATGGCAATTATTGGCACAAAATTAAACACAACTCTCATAAAATACATATGTACACTAAAACTTCAAGCCCACAGGCACATTCCCAGATTTTACGTGAAGCAGCATCTGGAGTTTGTCTGCGAGGTTACACTGTACATGTTCTGAACTGCAAAATACTTTTCATTCAAGCTGTCCTGGCGTAGTTGGCTGGCCTAAAGCCGACTGCGGGAGTGATTAAAAAAACGTGTCCAGAATTACAGAACATTGAATAACNGCGTAGTTGGCTGGCCTAAAGCCGACTGCGGGAGTGATTAAAAAAACGTGTCCAGAATTACAGAACATTGAATAACAAACTTGAAACTCCCGCAGACCATGGGGTGCGCAGGTACCAGGTACGACCGCTGAAGTGCAATTGCTGCATACCTGTGGTGGAGAAAAGAGTACCAAGCCCTGGGCCGGCATTGAAGACCACTATACCAGTAATGAGGGCATAATTTTTTGGTGGAAGCACGAAGGGAAGCGGAGTGTAACAGAACACACCATATTTAATGGCTGGCTATAGCAATTTTAACACTTATTATGAACATGACATACACCTTACATAGTAATGCAAACATTTAATTAACACGAACACTTAATTATTCAATGATAGACAATTTAATGTGATTATTTCCTGCAGCGGGCTGGACTTGATGAACCTGCAAGAGTGTATGGCTTGTATAACATAGGCGCATCACACAAAACAGCGAACGGGTATATCATATACATGTAGCGCATGAACTGTCATGGACCTATCACACATAAACATAATGTCTCATAAAACGCATCACACATAACACTATATTTATGTTGTGCTACGATGGTTTATCTAGTCTAAAAGTTAGAACAGCATATTTTAAAATTTTTGTCGGCATCTGGGAACTTTATAATCTCTTGTTACAATCTTTTGTTATCATTTTAACAGCTCTTTTCTTTTGCAGTCTTTAAATTTTATGGTTTTCTTTTATTTGGCAATATTTCCTTCTTTGAAATACAGATTTATAATGTGCGTTTTATTAATGTGTTATTGTTCGTAAGGTAATTATTCTCTAAGGTATTTGGAATCATAACTCCCTGAGCTCAAATTGTTTTGTTGCTCATGCTTTCGACCATTGTCATATTCTTGTCAATATAAATATCAAAGATTTTCTTTAATACGNAATTGTTTTGTTGCTCATGCTTTCGACCATTGTCATATTCTTGTCAATATAAATATCAAAGATTTTCTTTAATACGTGTATATAATATAGGTTGTGTATTTTTTCTGACGCATCTACATTGGTCTTTAATTATAATATTCTGTTTTGTGTTTCTCTACGAATGAATTTGTAACTTTTCTTCTAATAGTTTATGTAAAGCAANTTTAATTATAATATTCTGTTTTGTGTTTCTCTACGAATGAATTTGTAACTTTTCTTCTAATAGTTTATGTAAAGCAATATAGATGGCAGCACTCTCTTTTCATTGTAAAAACGATATTTCGCGTTAAAAAAATAATCGATTATAACTGATCGAGGAAACGAAACTAACAGCTGTAAAGCAACGACGGAGGAATAACAAAACAGTCTTGTCTTGTGTTTTGTCGGCCAAAGTGCGGTGGTGTGTCGTATGTTTAGTGTGTGTTGGTTAAGTACTATTCATTGTTTACATTTAGTGGCATGAAGTGCCATGTGAAGCCGGTAAGTTCCTTATACACAAGGATGCTACTATATTATTTTCTGAAATTACTTAAATTTGTCGTTAGATCTGGTACTTACCTACTGTAGATATTTTCATGGAATACTTATTCCTGAATGTTTTATAATTTTGAATATACATATTAATGTATTTGTTCTATGGGATAATTTGACTACGTTGTATACCCATTGATATTTCCTTNTATTTTGAATATACATATTAATGTATTTGTTCTATGGGATAATTTGACTACGTTGTATACCCATTGATATTTCCTTTTTTTAGTCCCTGTTCCTTGTAACATTTTCATGAAGAAGCTATTTTAGTACAGAACCGTTTTTAAACCCATCCCGTGGAAAGATGAACCTCCAGTAAAAAAAATAGTAGTGCATGATGCCACAGTAATATTTTTAATTGTAGTAATTTTTTATATGCTGTGTCTGTTTGTTGGGGGTTACTGTGTATTGACAATATAATCAATGAACAACTGAGAAAAGAAAAAAAANATATGCTGTGTCTGTTTGTTGGGGGTTACTGTGTATTGACAATATAATCAATGAACAACTGAGAAAAGAAAAAAAAATAGAAGTTGGCATAGCAATTTAAAATCTGCAAGATTCTTTGAAATTTACGTAAAACCGGTGTTTTTTTTTTTTTATAGATTTATAACTCTTGTTCGTGATTAGAATTTTCATGGTTTTTACACCAGTGATTACATTATTCTCAGTGAAAACAAATTACACACAGAATAGAACATTTTGTAAGCAGTTTTTCCATTAGTTTTTTACCGAAAATCCAGCTTTCTATAAATGAGGTTTTGTGAAATGTTAATAAGGGAGTGTAATACTACTCATTTATGAAGTTTAGTGTTTCGTCTGTTTATATTTTCTGGGAATAATTGGAAATAAAGTGTGCATAAGAACTTTTTTTTAGTTTTTGGTTTATATTAAAATCGGTACTGGAAATTGGTAGAAAAAAATCAAAATTCTTTTAAAAAGTTATATGAACTAGAAGACACCGCTTGCATTTGCGAAAATTGTACATATTCATTTTCGAATCAAAGTTTTCTTTAGCAAAGAAAATTAATTTGAAAAAGTTTACTTCTTTCTGTTCTACAGCTGATGACAGAAGCACGTACTTCCGTGCCAAATTCACAACCAACATATCAGTAAAGTTTGATCTTTTACACTGCATGTTCTACATAACACTCGACACGAAGCTCCAGTTTCAAATATGTTTCAGAGTGCTACATAACGTCATTTT